>CM020187.1:10005598-10021777 GCA_009805545.1 Oryza longistaminata | reverse complement strand
ACATCGGTTGAGACCGCCACATGATATGCTATATCGGCCTGTCGGTACCAGGTCCATGCATCAGGCCTTTATTCGGACCACACCACGTAGAACATCAGATTTAGCGTTATCTTACCTCAGCTATGCAGCATCAAACAGGCTGATACCCAACGCCCTTGACGACACGCGCGCGGCAGGCCTACTTGCAGCCATCGGCAAGCCTAGTATCTGAAGAATCTTCTTATGTGTTTCGATTAATTCGCCTTAGAGTTCGCTGATTCGCTCATTATTTCTGTCAACACGCTTTTTTACCAACGTACCCCCACGCCCAAGGGGAAGAATTTCGTTCAATTACTCTCATCATATGATCGCTCATCTCGTACCAATAATCGGATGGATTAAATCATGTCATCCCTTGCCTCACAATCTACAATGCAGATTGTAATCGACTATAACTCATCCGTATATGTGAGACGGATGAAGAAGCTGAATATACTTAATGATACTCCATAAGAGGAAACAAAAGTTAAGAAAGATAGTTCGAGTGCCTCTCATCTAAACATTATTTGCCTCTCAATCACAGGAGTGGCTATGAAATAGTGATCACCATTATTTCTGTAACTTGCCGAATCAGTTGAATACAAATTGCAAGGAATACTCATGAGGATGTCCACTAGTGACAAAGGTGTCGTGGCGCCTGAGCGAGTGCTTACAAGAGCCAGACCCGTGATCAGTGGTATCCTCCCTAGAAGGACTGGAACACCAACTCATACCTTGTTGACCACTCAAAGTTTGAGCCAGATTTGAAGGGCTGGTGCCGACTGAGAGTGATCATATCCGCATGACATGGATAGGCTTTCTAATACTACAGATTATAAAAGTCCTGATTGATCACCTTGTACTCTCAAGGACGAGCTGGCTACACAATCAAGTTGGTGATAGACTACTCGACGATAATTCCTTTAGAATACCCAACAACTAGGGCCGGCCTTGCTGTTATTGCAAATTTGCCGCACCAGTATTTTAATTATCGACAAAATTATTTAGCTTTTTCTTTTCTACTTATCCTTATCTCTATCTATAATTTCTCTTGTCCTTTCGTAAATCACAATTTGCTATGATATCCGAGTATACGTGTGCTGGCGTGGATTACGTTGTCTCGCTGCGTCGGATATTATGGAGCACGCGCCTAAAGTCCTGCTCACCTATTGATTAATGAATTGACTAAAGGTAGGAGAATATTCGGGATAACCACACCCAAGTAGGATCTGGTTTACATATTTGGTTAGGGTAGTCTTATCCCATTAATAGGCTTACGGCGGACGTCCGTGGCGACTGAGCCGTGCGGGGCCGTGTGGTCGGCGCGCCGAAGGTGTGACGAATCGCTAGTGTGTGAGCTGGGGCTATGGCGCGAGACGAGAGAGGTGAGGGCAGAGGTTGGGTAGGTTGGCGCGTGGCGGAGCGGCGGCGTATGGGCAGGCTGTGGCGTGCGGCGCCAATGGTCGAGGCCTTGCGGGGCGCGTCCGGCGCTTTTCGCGAACCGTGTTGGTTAAGGTGTTTTGATTCATAGTATATTGTAATCTGCCCCCATGCCTATATAAGGTGGAGGGCGGCAGGGCGGCCCTCTAGGAGGGCACCCATTGAGACCCGACGCACGCGTAGATCGTGCAGATCAATACCACACCCGGCGCCGAGTCTCAAATCCCCGACAACGGGGGCAAGTTGCGGCTCATTAGCCTCTCATTGAGTGGAGTCAGCGCGTCTCGACCCTGTTAAGCAACGCGTTTGTCTGCATCCGCATCCATCCACTTTTAGGGTTCGTGCCTACCCTTTTAGTTATTGCCGAATTCAGTGGTCAGTCTCAACAGGGGCGGTGGCGGCTGGCGCGCCAGTAGGGGTGCGTCGAGTTTCTAATTGAACTAAGTGCGATGCAAGTCGAGACTCTAGATTCCGGTTCGCCTGGCTTCGGTCTCGTTTTGGGAGTTTCGCTTCCTCGTCGGGTCGATCGCAATGTCGACAAGCTCTATACTCTTTGACTCGCGGATTCAAACCAAGTCAAGACAGATTCAGTGTCTAGCGAGGCTGCCTACCACCTGCACTTCCGTGCTTCCCCAGTGATCTTCTGTCCGGGACTTCATCGCCTGCGTCGACCAGCCCGGGTAGTTGGCGTGCCGTGAAAATCCCCAGGCACCTGAGCTCCAATTAGTCGGCGCTTTAAGAGCACTCACAGCGTCGCCAATTAAAGCAATCTAGACCCTGCGAGAGTACTCTCATCTACCCAAGACCTAGTGACTATTCGACTGAGTTATTTTCTAGTCTGTCGTTCTCTAATGATACACCGAGTGCCGTATGAATATGAACGATCCGAGAAAGGGAATAAGTCCATTTTGGACTCTCCTGAATATAGACGTCGATCAATACATTGGCTAAGCAAGGCCTGAATCAACAGATCACCAGCATGACAAAAGACTCGTATGGAGGCTGATGGCCAGAGAATGACACTTGATCCGGTCGGCACGTCAACACCGAATCGTCTCAGAGCTCGAAATCAATCTAAAGATGTTCCCATGCCTCCGCCGGAGATATACGTTTAGGTTATCGGCTAGAACGACATGGCACGAGAGATCACTGCCGATTAAGGATATGAGATTCGGAACTCGCGGCAGCGCCAGAGGGCCCCGTCAGCACTATTTAACAATGTCTAATGCTCAAAGAAGAAGTTAATATGTACATCAATTATACAGCGCGCCGAGGCCCCTGCGCGTGGCAGTTAATTAACACCTATTCCTGTTCAATATTCAGAAAGATTATGTACCTGACTCCCGTGTTAGCTACCACACGGTGAACAGACGACTATTCAACATATACATGGGCGTGTGGCTGGTCCATTGAGTAGATGGCACAATTCAGACTACGACATGTTTGCCTGATTAAGTGGATGTTTTAATCCACTCGGAAGTCCACTGCAAGCGGAAACATCGTTCATTTCGTGTCCGGAGTTTAGTGAATACGCAACCAATATACAAGATTTGCTCGAGCCCAACAACGCTTATAGGCGTACTACTCAGCATCGGCTAGGATCATACGAGAACTCTTTCAGAGTCCCATTAGTAATTTTATTACCCTGATATGACGACGGAGTTGATTATTTGAGAAGAGTACAGCTGGACAATAGGATTGCGTCCACTTGGCAGTTAATATTGCCGCTACCGCTGTCCGCGCCTTCCTTCTTCGCCCCAGACGCAGTCTGCTTGTAGCTCCGCGACTGGCGCTTCCTTACGTGTCTACGCCACTTCCGGCTGTTCCTCCTCGCTCACGGCTAGTGGAGCTACGGTGCCGCGCACCTGGTCTGCGGATGGTGGCCCACCGCCGCCGTCCATCCCCGTCTTGCACTGACCGGCACCTTCCTCGGATCGCCGCTCGTCGCGCCTGCGCCGGGCGGCCCCGCGCGCCTGCTCTTGATTCTCAGTGTTTTTGCCTTCTCCCACGCACGCAATCGCAGCGGTTGGCGGACATACCTACACTGTCGGAGATTTTGATATTGGGCGCTCGCGTTCAGGTGGCTCTGCTCACCATTCGACACACAGCCGCTGATCCAACTGTTTGCCACATTGCGCCGGCCTCTCCGAAACATCAGGTTTTGATTCGTCGCTCTCGAACGTTGAGCCGTCGCCTTTGCGTTTTCTTGTTTCACCCTACCCTTCTCATGTAGCAATGATCGACCCTGTATTGTGGTGCCTCCAACCGGAATACTAAGTAAGGCGTGTATAAGTCGATCATCTCATTTCATAATAAGTTTTAGGTCCCTTGAGTCTTTTTCCCGTCTCGTCTCCCTGTCCTCTTCGCACTTCCACCCCAGTCGTATTGGGCCTACTCAGGCCCTTGTGATGTGATGTCCGGGCTGACGTGGCGCAGTGATCATGAATGTTTGTACTTTATCACTATTTTTCTCGCCATAAGCTACTGCTATACATTGGAGTTGCCGTTTAGCGCTTTGCGAGACGGATACATCACTGAGATTATGAAACAAAAAAAGTAATATACGTGGAAGTCATTTTTATTCACACAAAAAAATTATTGTGGCTGTTACATGTGAGGTTCCACCTATCGAGTGCTCATATGGCTCTCTCCTCTCTTCCTCCCTTTCTTCCATTGTCCCTCTCTTCCGCGCTTTCGCTCTCTTTCTTCGTTGCCTCACCACCGTTTTTATGTGTGTTCGCCCCTGTTCGGGACCTGATCCTAGCACCCGGACGAGGCGCTCGTTGGAGGGGGAGCGGGGTCAGCCGAGTAATGCAAATGGTGCGGCAGTATTATTCGGAGATTAAATCAAAAGCATAAGAGATGAGTATGAAAATGTGTATTTGTTCGCCTCTTAATAGCGTGTGCAAGCAGGATACCCAAGCGGCTGGGCCGCGATGTTGGTAGAAGTTGCTGATCCGTGAAACGTTTGTTGCCATAGCGAATGACAGACCAGCTGACAGTACGTGGCGATGTCCAGCTGTTTGCATGATGCGACTGTTTGCGGAAATTGCGCTAGCGAGGCACTCGCCGGATCGCTTTGGGGACTATGTTAGCTAGTCCGGGCGGGAGGGTGCCTCAATTAAACGCTATATGAGGGTCATCCTGCTCGGGGAAATACAATGACAGGATGACCAAGATGAGAAATACATATTTTAAATATTTTAAAATACTTGAATTTTCTCGAGGCAACGACAGTGTGGGCATTGCTTTGATATTGCGAGCAGTCGGTGATATCTACGTCTCCTATATGTTAGTCTCTGGGTACGGATCATGATCCAGACTAATTGCGAAGTAAAAAGGGCAGATTCAATCGGGACTCTTGCAGATGAGTGGGTTATCTCCGTATAGACGCTTCGCAGGAATGGATCAGTCAGAAGCGATCTACGCACCGGCTTGCCTTCGCCTGGCGGGTCCGCCGCCGACTGTCTTGGTCCTCGCCGGACCGATATTTACGGCTGGCCTATTCTGCCACCTGCAGTGTTGGGCATACTGGACCCTCGTTTCAGCGAGGCGGCGAACCCTCGGGGAGCTTGCCATCGCACCCATCTCCCGCCCCCCGCTCCGCGTCGCCCACCCTCCAGTTCGTCGCTGTTCGTCTGCTTATTGTCCTTCCCCCCTCTCGCCCGTTGACTCCAGCCCCATTCCGTCTCCTCCGCGTATCCGTTCGACACTATCTACGGACCATCGCCCTCTTACTTATTGTAACCGTCATCCCATATATCTCTCTCTCTACGGTGTTATGCTTCTTGTTTTGTTTTGGCATGGGGCTGGCTGTATGCCATTGTTGTGTGCCTGTGATGCATGATAACGAAGGGCGTCAGTGTGGGTTAAAGGCACGTTGAGCCGCACCACAGCGTCAGCGGAGGGCATGTGAGGGTTGAGGGCCGTGCTATCCAAGTCTGGTTCCAGGTACGCACCAACCGCCTGCACTCCGCGGCTTGGTCCTTCTACCCATCGGCCCGACCTACCTTCCTCTTCGCCACAGTTCCACCATCTCATGCCTTTCATCCCCACCGGCCCGGCGGCTCTGGCCTGCAACATCATCATGCTCCTTCGCCCCCATAACACCAGGGCCTCCCGCGCTCCCCCGCTGTACCTATTCCAATGCAAGACCAATCGGGTTGAGTAGAAAGAGTAGATGAGGGAGCAGAGCGCGGTCATGGGAAGCGGTACATGTACAGACGGAAGGGAACCCGAGGGGCGATCGCTCTTCACGCATGTGCCACCTACAGTGTCAGTGGCTCCCACAACCTGGCGATTCTTTGTTGGTTGTTCGCTCGGCCATCGATCAAACGATTCGGTCCGTATTAGTTTTTAATTCCGTAATTTGCCACACGCTTAAAGCCCCAATTACCATGTGCAATGACCTAGCAGCTTGAATCTCGTACATCTATTCCCAACACCGCCATCGCTCCGAGCCTCAAGTTGTCGATGAAAAAGTCCTCTCACCAAGAGCTCGCCAAGCGGGATAAAGCCACCCGACGTGTATGTTGTATATTTAGTGGCTCAAGAGCTGCGGTGGTCCAGTTACTCTCACTATCCGGTTGCTTCTGTGCCGCCGACTCGTGTCACGGTTCATTCACTCGGGTGGCAATGCCAGCAGAGCGTGTGGTGCAGTGATCACGGAGAGTCCGCCACTAATAATAGGTTTGTTTAGCAAGACACATAAAGTTGCGAAATCCTTTTTATCTCTTATTCCAAGAGGGAGACCGAGCTGTGAGCAGAGCCGTGAGAGGGGGGCAAACTGCGTAGAAGAGCCGTATTACTGCATTTACTTCGCAGTTTCGTACTTCACCAAACCACGACGTCTTTGTGAAATCTCGACATCTCGCCCGATGCGATGCCCGCATGGAGGAAGGTGTTGAATTGTTATACTACAACAATGGTGAACACTGCTGACTCCTATGATTTATTTCTTCGGAGATTATTTCGGGACGTATGAGCATCCTTTTCAACACATATCTTCAATCAATGAAATTGAATTTCTAGCGGTTCATAAAATATATCGATTACTGACAACAGAGTATTGTACTAGCATGAGGTGCAAAGAAAGGAGGTCTCTCACATGCGGAAGAATCGTGAATGTTCAGTTAGCGAAATTTTCCATATACTTAAGCAAGAAGTTAAAGTGCGGTAATGGGAATCTTATGCGAGCAAAATAGCGAATTCGAGGAGCTACGAATAATGGTTAGTACAATTTGTATATAATGTGTTCTATATGATGATAGAGATATCTATGTAATCAGGTTCCGACACGCAACGATAGGAATATTTTATATATGATACCTTACAGAGTCTCAGTTGACATCATCTCATGCTTACGCACTTGTCGTGTCCGCTCGCTCAAATCTGCTCAACAACTTCCATTTTCGGAACACAAGTTTTACGACACGCAGGCTATTGATAGGATGATTTTGTCGGTCTATCTATATTGGCATAATATGCTCCAGCACTCATCTCCATTCCTTTCTTATATTGCAAAATCAATCAACACTCGTGTGAAACATGTTTTTATTTGTATTAGTAATTCTTAAAAATTACATATATAAGTCGTATACAACTGAACATTACATATTAATGTTAGTGTTATTTATATCAAATGCTCGAAGTCCTAAACAGCTCACGGTATGTTATTGTCTAGCAATTCAAGAATAAGACCTATAGCGTCTCCTTTTTCATTCTGGACCATTCATTTCTTCTGTAACATTATGTTGCTGAGGATGAGATCAATATTTATCATTGTTTATGAAACAGCGTGTCAAGACACCATCATATTTATTTTCACTATGGCAGAGACATGACTTGAGATCGTCGTTGCGGCACGAATTTATAGCGCGTAACTGAATGCCACAGATGTTGGGATACAATATATAGCGTGTCCTGGTTTACATCTAACAAAGTATATTCATTTGATGCCGGCGCAACTTTGCAATATGACTGATAGGCATTAAAACCCAAATCAAATATCCAGGATAACAGCCTTTCCAATACTTTCTCATTATCATGTACAAGTTGACAATAATGTCGTACGAAAAAAAAAAAAACAGAATACAGCCGATAATTACTGTAATATCTAAATACATCTCCAATAATAACGGTTTATTGTGGTGAGAATATTGTATCATCACACGGCAATAAGCCCCTCTCGACATTATGATTTTGCCGCTCCCGAGTCAGATTATCACATCTCTTAATTAACGGCCGTGACTAGCTGTTGAAAGTCGCAAGAGCCACGATCGGAACAATCTTATATTCGGCACAAAACCATGTACGAAGCGCTAGACCATCGAGACGAGAAACAATCCAATTTTATCGCTTGTGCCTACAGCACCTATCCGAGCATTGTGAATACGGACCTGCTGTTCTTGGATACACAAAATCGTAGAACATGAGACATAACATCAGTAGGGCAAAGCACACGGGGCAAAGCAGATCTCAGCTGCACACACCACACCCAGAGCACACATAGGATATACTATAGTGAGCATCCTGACGGCTTAGTTACTGCCACTTCTATCAAACTATTGAGTGTCTAAATTAGTCATGCGTGAAGAAAAAAAAAACTCGGGTTGGAAAATTAAAATTAAAAGTAACAAACCAGAATGGGCGTAGCTAGCAGTTACCTGTAAGGGAGACCCAGCAGGCATAGGGAGGGCCATTACCTCCGTATTCTCAAAGACACACTCGAGATATGAGACGTAGTATCTGTTCCACCTTTCTCGAATGGCAGATGCTGCACAGGTAATATGATCGGATATCTCACTTCGGCGCTTCCAGCGTGATCGAGTCTCACCCATACGGCACCGTGTACCTAGAACGTAATTGCGTCCCCAACCTGACTCGCTACTCGTGTTTGCGGGATGGCGGACACGCGATACGGTCTACTAATTTGTTGACGTGTTTACGAGCACTGACACAGGAGCACAAGCTATATAGCTCAGGGGCTTAGCGTAGCCATCATCAGAACACAAGTTATCATACTTCAGAATTTAGACGATGTTTATTACTACATTATATAGATAACATGCCAACATGAATTTATCATTGATTATTGCGTGCTATATTATTATTTTATACTTGATAGCGTACGCAAGAGACTGGACAGTAGTGTGTGTAATCTGACTCTGCCCGCTAGAGTTATCAAAAAAAAAACAAAAATCCGAATACTTGTGCCAGTCGGGCGATTCAATTTTTATATCTATTTTGGAGTATCCATAAGGGATAATTCACTCAGATCAGAAGCTATTCATATGAGGCTACGCTTGCGTCCTCGGTCCATTAGTCTAACCTCAGAGTACACGAGTTTGCGTAAATTTAGAACTGCACGCGGAGCCATGTTTCCAGTCTTGACATATCTCGTCAATAAAACCGTCCGATTCTGGAGACGGTCCTTGGCGACCGGTGGAATCGGTTTTAGGTGGTGTGGCGGAGGATTGTATTAGTTTTGCTAGTGACATGGTGTATTTTAGTTTGCCTTAGGGTTATTTTCTTCGTGCTTCTTTGCTGATATTACACTTATTGTCTTACGGCCTACTACCTCTGTGCCCAAAATAAAGTATTTGTCAAGTCTTGTGAACACATCCGTGTGCACGTTTTCAAGCTTTTAACGCGGTGCCCTTATGGCATCTTATTTATGCTTATGCAAAAAGTGCGCGTGATTATGTGCCCCATAAGTTAAACTAAAAATATCTAAAATCGCTTTAAGTCATTTAAAATAAAAATCATACACTACAAACGTTAACTCAACTTTTTAGAGTATGGTCAAGACGTACAATTCCATTTGTAATAAAGGTTAAGTCACGTAGCAACAAACAGTAATGCTGACTTAGTTTGACATGATCGGGGATTATTATGAGCTGACCCTGAGTAGCTATGACTCTTCTTTGATATATAATTTAATGTCAGGCCCTGTTTTGGAGATACATCACAAGACAATTGTGATCCTTGTTGGATAATCCACATGATCGTGTGATCCTATTATAGACCGGCGACCGTATACGTACTGTGTTGATCGCACCTATTTATGTTCAACCCATTTACCAAATTTAAGATATAAAATTTAGTGCCATAAAAAAAAATGGCTACATGAGGTGTTCCAACCTTTAAACTTTTATAGGTTAATTCTTTATAAAGTACTATTTTCCCTAGGCAAAATTTGGCGTATCTAGTTGCGCAATAAATATCTTTTTATGAGTTTAGGTGTTACATCGGATTACTTTACGTTCTACATAGGACTCATAGAACTGTAGTGATTTAAATGTGTTTTCTCTTTAGTGTGGTGAACTGTGTCTTTAGGGAGGCTTAAGCACATCTGTTAAAGCAGTGTGCGCATAGCGTCATAATGCCCGTGAACAGAAATCCAACCTTATATCAAATTATCTTATAATTCACATCATACAATATACAAAAGCGTCAATCACCAGTCAGCCTAAAGCTGGTCGTATTCGATGCCCATGAATCGCTAAGAACATGCCAGTGATATCTCCGACTAGAGTCTCATACGAAATTACTCTTAGGTTGCACGCAGTGCTATTCATTTTAACAAAGCAGACCATTTGGCTCAGCCACAAACAATAAGATAAATCTATCTCTCGAGATTGCGGAACAATTATTTTTTAATGTCAATTCATATGTATGGGTGCTACAACAACAGAATACCCATATCGATTCATAATTTTCGAAAACACTCGGTTGGTCCTTTGTATTATCATCTGATCTAAGGATATCCTATGCACATAATTTTGAGTTTCATGTTTGATATGTTTACTAGATGAAATAACACTCACGAAAATAGTCTGAGTAGGAGGCGTAACCCAATTTCTCTCATCCTATTAGGTTTTGCATGCGGTAGATCGGAGCTCAAATACGCCAGCCGACTCTGTATTATTTCAGAGCACCTCCATCGAGTCCAGCTCTATATCAAACTGCATTTTAGGTGACATACTAGTTTAGATAATGGTTCAAGTGACCCTCGGAGCAAAGTTGAACATTTACAACGACCATTCATACAGGCTTCTGGAGAAGTACAAATTCATTTCCCACAGTATCATGAAACTTGTCGCGAGCGAGGAATTTTTGATAATCTTGTCTATACCGAAACTTTCTGATCGTTTCCGGCTAGATCTCGTAACATACATGGTGTGAGTAATTGATGCGATGATATACAGCGACAACAATAACGCCACACCCGAGCCCCATGGAATGGGATGTGAAATAATATTGCTAGAAGAACAAGTTTCTGACTGATGTTTATCTAACGGAACCGAAAACTTCAAAGATTATATGAGGGGAAACTCAACTGCAACAGTACATAATTATGCATCTTAGTATCTATCTGAGAATATGTGATATCGAATTGATCTTATCCGATGTGAACCTTGCTAGCTGGTGTCTCATTACGGGCTGTTCGCAACAAAGACAAACATCGTCATCAGTATAATAGGAAGTACTGAAGCATGGACTACCTTCACACAAAAGTCTTGCTTGACCTTAGATTTTCTTACCATTGTGAGAATGTATAGAATGCTGCAGCGGTAAGACACAATATTATAGGAGTTAAAAATAAAATAAACTGCATAAATTAAAGCGAAGAATATACCGTAGCCCCAAGCATACAATGTCCGAAAGCTACGATCAAAAAGATCCAGAAAATCACTGTCCAAAGTTTGATTATTCGAGTACGCACTGGAACAGGTGACATTACTGACATCTGCCAATGGTGACAAAGGTGGCTGAGATATCCCTTCCGCTTCCATCATCTCCAAGTGAAGGAGTGTATAGGACCAGGGCAGTGAAAACTAATAAAAGACGAACGGCTGAAGGACTTTTTTTCTTTCTCCACCAAATTAGATCCTAACCGATTTCCGAAATTGATTAAAAGCCATGTCCATGTCCCAATCCAACTCACTACACCAATTGCCAAGCTATCACTAAAAATGTAATGAGCGTGATTCCGCAGGCAGGTATGATTGCCGTACAGAGAATAGGAAGTGGCCAATGGAGTCAGAAAGGAAATACATACTCAATACATCTGCCTTTTCTCCCAGATTTATCCTCCTGTGAAGGTCTCAAAATCATCTATCTCTCTATCTATCTATTATATACTTTAAAAGTCCATTAAACTCCTACCAAACGCTATAAGTAGCACATGGACTTCCTATTAAACGCTCCTATGCCACCCGTGGCACTATTAATCGACACCGCGATTTTCATTAATTGGACCCGCTATTTTATACCATAATTAGATCTATATGATGTGTGAATTTTTAGTTAAATTGTGGGCCCATACTTAAATAATCATAGTGGTGTATATGAAACCTTCTGATCAAAGATTACGTCGAAAAACAAAAAATACCGGTACGTATGATTCAGAAAAAAAGAAAAGCTTCCGTCGATTCGCCGGAATAAAAATGCCCGTGTCAAAATGAATAAAGGCACAAAAAAAGAAAAAAATAGTACAACGTATCATGGAAGAAAAAAATATAAAATATAATTTTCTACCTTATAAAATTAAAGCGAAAATCCCATATGTACGTGTTACTATCTATCTATCTATTATATACTAAATAAAAATCTATTAAAATTTCCTTCAATCACTCCGAAACGTCACATGACACCCTAATAAAATAGAGAAACTAACCATCGATATCATTTAAATCGGTGGACTTCATTAGATTCTATCTAGAATACAAAACCTCCCACGTCCCCATATCCGGTACCACGCACTATTCAATTTGTAGGCTCATATTTCCTTTCTCTTTTTTATCCCTATCACAATTAAATAAAATTATCTTTATGGAAAATAATCTCATAAATAGGCATTAAAGTCTATAAACCTCTTATAAATATTCTAAAATCGTTGCGATATGACATTCTAAATTATTAGAACATCCATCCATTGGGGCTTCCACTTAGATATGAACACGGGAGTTGTTTTACATCGTATGATATATTTTCTAATAAAAAAACATCCCAAACCATATTCCCTTCCGCCCATCTCTAATACGCGTTTGCTAAGCTGACCACTTGTCTCAGTTAAATTAGAAAAAAAACTAATAAATCTTTAAAAAAAAAATAACATCCAACCATCAGTTTGAAAAACTATCAGCCATTATATTTAGGTCGTCGATCAATCGATTTTTTTTCTAAAAAAGAGACATCCCAACCCTCCGCGTACCCAATCGCCCTCTGTATCGGGGGCACTGGAGTGCAGTGTGCGCAACTTCTACTTACGATCGGTCAGATCTTATTAATTTTTCACACTGTCTCTATGCATTAATTAAAATGATTTCAATATATCCACATTAGACGAGGCAAGAAAAGGACCACAAGCGAATCATCCATTCTATTAAGGTTAGCCAGTGTATTATGGGTTAATTTATTAAGCTCTGACAAACCAAGTTAGACCAAATCGGCTTTGGACTGGGTAGATCAAGGAATAAAATACCCTAAACATGCCTCATCGGCTATAATACTGCCTATTAGGTTTAATAAAAGGCTTAAGACAATATTATAAAAATAGCCGATGGAAAAATATCTAGAGCATAGTATATGGATAAAGATAAAGTACTAGCTAATACTCTAGTACAAACTTTTATATACAAATCAATCTATATAAACATATCAAATCGTGATCAGTTAGTAATTTAGATAGCCCAACCGATACTGATCTAACTTGATATGGTTATATAGGGTGATCTGTCTATATAAGTGGCAAATATACATAAAACCAGTAAAGAAGCATGTATATTAGGAAAGATCGGCTGAAACTCTGACACTATCTCTAATTATGATTAATTCCAGGTTAGTTTTTAGGGTTCTAGACAAGACTAGGGATGTTGCATCTCAAAGTAAGTAAAAAAACCTAAAGTCTAAACAATCAAGGAATTAATCACTTTTCAAGATGGTGGATGCCTTAGTTAATCTAATTTAGTAAGGCAATTTAGCCGATACGGCAGAAACCCTCAAGGGAGAACGAGTAGATAAGGCTAAATTAAGATACTAAGACTAGATTAACTAAGACATATGATAACAGATGGTAATGATAAAAAGGACTAGGACTTCTAAAACGACATGACAGCCCCAATATAGCACAAGCCATCGAGAGGGTTACCTCTTGTCGAGAGAACTCGACAAAAAGAAGAACAAAAAGGATGGCGATGGGCCGAAGTTGTATTGGATTATCTCCCCGATTACAATGGTCTAGGGTTTATATTTATAAACCGAGTACAAAGTTAGTCCATTATGGACACGACTCAAACTTTCCTAAAGATAAGATACAAACAAGACCGCACAGCGGTCTCTTGCCAAATCTCTAACAAAACCGACTTAAATATCCTAATTAATAGATACAATTAGCTTATTCGAGCTCTATCTATAATTGGCAATGACGGTTATCTCAATCTATGCCCAAACCGAGCCCAAGTTATACCATATTAGTTATATCGGCTATCAACCTTATCAATCTCAATCGACTCCAACTCTGTTTTCAGTCGATACGATATCCAACCGATGCGTAGTCCGACCCCAAATCCAACTCGATTTCATATCAATTCTGCCTCGATCTTGATTCTTCTTTCCCGAATCTGATGCAAAATTCCGTTGCTAACAAATGGGTACCTCGGTTTCCATTTCACCGACAGCATGCAACAAGTTGGTTAGCAGTTGGGAAAATACATGGTGAAAACCACATATATGGTGAAAACATGGAAACTACCATAGGATAAAAATGAACGTATGATATTTGTCCACATCATCATGAGTAAAATTTTTACTCCAAATTTTACTTATAGTGACGTGAACAAATATCCGACGTCATTTTTTTCAAGTTTTCACAATATATGGGTTTATACTACATCTCTACTACTTAAAAAGAACGTAGTGGTGGCGGTGACTCCAACTCTAGCAGACACGTGGAATGTGAACCATTAAATCGTCAAATCCATCGGTTCAGATTAGGCAGACGCTCTTCTCTCCGAGAAAATTGACATTGTGCCATCGTCAAAAGTGGGTTTGGCCCAAATGCCACTCCGCGAAATGGATTCGATAAAATGCCACTTTCAACACATGGTTACACGCTAAAATACTATCTCGGACCAAATTACCCTCCCCTCATCTTCTTCCTCTCGCTCCATCACCATCAGCTCTCGCCGGCAGCCACCATCCGCCTTCGCACGAGCTCTCCTCCATGGAGAACCACAGGTCACAGACCCCTGCGTAGACCCCTCCCATGGCTCCCCTCCACGTGCCCCCTCCAATCGCCCATATCCCAGTCCCGCCTCCGCGAGCCCCCACACCCGTCCCAGCCTCCGCTGTCCTCGCCTCCACCTCCGATGACCACCGCGCCACGCCTTCGCCATGGCCATGCCCACCAATGACTCCGCCGTGCGGGCGCGCCTCCGCCGCCTGGAAGAACAGGAGCGGCTGGGACGCTGGGTTGGCACGAAAGATGGAGACCGCCGACGTCAGCGTCGGCGGTGCGAATGGCGTGGAGCGTGATCACGTGGTCGTCGGTTGAGGGCGGTTGAGGCGGGGAGGAAGGGGAGCGGAGGTGGAGGCGGATGAGGCGGGCGTGATAGAGGCGAGCCGGCGAGGCATTCCTTGTCGGAGGTGGAAGAAGGTAGTAACAGGGGCATTTTTGTCCGTTCGGGTATTATAGCGTGTAGTCTTCGATTGAAAGTGGCATTTTAACGAAGCCCACTCCCAGCGTGGCATTTGGGCGAAACCCACTTTTGAGGACGGCACAATGTCAAATTTGTCCTTCTCTCTGCATCCTTATCGAGCGGCGCCTCCCTCACTCCTTTTTCTCCGCATCTACCGCCCACTATGGGCGTCGACGCGGCGGACGACGTCGCGGGTGTAGGTCGGGGTGGGCGGCTCGGCGGCGGGGGCCTCGCGGCGAGGTCTCGGCCGGCGGCGGGGTCTGGGTGGGAGGAAGTGGCGGCTGCGGCGGAGCATTTTGTGCCGCGGCGATGAACCGCTCGCTATGGAGGGTTGCGCACTTGCTCTATGCGACTTATTTGGGGTTTTTTTTTCTCGTTTTTATTGGAAATTTTCTTATCTCTTATAACGAATTCTGTGCAAGTTCACGGCAAATTAGCCCCCGCCACGTGGCGCCGGTGATTGTAGGGTTTGTTCTCCTCCTGCATTCCGTTGGATCGCGAATCAACGATAAGGGAACTTTGAGGGTCTTTTATGAAAAATAACCTAATCCCTATCTACTGTCCATCCCTTGCCTCACACACCGGGCGCACTGCCCTGTCCGCCACGTCCCTTCCTCGTCGTCGTTGGATGGGGGCCCTCTCCCCTCAAGCTCGATGTCGGCACGGAAACGGCGTCGGCCACCGCCCGCACGCATCTGCGCCTCCCCCTCTTCAATCCATCCGCTCCCTCCATGCCGATGCTCCGACCTAGTGGGCCGGCGGTCGAGCTTGGCACAAAGTGGGAGGGCTGGGCACCGCGGCTGGAAGCCTCTTGAGTCTTGACTGGGCGACGGCAGACGGCCACTACAACATTGTTTGGCAGCTGCTGCACTCAACAAATCCTTCCGCCGGATCCGCCGTCTCGAGGTGCTGGATGACGATGCACGCTTCGCCGCCGGCGGCTGTAGCCGGGAGAACTGCTACAGGGGCTCATGGACAGGGGGAGTCAGGGACCTCCGCTCGTTTTCGTGCAGAATCG
>CM020187.1:9992353-10005573 GCA_009805545.1 Oryza longistaminata | reverse complement strand
CCGGCTGCTTGGCCGAAACTTTTCGCAGGCGTCACGAAGGCACGAAACACGCGAGCGAAGAGGAAGGCGAGCCGTCGCGAACGAACAGGGAGCAGTCGCGCGAAGCGCTTCCCAAAAACCTTATTGCCGCCTTCTCCCGGTGCAGGACGTCGAAGGCAGAGGTTCCGGAGACCTGCTCTCCCGGTCGCCGGTGCACGCCGGCGAGCGGGATGGAGTAGTCTACGAGCGACGGCGCAGTACAGAGTAGGAGGCAAACCCTAGATGTTTTTCGTTTTTTTTTTTTGCGGTGAAGACGGCGGGTCGGTTATATAGAGAAGGGTCGCTTGATCAGGCGGCCCGCACGATCTCTACTGCGCGTAACCGAACCGGATAAGTCGCGCGTAACTTATCCGGACTCCATGCCGTTTGCACGCACCGGATTTTTCGGAACGTTTCCAAAACAAAACGAATCCGAATTTGCAGCAAAACAAAACTGCAAAAGGAGGCTGCATCTGCGCAAGGTGAGGAGCCAATTTTTCGGACCATTCGACGCGTACGTCGTGCCGCGCGCCGCCTGCCCTGCCCTGCCCGCCAGGCAGGCGAGGCGAGGCGAGGCGAGGCGAGCGACGCGCGCGTGTGTTTCCCCTCTCTCTCCACCACACATGCTTCAAGTGGCTAGGAGGGCATCCTCCCTTTAAGGAGGTCCCCTCTCCTAGAATAAGCAAGGTGGTACTAAACTCCACATGCATGCCATCCCATGAGGTGGGCTTGTGATTTTCCAAAGAATAATCTTCGAGTGGGCTAAGGCCCATTCATAATTCCAACAGCCTTGCGGTCGGCGGCGGCGCCACCGTCGTCCCTGGGGAGCAGGGACAGAATGGCCCCGTCGCTATGCGCTGCGGTGGCGTCGAGGAAACTGGGGTGGGGTATGGGGAGTGGGAGCGGCGACGGCGGCGAGGAGGCGGGAATCGGCGGGGATGGGAAGGACCACGAAGGAGAGGAGAAGGCGGCGTGTCGCGTGGCGGTTGGAGTGTTGGACGCAGGCGGTGCGTCGAGGAAAGTGGCGCCGTGGGTTGGGGGTGTGGGGCGACGGACGGAGGAGGCAAGGATTCCGCTGCAGGCGGGGCAGGGCGGTCGCCGGTGGCAGGGCGCGATGGCGACGGTCGTCGGCGGCAGGCGATGCGCGACGGGAGTGTGGGCAGATCCTCCGCGGCCACCCCTGGTCGGCGGCGCGGCCGCTCCTCCTCTCCCTCCCGGGCCTCGCCTGGGACTCCCACACCGTCGCGCGCGTCCTCAAGGCGCACCCGCCTCTCCACAAGGCCTTCCTCTTCTTCCGCCTCGCCGCCGGCGCAGGCGGCGGGTTCCGCCACGACCGCTTCACCTACACCTCCATGCTCCACCTCCTCGGCGAGGCCGGCCGCGTGCCGGCCATGATGCGCCTCCTCGCCGAGATGCTCCGCGCGGGGGTGGACCCCGACGCCGCCACCTTCACCACGGTCATGCACTGGCTGGCGCACGCCGGGGACGTCGACGCCGCGATGCGGGTGTGGGAGGAGATGCGCGCGCGGAAGGGGAAGTGTCGGCCCACCCTCGTGAGCTACACGGCGTGCGTGAAGATCCTGTTCGACGCCGGGAGGCCTGCGGAGGCCAGGGAGGTGTTCCAGGAGATGGTGGCCGAAGGGCTGCGGCCCAGCTGCAAGACGTACACGGTGCTCATCGAGCATCTCGCGAACGTAGGTGAGGTGTTCGACCAAATGCCTACCATGTTGTTTGTTACCTCTACGTTCTGTACTGCACTCTCGTTGTGAGCTGTTGATCTGTTGTTCGATGAAATGCCTGAATGGTATGGAAGATCCAATGGTTGGTTTGCTCGATGAACATAGCTTGGTGTTGGTCGGTTGCTTAGTTTTTGCACTCTAATTTCTTCAACGGATTGCTAAATGGCATGCAATTAGAATATGCCATCCATTAGAGTACAGTGGGAATCTCAGCTTGTGTAGACATGTTAGTGCTTAAATTAAGCACAATTAAAGTTCACCATCTATTGGCTAGTAAGATTAATCTATTTCATTCATTGGCCTTCAGAATATCCCTTTTATAACAAACTGTCTTGTAAGCATACCCAATATCTATCTCTTTTTAGATGTACTCAATATCTATCTGAAGTTCTTCATTCATTGAGTCATTTGTGCTCAACTTCCGGTGAAGAAAAGATTGAACAATTGTTAGCATTCTGGAATACTCTGTACATAGGTAGGCAAATCCAGTCTAGGCTGCAAAAGTTTCTTAGCTTACTGAAGTGCAGTAAACAATCTCAAAATCCTTGTCACCATTGTATGAACTCCACTCTACAGCTGCTGCAACTTAACACGAGTACTGGCCGATGTAAGAGGTGCTAGTTGGGCAAGCAAGGTGGCTGCCTAGGTAGGATAAATTGGCTTGGCAGTTATGATACATCACATATTTGATTAATGTTTTCACTTCTAATTTGCACTGCATTAAGTTATAATATTTGTACCATCATATCCTAACACAAATCTAATTTACTTCAGGGAAATTTGAAGCTACTATGGAAATTATGGACAAGATGCAAGAAGCTGGTGTAGAACCAGATAAAGCACTCTGTAATATTCTAGTTCAGAAATGCTCCAGGGCTGGTGAGACATCAGTGATGACCCGAATTCTTCAATACATGAAGGAAAATTTCATCGTGCTTCGCCGACCTATATTTTTGGAAGCACTTGAAGCTCTAAAAGCTAATGGTGAGAGTGACAATCTTCTTCGGGAAGTGAATCCGCATCTTGCATTTGAAGGCATCGAATGTGACCCAGCATTTACTGATCTAGGCTACATTACTGTCAGGAGTACGATCCTGTACCTTTTGGCTTCTAGAAACTGGTCCGCCGTAGAACACATGATAAATGAAATGACCCCCAAGAATATCAAGGTTGAATCACATATCCTCTCTGACATTATTCAAGCAAGCTGTGCAAACTGCAGACCATCATGTGGGCTTGCAGTTCTGCGTTACAGTCTAAGAATAGGCAATGAACTTGATAGATCTGCATATGGCAGCCTTCTTGGTCATTACATCAGAAATGGTTCATTCGATTTGGTGTTTGAGATCGTTGAAATATTGATTAAATCTGGCTGCAATCTTGGGACATATCTATCATCTATATTAATAATAAAACTGGCTTGTGCTGGGCATTCTTCAACCGCAGTGCGCATTTTTGGATTATTGACTACAGACAAGAATGTTGTTACGTACACTGCCCTTATGAGTGCCTATTTTCAAGATGGGAAAGTTGATAAGGCTCTCCAACTATTCTCGCAAATGAGTGCTAATGGAGTATCTGCATGCCCAGGTACATATGAAGTACTGATACATGGATTACAAATGGCTGGGCGGAAAAAGGAATCTGAACATTACCGAAGAGAGAGAATGGAGATGCAATGGCATCTTCAGTATCGCAATGAGCATTCCCCTGAAGATAGCTTATGTAACCATCTGTTTTGTGATTTTCATGGTTAGAAGATGGTCCAAAATCTTCATCTTTCATTAGCTGAATCCTTCCAGCACCTATTGCTGCCTGAACATGATGATATTGACACACAGGTCTGTTGGTATTTTTAATTTTATTTAATATATACCTAAACATGGAACTATAAATGATTTGGTTAATCTTTACTCTGTACTTGGTAGGACTGCTGCCCCAAGGATGGTAACATTTAAATTGAAAAAAAGAAGTGCAAAAGCATCTATATGATTTGAGAACCTTGAAAGCTGAAACTGATTATCGTGATGTTATCAATTGCTATTTGAAACGGGGAAAATCCATTGGAGTAGGGCAGTTGAAGTGTTTACCAGAAACATTGATTGTGGTGGTAATTTATAGATGACTCTGAGCAGTTGGAAGTCTCCAAAAGACTGATTGTAAAGAAACATCTTATTCAAACAACTTAATTCGAGAGCTTGGAAGATTAAAAAAAAAATCAAGTGTAAGGCAAACTCTATCTTTTTTGCGTAGACTTTCCTAGCCTCTTCCTTTTGTTGAAGACACTTCTAATTACTGCAATATAAAGATAGGGCCCACAGTTTATACAGTGAAAAACAAGGAGCTCAATAGTTTTTTGGAGAGTTCTGTTTTATTTCATCTGTTAATACTTATTACAATCAATTTGCTGCGAATTCTGGGACACTTACTAACGAGTTTAAAAAAATTAGTTAAATACCCTGTTCAGTTTACGTTGCCTTTTTGCGTTCACCAAAATTTTTTAAGTATTTCCGAACTTATTTTAAGAAAGCGATCCATTGGAGATCAACTGCTTCAGTACAACTTAAATGATATGGATGAAGACATGTCATAAAGAAACTTCCGTTGGCAGGAACCACAATTGAAGAGTTATTACACAATTTTGTAACTTTGTTTTGCACAAGCTGGAATTCTAAGTTAGATAAACTTCTAGTTTACATTTTTTTTAAGGTTGAGAAGCAACTTGTTTTGTAGTGTTGTATTGATGCATGCGGTTGTTGTGTTAAGTAGTTGTTTCTTATTCATGTCGTGACAAACTATTTGCATGTTCATATCTATTGTAAGTTCTATTTTAGGAAAAAAAAGTGCAGGGTGGCATCAATGCTCCAAATATGGTAGCAGTGTAACTTGCTTAGTTAATTCGAGCTGTTAATTAGGGTTTACTTTTTAGTCACTAAGGTGCATATCATTTATGAAACAGTCTTCCCTTTTATGCTTTACATTGTTGACTATTTAGAATTCTTGCAGTCTAGTGTTCTCTTTGTATCCATCAACCAACTCAACTATTCAAGGCAACTCATCAAGCTTTAGTCCTTTTTAAGGATTATGCAAAGTTTGCTGTATTGTTTTCTCATGTTGTCCGCTTTTTGGTATTCTCAGTAACTCATAATGAGGTCTGGATCGTTCATTCGGTACGCAAAATCAAGTACTGGCTACATACTATCCACCAGTTTTTGTGCTTTTGAGAGCATATTATTGATGAATTACTGCATTGTAGATGAATATGTCAAGGTATAGCTCCAATCTTTAAGGACCGCAATACAATTCTGTGAAATTTGTGCTCAGTGGTTAATTTGATTCATCTTATTGTTTGCAGATGTCATTAAATTATGGAGTCCATCTAGGATCACCATTATGTAACACAAATGCTCTTTCTGAGGTGGGTTTGTTTAGTAATTAGTAGTTGTCTTACTCAATGCAGATTGCATACACAGAGTGATAGCAGTTTATTTTGTCTAGTAATCATTAGAGTTGTTGAAAAATTTATGCTGATGGTTTTACCTTCTAAAAGCAGCATCTTCACGAGCATGACTGCACAAGCTGCTACACGGGCTGTTCACTTTTCCATTTCAATGTGCTGTTGTCATTCATCAGTAGACAACTTCTAAAGGTGCACATGGTGAAGACTAGTGCTGCCACTTTTATCAAACCTTAAACCTTTACTCAGCAGCCCCTCGACAAACTTTCTCTATTGCTCTTGGCTGCTATTGCAAAAAGGTTTCACGAAACTTGAACTGGGGCAGGGTAATTTACTATCCTGTTCAGCATTCTCCTGCACCTTTTCTGAATAGTTATCTACAGGTATGTTATACGAATGGCTCAAATTCTTTATAAACAGAGAAACTAGTTGCCAATGTCAACATGTCATGGAAGCCAAGTTATCCTCAAAAAGCTCCAACAGAAATTTTAGTTTTTGCTGGGTAGACATGCCCATGAAATGGTGATAAACTATCGGGTAAATATGAGAAGCTGATTTATAATTTGTCATGTCAATTCACATCCAGTCAGCAGGAGATAACTGAGCTAGAGGTTGCAAGATCCTTTGCCAGCATACTGCATATCTACATCACAGGGAGCTAACATAAAGACGATGAACCAAGAGAGTTCTAGTTGTGCATTAATCTAGCCATCCAAATCTAAGCAGCCTCATGCACATATATTACATAGCATGGCCAACATTGACCAAACATGTTGCATCCTATCTTGAATCTGTTAGTTGAAGACAACCAGTTCTCTCCATCAGGCCACTTTCACGTTTGTCTTCAGCCTCTTTGCAGCCTGCACGAAACCGACGATGACCTGCAACTCATCCAATTGCTTAAACATGGCAATTGGGATTCACAAGAGACGACCAAGATGTCAATCAAGCATGGTTATGCAAAGCTGCTGTGTAGAAATTGGAGAGAGATGAGTCTTGTTTATCAACCTGTGACACAAAGTGCCTCTGGACAGCATCCACTAACTGCTCCCTGGATGGGTTAGGGCTAGCATCCTGTTCAGCACGTAGTCAGAACACCATTTTCATGGTATTATTTTATTCAACTGGTGGAGTTTGATCTGAAAATGATTACTTACGAGATTGAAGTGACGCCAATATCTCCATAATGCAGTCATTTCCAGCTTGCTCAGGTCAACTTTCTGCAAATTTCACAGTCAAAGCTTCAGCTACGACCACCACATCATCATGGAGAACACATAATGTTACAGCTAACAGTAGGGATTTAATCCAAATACTACAAAGGTTGTGACAGAGCAAAGTTACAGTGACACTGACACAGATTACTGGAAAGTGATTGGGGTGCTACAAGCAATGGTTGTTACAAGCACAGAAACCAAGGAAGCAAAAGTCGCACCGTGTGAGCCCTTGAGGAGGAAGAAAATGACGCCTTGGAGTGGGAATCACAAGACATGGAGCGGCTGAAGGATTTGGTCTGGAACCCTCTATGCTGCCTGCTCCTTGACCTCTGTGGCTTTGGTGATTGTGCGTCATCGGATGCTGCAAGAATGGGATTAAACAAGACCAACATTATTTACAAACGAGACGCATGCAACCAAATCGAAGGACATAATTAGGTGCCACGAAAACCGTGCCATTATTTTAAGTTCGGTTTTCACAAGCTAAATTGGTCCGTGACACAGACGGCGTTCGGGCTAATTCTAGGGGCTAATTGCTCTTTACAGAAAATTATGGTGTCGTGCATCAGGTAAACTGTCTTTTTTGGTCCTTCCCCACAAGATAGATCAAAGTATACGACATTATTATTCATAGATTGGCAGAATTTTATCATGCGAACAAAATACGAAAGCATTGAGAAGATCAGCATTTAGTATGAAGTTCATGGGGAACATTGTTGATGAAGCAAGAACATCTGTGTGGGATGAATAAGATCTTACCCAGATCTGAACTATTCCACTGCATGTTCTCACAGTCAAACTTATCATCATCCTCATTGCCAGTTGGAGGTTCAATCACACTTAAAGCATTCCTTTGCAGCTTTACCTCTATGCCATTGGTAAGCACCTAGCACAACAAGCCAATAATATCATTTTTATTTGAAGTCAAGCAAAAATTGTAGGCAAACAATCACCTGAAAGAAAATTAAACCCTTGCACTGAGCAATGCATATCCTGTTTAAGATCGAAACCTAAGATCTGATATATCCATTCCAAAGAATATATACCCTGTCAGGGCAGTGTTCTACAAAAAAAGTTACAATGCAAAAAGGCAATGCATAAGGCTGCCTACAAGAACAGGTGCCCCATCCTTGAATCGCTTAGGTCGCATAAGCACTGCATGGTGAGGTGACTGCACGGTAACCGCATACTGGTAAACCTTGATGCAGGGATGATTTTTAGTTTGTGGCTTAATGTATTAACAATTTTCCCTTTGTTTTGTGAAAAAAAAAATCGGGAAAGTGAGGTTTCAGATGGTGATTCCCTTGGGTAGTTGAAAGATTTGGTTGAAAACTGAAATAAATCTTAATGGTTCAACAAAATTCTGCACAATACGAAATCGCCTTAAAAGTGTGATTCCCCCTATATGTGGTCATCTCATTTCAATGTTCAATCTATCTGCTGTTGCAAGGAGTGCACATCCAAAAGACGCTGGGACCAACCAAGAGAACAGCAGCCATATAATGCAGCTACATCAGCCCAACATGACCTTATTTTGGTATGATTGTTTAGATAAGACATTTGTGCAAGAATAGCGGAAGATTATAAAAATCAGTTATTAGTAACAACAAACCAATAAGATAGTAACAGAGAGAAGCACATATTGCCAAACCCAACATGACCCCAAAAATAATCACATTAGGTGGAACGTCCAAATCGTGTAATATCTAAATATCCAAACACATCTGATGGGTATCCTCTGCCAGTGTTGCATTCTTGTTAGCCTCGCTCTATGAGAATGGGACTAAGAATCAGATAAGCACTTCACAGGAAAACAGGGGAACATATGATTTTGGATCTACTTGCTTAGTGGGACCAAACACAATTCATAATAATATTTCTAAGCACATCACATGAAATCAGTAAAACCATTATTTTGGATCCACATAACACTCGCAACCATATCATTGTGGGACCAAAGACCAAAATCTTGATCATATTTGTCACACAAAAAACCAATCTTGTAATTTGAACTAGACAAATTGGAGCACAATGGATGCTTGAAACATTACCCCATTAGCATCTTCTTTCCATCAACAAGACACAATGATCCATTTGGAAGACATGCAGATATTCCCAAGAATATCCTCACAAGTTCCATGTAACGGTGGGAACCATACAGCATTTCTACCCATACAACTGACAAGCTGGAACACTGATTGCATTTTCACCCATACCAACAATGCAGCTCACTTCAAATTTCGTTTAAAAACTAGCACTGATTGCAATCGGATTTGAATCTAGATACTCCAGATCCAACCTTATCAAGCAATCTTGGTCAACAACTTCCACGACTGATGCTGACAGCCTAATTGAAATACAGATCAAGAGCAGTGGGAGAATAAAAAACTGATTCCCAGTGCAATCAGGACCACAACCAAACAGTGAACAAACAGGATCTAAATTTCGATCTAGAATACATTACAAAAACTGGAAGATAAAATTCAACTGAATAAAACCCCAAGACTGATACATCTAGCCAAGAATTCTTACTTGGAACCCTAGATGCACAACAAGATCTAGAGCCAGCCAAGTCTAGAGCAATCAAAACCACTGCATTGCTCAATCAGCAAGCGGGTAGAGGTGGCAGCGTCGGGGAGCTTGTTACTGGCGATGAGAGAGTGACCGCGACGCGATGCGAGGGGAGGGAAGAGTGACCCTGCCATCAGCGTCACCGCCGTCTCCCGCTCCGTGCTGCCAAGCTCCCATGCCGCCGAGCTCATCGGCGCACCGGCCAGGGGAGGAGGGCCACCAGAAGGTGAGGAGATTAGGGCCACCGGCACTGGGAGGAGGAGAGGAGAGATGGAATCGTCGCCGTGGAAACCAGGAGTGAGGGAGAGGATAAGGGAGAGAAGGGAAAGAGGGGATTTTTTTTTTTTATTATTCTAGTGTGTTCAATGTAAAATTTTGAACTTCCACACAAATTGAAAAAAAAATATATGAGAACTAGAATAGTACCAGGGGCTAAAATAAAAAAATCAATGCCAGGCACTTGCATTCTGAGAAAACTAGGTTTTAGAGTTGTGGCCGTAGGCACTCTGAGACCCCCTCATATGAGTGTCCTAATAGACACAGTACTCAAACTAGTAAGATTTGATCGGGTTTTCATATAGATTTTATACAACATAATTTATTTTGCGTAGTCCATAATAAATTGTGCAGTGTGCGGCTTCAGTTCTTGGATGAAAATTTTCTAGGTAGGCTGCGTAAAGGGCCTAATTGTAATTAGAGTTAATTGCACTTTGGTCCACCTTTTATTACCAAAGTTTCACTTTGGGCTATCCTCTAGCTCATATTTTCACTTTGGACCAAGTAAGATTACCTTTGGTGCACTTTGGACCACCCCAAGTCATTTTCTTTAGTTGTATTTACTTTATAATGTTGTAAAGAATTACTTGCGTAAGTTGGAAAAGATTACCGGGTTACGGGTTGCTGATGTGTTTAAAGTTGGAAAAGTCTTCTATGTATTCCTAAAAAGTTTATGGGGGTGGTCCAAAGTGAAAGAAAAGTAAAGTAATCTAGCCTAAAGTGAAAAAAATATGTTAAAGGGTGGTCCAAAGTAAAATTTTGGTAATAAAAGATGGCCCTAAATGTAATTTACTCTTGTAATTATTAATTTGATTTCTTTTCATGTCTGTTGCATCAAGGGGATGAAAACGGTCGGAAACGATATCACTTCTGAGGAAATAGTTCTTGGTCGGTTAGGATATTTCATGCTTACCATTTTAACTATTTAGCATTGACTTCAATATGAGCCAGACAAAAAATTGGAAAAATCAAACTTTATGTACTCCTGGAAATGAAAACGTCCGATTTACAGCTCTAAACTATTAGGTTAGTAAATGAAAACATCTTTCGCTCTCAACTATTAATACCGGGATGAAGAACCCCCTAACTCAATCTGAAGTGGTTTTAATCCTACGTGATAGTCCATTTTTTTTTTAAAAAAAATATCGGTAGGACCCACTTATATCATATTCTCTCCCTCTCACCCTCTCTCTCTAATAGGTGGGTTCTATATTTTTTTTAAAAAAAATACTGACTAGACTACCACGTATGACCAAAACCACTTCAGATTGAGTTAGAGGGTACTTCATTCGATATTAATAGTTGAGAGTGAAAAATGTTTGGTTTTCTGGTTTATGAGCAATTCGTACTCACCCATTAGTTCACCGGTGCAATTTAGACTTTTTCCGTTTTCAATTAACACTAAGAAGAATTATGTCCTGACAGAACGATTTATTTGTTTTGGAAGAATAATACCTTTAATGCTTGGAACGTACGTTCTCATCACCATCATGAGCTATAGTTATTGGGATAATTGCTTATTTCACCCCGTTTTGAACTGTAACTGCCAATTTTAACCCTACTTTTTAAAGTTTGCTTATTTGACCCTCCTTTTCAAAAGTGAAGCTTCTGTTAGGGTTGTTTTTTTTTAAAAAAAGAAAATATTTCTAATATTACTAATGCCCAAGATGCCCTCCAAACCCTATCCAAACCCAAGACTCTCTCTATCGTGCGGCGGCTTTGTGTTTTTTGATTGTTTGCTTTGGCTCTTTGCGCGGTTGTTCGCTGTTGGACCGGGTTTTTGGCGGCTCTGCTGGATTTGATGTGATCATGCGAAAGTCAAAACAGCCAAAACAGGGAGTGTATTTTGGGGTCTTTAGGGTGTGTTGAGTTCACACTAAAATTGAAGGTTTGATTGAAATTGGAACGATGTGACGTAAAAGTTGGAAGTTTATGTGTGTAGGAAAGTTTTGATGTGATGGAAAAGTTGGAAGTTTGAAGAAAAAGTTTGGAACTAAACAAGGCCTTAATCCAGGGATGTAAAGTTTTGGCGTATCACATTGGATACTATATAAGTGTCGTATGGGATGTTCGGACACTAATAAAAAAACTAATTACATAATCCGTCAGTAAACCGTGAGACGAATTTATTAAGCCTAATTAATCTATCATTAGCAAATGATTATTATAGTACCACATTGTTAAATCATGTACTCCCTTCGTCCCATAATATAAGGGATTTTGAGTTTTTGCATTGTTTGACCACTCGTCTTATTAAAAAAAATTAGAATTATTATTTATGTTTTTGGCTTACTTTATTATCCAAAGTACTTTAAGCACAACTTTTCGTTTTTTATATTTGCACAAATTTTTTAAATAAGACGAGTGGTCAAACAATGGAAACAAAAACTTAAAATCCCTTATATTATGGGACGGAGGGAGTAGCAATTAGGCTTAAAAGATTCTCTCACAAATTAGTCGCAATATGTGCAATTAGCTTTTTTAAGCCTATATTTAATACTTCATGCAGGTGTTCAAACGTTCGATGTGACAGAGTTTACAATTTTAGGGTGGGATCTAAACAAGCCCTTCACTTGAAACCTTCGCTGATGGCCTGTTTGGGAGTTCGAAGGATGGCTGTTTATGCTTATGTATGATACTATTAGCATGAAACCGTCCAAACTAGGGTGTGTTCGGCACCTCCTTTTCCCAACTCCTCTCCCTCGTTTTTCGTGCGCACGCTTTTCAAACTATTAAACGGTGCGTTTTTTTGTAAAAAGTTTCTATAGGAAAGTTACTTAAAAAAATCAAATTAATCTATTTTTGAAAAAAAAATAGCTAATACTTAATTAATCACGCGCTAATAGACCGCTCCGTTTTCCGCACGTACTGTTCCCGGTTGGGAAACTAAACTAGTGAACACACCCAAGAGTTTTCATAGTGTGCATAGTTGTCGTTCAACCCCAGCCTCCCACGTCATGAATTTCATGCGCCACGTACATCTCTCTCATTGCCATGTGAAGAACGTGGAGCCTAAGTGAGACATGTTCCTCATCAGAATTCGTTCGTCTGGGTGGCATGAGGAACGGCTCGTGTTGCAAGTTGGGAGAGGCGCAGCCTTGTGCAACACACCCACACCCTGTGAGAGGTGGCGACGATGAGGTGATTCAAGACGGCGGTGGTCATCCCGAGCTGATCCACACGTGGTCCTCGTCGGCGAGGCCACCACCTTGGGCTGCTTTGTTGTCCCCAAAGTGGTGGCGCTAGCTAGATCATGCGAGCTTGAAGCCAAATTAGGAGAGCTCGATGGAGTGGCAGCGACGGCCTAGGGAGAGACATGTGAGGAGAAGGGAAGATGGCAGCGGCAGAGGATCTGGCGTTTAGGACCTCATTATCATCCCCACTCCACACTGCCAAGCCCTTCATCGTCCCCAGCTCTAAGCCACCGAGCCCATCGTCATCCCCCGATCCAAGCCACCACTCGTCATCGCCACCACTCCAAGCCGCCTCAACCCATCCGTAGCAGCACCTTCCTTGCCACACCACCAAAGACGCCTCGACCTCGTTGCTCTGTTCGACTATGTCGATCTGCTCTACACCCACTCAATTCGAGGCACCGCTAGGATGAGGGTAGAGGTGGCAGCGTCGGGGAGCTTGTTACTGGTGATGAGAGAGTGACCGCGACGCGATGCGAGGGGAGGGAAGAGTGACCCTGCCATCAGCGTCACCGCCGTCTCCCGCTCCGTGCTGCCAAGCTCCCATGCCGCCGAGCTCATCGGCGCACCGGCCAGGGGAGGAGGGCCACCAGAAGGTGAGGAGATTAGGGCCACCGGCACTGGGAGGAGGAGAGGAGAGATGGAATCGTCGCCGTGGAAACCAGGAGTGAGGGAGAGGATAAGGGAGAGAAGGGAAAGAGGGGATTTTTTTTTTTTATTATTCTAGTGTGTTCAATGTAAAATTTTG
>CM020187.1:9976171-9989894 GCA_009805545.1 Oryza longistaminata | reverse complement strand
AATATATCTAAATTACTTTTAGATTTCACTAAATTACTTCTTAGACATATAAAAGTAAATTCAATAAAGCCTAAAAGTAATTTACATATATTATAGAAGTAACTTATGACAAAAAGAAAGTAACTTTAATGCATGCCTTTTATAATTGCATGTGACTACACAGTTAGTCCACTCCATCTAGTGTCTCCTTTCAACTTGAAAAATGCAATAGTATGTGTTTTTTTTAATCTCTTTAAAACTTATATATTTTAAATCACATATTGTTTTTAAGGTCTATTTGCATCATTGTACTCCACTCAAAATATGTGACAAAACGAGATCCATTATTGAATATATTCAAACATTTTATTAATTTAAAAGTAATTTATTACAGGTTAGAAAGTAACTTCTATGTTATCAGGAAGTAACTATTACGTCTTATACATGATTAATTCTCATTAATTACTCCATCAATGTTATTTATAATCCATCAAAGGTTTTATCTTCTTTTCTCATTCTACGTGAAAAACAAAAATGAAAGGAAAAAAACAATCGGTGATTAAACAGATTTACAAAGAGTTACTTCTGAACCATGCAAAAGTTACTTCCAATTAACATTGAAGTTACTTTTAAAAATTGTTAAACTTACATGTGCCGATTAAATTTAATTTCTAGATAGAGTCATATTTTTATCCCTACAAGTGTAAATTAATTTAGTCAAATCTAAAAGTAATTTATGTATATAATAAAAGTAACTTACATATGTAATAAAAGTAATTTACAAATATAAATATTTTTCATCGTAATATAATCATGTAAGATCTTATTGTGAAGATTTAATTGCGACGAGTACAATGGTGTAATCAGATTGTAGATCGGATAAGTAATTTGAGAGAAAACTTTATAAGAAAGAAAGAAAACATGCATGTGTAATGAAAAAAGGCATACATGTAGTAGACTTCTCCACGTGCATGATGGACGGTTTTAGTGTCGCTCGTTAAGGCAAAAACGAGAAGCCTCGCTAAATAGATTTTGCGCTATTAAAATATAAAAAAAATTAGGGCCTCTAAATTCGTTCTGCTCACAGCTAGTGCTTATCAATAGCCTTACGTCGCCCATACATGTTTCCTCGTGCATTAGGTGCTTTGGAATCAATTTTACTTTCAGCTGAAATATTTTGGAATTGATGCAAAGGTAAGAATTTTAAAAGTTTGACCAAATATTATCTGAATTTTAAATATTTATTTATGACTAGATGGAGTATTTAATAATTGAGGTGAAGAATAAAGCACGCTTGTTGCTTTAAAAATCATATTAAATATTTTTAAGTTATTTACTCAATTTTTGAGTAAATTACATCGTCGGTACACGAACTTGTTAGATAGGTGCAATCTAGTGTACAAACTTGTAAAATGCTCGTTTTGGTCCACGAACTTGTGTGCTGCGTGCGGCGGAAGTCAAAAAGGACACTACATGTCTAATCTTATTGATTTAGGGGCTGATTAGGATTTTTTTTATTTTTTTTAGAGAAGGGTATTTTTTTACCCGGCCTCTACATCCAACCGGATATATGCAGCTTTTTTTAATTAGGAACTTAGTTTATCAAACAGGGAACTTAACCCTCAAATAACCCAATCCGAAATTCGCTCCTGTGAAGATTTAAACTCAGGACCTTGGAGTGCTACTCAGGTCACTGCAACCACTAGGCTACATGCCCTTTCACAGGGGCTGATTAGGATAATATATAAACATACTCCCTCCGTTTTCTAATAGATGACGCCGTTGACTTTTTCTCACATGTTTAACCATTCGTCTTATTCAAAAATTTTATGCAAATATATAAGATATAAATCACACTTGAAGTACTATGAGTGATAAAACAACTCATAACAAAATAAATTATAATTACGTAAATTTTTTTTGAATAAGACGAATGGTAATATGTGAGAAAAATTCAACGGCGTCATCTATTAAAAAAACGGAGGTAGTATGTATGAGAAGGTTGCCATTAGACATATACCTATTCAATAAAATATAGAATAGGATTTAGTGATAGTAGAAAAATATCAAAAAAAATTGAGCACTGATGTAAGGGTTAGGAAGCATATGAAATTCATCATTTCAATGTTTAAGATAAAGTAGAGAATAAATTTATTAATATTGTATGTATTATGTATACTCACTACACGTATGCATGTCACATCCTAATCAATATCAACTTCATAAAATTAAAATTGTCAAGTTATTTTGGTCCTCGTTCGTATGAACTAGACAAGTTCGTGTACTGAAACGAGCATTTTACAAGTTTATATACTAAATTATACCCACGTAACAAGTTTGTGTACCACCAATACAATTTACTTTAATTTTTAATTAATAACCATAGGCTAACAAGGTAGCACGTTTTTATAGTAACCCTTAACACGGTGACTTACGAGCATAAGATAAGGCAGTTTGCAACAAAAATAGGACAACATTATTTGTAACAGGAAAAAGAAAAACGCATGAGGTTGCGTGCAGCACCTGATCACCTCACCAACAATAAATTAAAAAAAAGGCAGAATAAACAATAAGCTCCTCCCCAGCCATAGGTGTGTTTACAACCCCTTTTTCCCAACCCATCTCCCTCATTTTCCGTGTGCACGTTTTTCAAACTGCTAAACGGTGCGTTTTTTATAAAAAATTTCTATACGAAAGTTGCTTAAAAAAATCAAATTAATCCATTTTTGAAAAAAAAATAGCAGATACTTAATTAATCATGCGCTAATGGACCGCTCCGTTTTCCGTGTTTACTGTTCTGGATGGGAACCAAAGCAGCGAACACACCCATAGTGGGCCCCACGTCCTTCGTGGTGGGGCCCACGGGCGTAAAAACTCCCGCCTATAAACGCCGTCAGCGTCTCCGCCTCCTCCTCCTCACGGCCACGTCGACAGCGCACGGGGTCTCAGCGTGACGTCACGCGCGTCAATGCGGAGACAGGGAGCCGTCTTATCCGGACCAGACCCCCCCACCCTCACCCGGACTCCTACCCTTGCAACCCACTGACAAGTGGGCCATGCATAACGTGGCCCCACCTGTCATGGAGACGTAAGCTGGATGGTGGCTGGGGTTATCTCTTCCCCCCACCGCGTCGTCCCCACGGGGGCCCGGAAATATCTGCACGCCGCCGCCGACGCCCTCACGCTCGCGCGGCGTACGTGGGGTGGATCTGGGCCGTCCGTGGGCGGATCAGCGGAGGCTCAGCCGTCCGATGGCGCGGGAAGGTAGGTGGGCCCCTTATCCGGGGGTTGTGTTTTTTTATTGTTATTATATTGTGTGTGTGGGCCCTGGTGGTGAGATGGAGAGTGATGCGTGAGAGTGGCTTCTAGAAAATCACAATTGCAACGTCGGCTTCTTCCCAAGTCTTGCATGGACACGAATAAATTTTTATTTTGCATGGACAGTAATATATGTGCATTTTGACGTTTTGTGATGTTCGTTTTGGATGAGCCGATGGTGAAATCATTCGAAGAAGAAAATGGCTGTTTTTGTGCATATCTCTTTTGTGGTGAAACTGTGCGAATTCCTTTTTGCTAATGCTCATCATCAATATGTTTGGACAATAACCTTTCAAATTCAGGGTATGTTCACTTTGATGAAAAAAACCTTACCAAATTTTGGTATTGTCAAAATTTTGACAACTTACCAAAATTTTGACAGGATTTCAAAATTTTGACAGGATTTCTTATATAGTTACCAAAATTTAGCAGCAAACTAAATGTAGCCACTTTTTTGGCAACTTTATCAAAATTTGGTAAGGTTGAAAATGACATCAAAGTGAACAAGCCCTCAGACTAGAGGTTTTCCACGCCTCACACGGCGGCCATCAAGCATGTGACGGCAGGGCCGGTCCTGATATTTAGGAGACTCTAGGCGAACTTGATACTATGGACCCTTAATAAGTTAAGTCTAATTTTTTTTACTTCTAATATATACATATACTCTATAAAGCGAAAAGAAAAACGATAATATAATTGACAAGTAAAAAACGCCATAGAAACAAAGTAGTATAAATACCTTAATAAAAGATCATTGGGTCCAGGAACAATAATAGTTGAATTTGATGCTGAAAAGAACTTACGTATAGCACCCTTTTGCGAATCAATTAATTGATATTCTCATTTTCTTTTGTTTCTTTTCTGAGCACCCAACAAATGTTTTTTAGGTAACATTGTAACACCTGAAATAGTAAAATTGTAAAGTAAATTATACAACAATAACTAAGATTGAAATTGATTGACTTAAGTAGTTAAGTTCTAGACTTCTTGTTGATTGACTAACCTACCTTCAGTTCAGGAGTGCAGGAGAGATGATGAGCCGTCGACGTTGTGCCGATGACGAAGTCACGAAGATCAGACAGTGAGACAGACGTTGGCGATCAGGCGAGGGCGCAACCGCGTGAGGCGGCAGACCTGCAGGGCTGCAGGGTGCAGGCCACTGGCAGGCGGTGGCGCTGCAGCCTGTAGGTGCTAGCCTAAGCCTACGGCTAGACCTAGAGGCGGGCAGGCGGCGAGCCGGCGACGGGCGACGCCGCTGCTCACTTGCTGTGCCTGTCTTGCTCTTGCTCAGTGCGTGGCTAGCGCTAGGGCCTAGGGCATCGCCGGCGCCGCAAGCCGCATCGGCGAGACGGCGACGAGACGACGAAGCGACGCGACGCTCCTTGGCGCTAGCGCACGCACGGCTCTGGCGCTCCACGCTCCTGATCGCTACTGGGCTGCCGGTCTGCGCTCTGGGCTGGGCCCTAGGCCGTCGCACAACTGGCCTACCCCTAGGGCCGGCCCTGCGTGACGGCCGAATCCAGTAGACCTAAATTCTTAATGTGATAGAGAGATGACACTAGAGGAGGCCGGCAAGAGAGTTGGCATGTGGAGAAGCGGAGGGAGGACGGGGCATGCCAAGAGGAGGCAGTCATGCAACATAGCTAGAGAGGGAGAGACGGTGAGTGGAGAGAGAGATCGTGAAAAAAGGGATCAAGGAGAGGAAGAAGGTGACGGCAAATGATGAGAGGTGGAGGTGCTATGGGCGAGGACTCAAGTCTCGAACAGAAAACTGGTGAAGAACGAGAAAAAAGGGAGAAGATACGGCTGGTTAAAGAAAAGGGGCGAAGTGGCAACTTGGTCATTGAAAAGTAGCGTCACCTCCCCACCCGCGTCAATTTCATAGAGATTTGTGGTATTTTTTATAGTAATTGTGTTTTGTTGTGTTATTTCTAGAAGGTGGAAGAATTTTGTGGTATTTATTGGTACTAGGAAATGTTTGTGGGCTGCTACAAAACGGGATCTCGTTGCAACGCGGGATAGACATATTAACTATTCTCTTGCACGAGTATCATAGGTATCAAGTCCTAGGTATCATAGGTACCGGGTAACAGGTATCATAGGTATTGGGTACCATGCAGCTGGTATCACAACAAGTATCAGGTATCAGGTACTGTCTCATAGAAGGGTATCCTGTTCCAACGGGATACCATTGTCTAGGTTTTCTGTTGTACTATAGATGAAATTTTTTTCATAAAAAAACTAGGCTAGCTAGCTTGCTTGGTGGTCGGCTTGGCTCTATTCCCATAGTTCTATTTTAAGAATCGACACATATAACCATTTTAAGAGTGCTGGTTTATTAAAAAAAAAAGCTTGCATATATATTACTAGTGTCTTATTTTAATAAACTGCCGCACCAATACAAGATTATAGATACCCTTTTTTAATTTTTAGCTACATGTGATGGTGGGAGAGTGGGAAAAGCCTCATATATACGGTTTTAGATGAAGGATAAATTTGAACATGCTATTACAAAATTGTCATTTAAAAAATACCATTACTATTAACAATATTGGCTAGGTAACACTGTAATTTTACAAAATTAAAACCATGCAATTACTAGAAAACCCAATTTTCTTTTTCTAGAAAACCCAATAGCCACCTAATGAAAATAACATCCATGGGGCGAGATCATTGTCTGTTTGTGAAAATTGATTTTTGCAGCGCCTACAAAAATAAACGTTATTTTTGCAGGCGAACCTCTTAAGTGGTCCGCCTACAAAAATTGATTTTTGCAGGCGAGATCTTAGGATGTCTATATTGTGTGTGTGGGCCCTGGTGGTGAGATGGAGAGTGATGCGTGAGAGTGGCTTCTAGAAAATCACAATTGCAACGTCGGCTTCTTCCCAAGTCTTGCATGGACACGAATAAATTTTTATTTTGCATGGACAGTAATATATGTGCATTTTGACGTTTTGTGATGTTCGTTTTGGATGAGCCGATGGTGAAATCATTCGAAGAAGAAAATGGCTGTTTTTGTGCATATCTCTTTTGTGGTGAAACTGTGCGAATTCCTTTTTGCTAATGCTCATCATCAATATGTTTGGACAATAACCTTTCAAATTCAGGGTATGTTCACTTTGATGAAAAAAACCTTACCAAATTTTGGTATTGCCAAAATTTTGACAACTTACCAAAATTTTGACAGGATTTCTTATATAGTTACCAAAATTTAGCAGCAAACTAAATGTAGCCACTTTTTTGGCAACTTTATCAAAATTTGGTAAGGTTGAAAATGACATCAAAGTGAACAAGCCCTCAGACTAGAGGTTTTCCACGCCTCACACGGCGGCCATCAAGCATGTGACGGCAGGGCCGGTCCTGATATTTAGGAGACTCTAGGCGAACTTGATACTATGGACCCTTAATAAGTTAAGTCTAATTTTTTTTACTTCTAATATATACATATACTCTATAAAGCGAAAAGAAAAACGATAATATAATTGACAAGTAAAAAACGCCATAGAAACAAAGTAGTATAAATACCTTAATAAAAGATCATTGGGTCCAGGAACAATAATAGTTGAATTTGATGCTGAAAAGAACTTACGTATAGCACCCTTTTGCGAATCAATTAATTGATATTCTCATTTTCTTTTGTTTCTTTTCTGAGCACCCGACAAATGTTTTTTAGTAACATTGTAACACCTGAAATAGTAAAATTGTAAAGTAAATTATACAACAATAACTAAGATTGAAATTGATTGACTTAAGTAGTTAAGTTCTAGACTTCTTGTTGATTGACTAACCTACCTTCAGTTCAGGAGTGCAGGAGAGATGATGAGCCGTCGACGTTGTGCCGATGACGAAGTCACGAAGATCAGACAGTGAGACAGACGTTGGCGATCAGGCGAGGGCGCGACCGCGTGAGGCGGCAGACCTGCTGGGCTGCAGGGTGCAGGCCACTGGCAGGCGGTGGCGCTGCAGCCTGTAGGTGCTAGCCTAAGCCTACGGCTAGACCTAGAGGCGGGCAGGCGGCGAGCCGGCGACGGGCGACGCCGCTGCTCACAATGAAAATACGAATTATAAAAAAATTTCATATAAGACGGACAGTCAAAGTTGGACACGAAAACCTAGGGTTTGCCTTTTTTTTTAGACGGAGGGAGTAGTAAAACAGCCTGGCTTTTAGGGGCGAGTTAGCTCTGCAGGGCGAGAAAAACCTTGCTGGCTAGGGAGAGCCGATTTGGCTCGCTTTCGATGGAAAATTTCACTCGCGCGAAAATATTGTCTGCGGGCGACGCGGACTTCTCCGGAATCGCTGATATTCTCTCCCCAATCAGGAGACGAACTCATTGGCAGCAGCTCGGTCCGGAGGCGATCTCATCCACGTAGACTCCTATATTTGATTTCTCCTTTGGGTGTGTTTAGTTCACGCCAAAGTTGAAAGTTTGGTTGAAATTAGAACGATATGATGAAAAAGTTAAAAGTTTATGTGTGTAGAAAAATTTTGATGCGATAGAAAAGTTAGAAGTTTGAAGAAAAAATTTGGAACCAAACTCGGCCTTTATCGTCAGCTTCTAACCTCTTCTTTCTCAGATACATGGTGTGCTGTCTTGTTCAATCGCTCTGTCAGGAAGTAGGTAGAGTTAGAAAAGAGCGTCTTTGATCGTTTGCTTTGTGCTAGATGCAGCCTTTGCGTTGCCAAGATCATTTATTATGATGGTACTTGATTAAGGAATTCTCTTGATTTCTCATTTGTGAATCCTAAAATATGGTTGCACATAGCTTTGAGGTACTTATAGACTACTAGCAAAAGAATGGCTATGGAAAAAAAACCATTGCAAGATTATTAACATGACCAGTGCCTTATAATTTTTGGACAAAAAAAGGAAGCAAAATAATCATGGGCAAAGCAAGAATTTGTGAAGGATCCAAACTGCTAGCCACTATTCCTTGCCCTCATAAGCAAACCAACCAAACACAGGAGGTACGGCAAGACTAGTAAGCTGGCAATAAGATGGCTTAGCCATGCTGAGTAGGGTTGAAAGTGATTTAGATAATTTTCGCCCGACCGGACCTTTTTTTTGGATTCGGATAGTTTCGATCGGATATATCCGGAAATTTTCGAATTCGGATATTTTTTTCGGATATGAAAACGAATATGATATAGGTGATATCCGTCGGAATCGGATATCCGTAAGATATTATCCGGAATTTTCCATCAGATATCCGACTTACACATAAGGCCGCCATAGCCCATAAGCCAGCCCAACCCAAGGAGGAGGCAAATCAGACTTTTTGGTAAAAATGAATTTCGAATTGAATTTTATTATACTAAATGAACTCATATGAAAAAGTTATAAAAGATAAAGTTGTAGAACTCATTGAGATATACCAATTTTATTTTGGTCATTTCTCCATCCGAGTTTGATTGAGCTATATAAAATTTGAATTTTAAAATATTAGAAATTCAAATAATTTTTCAGGTAGTAAATGATTTCAAATGGAAAAATTGTTAGAAACAAAGTTGTATAACTTATGAAGATCTACAACTTTTATTTTGGACATTTTTCTATATGACTTTGTTTGAACATTTTGAATTTGGATTTGAAAATCGTTTGTGTAGTAGTGAGGGTTTTTATATTCCGATTAATATTCGTTACCGTATTCGTTTCGCTTCGTATTTGCTCCGTATTTGTATTCGATAATATTCGATTCTGTTTTCATATCCGGGGTTTCTGATTCCGTTTCTGATTCTGAAAAAAATTATGAAAATGAATATGATAGAGCTAGTTTCCGACCGTATTCGATCCATTTTCATCCCTAGCAGCGGGCAGCGGCCCCCTGCAGCAGCGGTGGTGGGCAGCAGCACGGCTTCCCTCCCCTCCCTCTCCCTCCCAAAACACTAACCCTAAATTCGGCCGAAGCTGGTAGGGCGGTGGCGGGTAGAGGGTGGTGGCGTGCAATTTTTTTTTTGCGCTGGAAATGTTTTCGCAGGCGGGTGGATTTGGCGCCTACGAAAAAGAAGAGGCCGCCTCCAAAAATATTTTCGCAGGCGGGTGGATTTGGCGCCTACGAAAATGCCTTCAAGTGCATGCGGAACGCTAGGCCGTTTGGAATAATGAAATTTGACTGCTTGGAAAAACGTTTTTGCTAGTAGTGACGTTTTCTATCATCATATAGACCAAAATATCATTACATATGGAACCCACATGTCAGTTCCATCTTCTTTCTCCATCCTTCCCTCTTCTCTCTTCCCCATCTCTCTTCACCTCTTTCTCAATGCTCGGAGGGACGACGCCAAATCTTGTTCGGGTTGGGGGAGCGCGGAGCTCGGTGGCCGTGGACGCCACGGCCCACGGCAGACCCTGTTGTCGCTGTTCTCAAGTGCGCGCGGATGGAGCATGCGCGGCCCATCCTCGCCGAGCGCGAGCGCGGGAGCGGTGGAGGTAAAGGAGGAGTATCACCCGCGAAATCGCGAATGATACATTGTCAGTTTAAAAATTGGCAGTGATGGCAACTAACGCGCGAGCATGCCGTGATTCTCGTCCTGTAGTAGTTGAGTTCGTATGCAATATGCAATATGAGAGTATCGTACTACGCAAAGTTTAGCTCGATGCATGTAGTTGGTTTGACACAAGAAATCTAGCACCTTCCAGAATGTCTTTGTTTTTTTTGCATGCATGCTTGATTACTTTATGTGTAAAACACTGGTAATACTCTACTCAGATAGTAAAAGGATTAGCTTTCTACACAGATAATTAAGGGAGAGACGGCGGAGAGATGGATTGCATTGAAAAAAGACCTAAATATTAGGGAATGATATAATATCAAATAATTAAAAGGGATGAGGTTTTAAATCCAGAACGTCTGGCCCACCACCTTATGATACTAGCCGGAAGATCCCCGAGCGTTTTTCATAGGTTGTATTGGAGTTCTAGTCCCTTCATCCCACCAAAAACAAACTTAATACTATATGTGATATATCATGTGCGGATTCGTTCTATTAGGACATGTCGTAGGTTTGTTTCTTGTGGAGCGAAGAGAGTAAGTATTTGTGCAGTTGTGCATCAGCAGGGGAAAAATGGAAGTGGACCACCACTTATTAAAGCCGGCCTGTGGCAGGCATAAACTGAAGTCACAACTCACAAGAATAGGATCGGTCCCCATATATGGGACATCACACTGGTATCATATCGCTCAATAAAAAAGTTTCACAATTTACTGCTGGGCTTCTCCATTGAGAAGTGAGCAATTGATCTTTTTTCCTTTTTTTTTCAGATGCAAGACTCCTACAAAACGCAGAATACTTTATTTTTTCAGATATATTGATATGACAGTTTGTTCTGAGTATTTCCTTGTAAACATTACAAAATTTTCTATATATTGATTATTGTAGGAGACCATTTTTAACTTATGCATTTGATTATTAAAATGTATTATTTGCTCAATGCTTCAAAAATATGTTTCATTAATAAACTTTTTTGGCTGCATTGCATAGATCACTTGTTTTTAAGTTTTCGGTTAATTAATTTTATTTATCAAGATATTTAATTTATCTCTATAATGGAGTAGATAATTCACGATAATAATCTAGATCAAATAGGGATTTCATTTATTATTATTATTATTATTATTGTTTAGGGTAGAAAAATACGAATGTATCCCTCTATGTTTAGAAAGAAAATAAGTGCGGACGTGCCAGTGTACCTAAATACACAATGTAAAATAAACACAAAAGAGACATAGAAACACATGATCTTTATTAATTGAATTAACAAGATACAATTTCCATGTATAATATAAAATACGCGCACCATTGCCTGTCGTTGGACAGATCTTACATCAGCGATGTGGTCTTCTGATTCCTAGGGCCTCGAGAAGCTCCTAGTTAATTATCTCCACAAGTCTAGGCCTGTAGAGCACCTCCGATTAAGCTGCTTGTGGTCGTCTCGTCGTCTTCGCCTCACGTTCTCCATGCATGATGAATGTTGCTGAAGATGGTGGATATATATGTGGGCGCCGGCAACGCATCCACGGCCTTGTCGGTCCGTGCACCGGTGTTGGCGACGTAGCCTTCGTATAGACTCCGCCCGCCCTCGTCGTCTAGCCTCGTCGGTCTTCAACGACGTGTCGGTGTAGATTGCTTGAAGAAGACATGCATGGAATCGCGTAGCTTGGACGGCTCGACATCATAGCAGCATCGGAATGGTGTTAAAGGTAAGATGAGTTGGTGAAGTTAATTGGTGTACACAACAGCTGAATAAACATGACTGGGCATCTCCTGACTAGATGGGATCAAAGTAACGAATAGTTGACGATGACGGTCGGTGTAGACGGCAGCCGGATTAATCATGGCTAGGAACCTACTGACCCGTCAAGCCCCTTATACAACGGGGACTTGTAACGAAGATATTGATGAGGAAGTCAGTGTAGACAGCAGATATACAAACACGGCTTGGCACCTCCTTCGGATGATGGACCTACTATTGATCCAGTTGGTATGATGACGAGCCCGTAAAAGGGGCTCTATGAGGGTGCCGATAACAACGGCGACCTTGGAAGAAGTAAATGCCTCATCGGCGGAACGGCTGAGGGCATTTGTTGGAGTAGATTTAGCACGAATGGTTCCCTGGCATCACAGACGACACCATTCTTTCTTCATGTTGACGTAGACGAGCGACGCTCCGATACACGGACGAGCGACGTCATTGATCTCCATGAAGAGGGAGAGAATCACCGACAGACATCATCAATCTTGATCGATTAAATGGGAGAGAATCACGGACAGATGGCATCTCATCTTGGCGTGACGAAGAGAGAATGCATCACGGACAACATGATGACTTCTACTTGACGAGATGATGGGCATCATGGCCGGATGCGTCTCGTAGTCTTGGCGAGGCGGAGAGAAAGACATCGTGAATGGATGACACGACGACCTCGGCTTGACAACGATGCACGGGCACCAAGCAGTGGCGCTCTAGTGTGACGAAGGGATGGCTTCATGGCATCACGAGCGGCTTAACGACGATGTAGGGGCACTAAGCAGTAGCGCTCCGACCTTGACGAAGAGAAAGCTTTGTGGAAAGATAGCACGACTACAGCCGAACTTGATGATGGCGTGCGGGTGCCGAGCGGCGGTGTTTCTGCATTCTCCTCGAACGGCTTGTCGACAAGCGTACAGAAGATAGCCTAAAACACCGCTGACGAGGGTACGTCGACGAGGGCACCATGTGTTAGTGATATGCCCTAGAGGCAATCATAGAGATGATTGTATCACATACTATGTTTACATATTTATCCGACATTGTTCCTTGAAATAGATAACTCATTATTGGTTAATGTATATGTCATTCTTTCATGAGACTCTTTATGTTGTTTGTTACTATTTCTAAAGGATCCCTGATCAAATATCATATCATATGTGGAACAAATATGATTAGATGATCAGCACATGTATTAATTGATGATCATGTCTCATGGATCATGGTATAGAGATATCAAATTAATAATATGGACACATGTTAGTGAACATGTTGTTGGATAGACCCAACAACATGTGTAGGGATTAGTGTTGGTGCTGAACCCTTAGACCTGAGATTATCATGGTTCCCAACATGTGTAGTAGCTTACTTAGGGATTGCTAAACGCTACTCCGTAATTGGGTAGTTATAAAAGTAGTTTTCGGGTATGCTATGAAACAATGTAGTGAGATATGAATAATCAAGATGGGATTTGCTTCTCCTATGGAGAGATATCTCTGGGCCCCTTGATGTTGTAGATTATGGAAGTGCATGGCCATGCCAAAGGTGATTGAGGAGTTAATAACAAGTTATATAATCTATCAACAGGTTCGAGTGAATGATTGAGCTATTAGAGGATGGCACATATCTAGCCTTGAGCTTAATCGATATCGTGAGGCAAAGGGGTTCATACAAGTATACACTAGAGGTTCAGCCGATATGATCTTTATGTATGCCCGGTGGGTCAATACGTTCTGCTAGGGGCCGCTGTTGACGCATGGACCGAAAAGGAGTTTTCGGGTTACAGCCAAGTGTACATGAACCTACAGGGTCGCACGCTTAATGGGCCGGAATAAGGGGATTGGATAGAAATCCAATATGAGCTTAACTCGGATAAGGATCCGAATAGGAGTCCTACGGGCCTTGAAGGCCCGAGTGATGGATCCTATATATTCGTGAGGGGTGTGACCGGCGGAGAGATTGCATCACGTGAGAAACCCTAGCCATCACTCCCCTCCCCGAGCAAAACCCTAGCCGCGCGGGTGCTAGCACATCTGCGCATTGCGTTCCGTCCCTGTATGTGTGGATACCGATAGAGGCGCCGCTGGTTTGCGCTGCTGATCGGCGTGGGAGTACGGCGAGAAGAACGCACGAGGAGGAGAAGGTCGAGCCAGTGCGATCGACTACTTCCTCTACATCGA
>CM020187.1:9949014-9975535 GCA_009805545.1 Oryza longistaminata | reverse complement strand
AGGAAGGAAGGCATCGTTAGGCATCACACCATCCCATACACTCCACAGCAGAATGGTGTGGTTGAGCGCATGAACAGAACCATCATCTCCAAGGCTCGTTGCATGCTGTCTAACGCTCGCATGAACAAGCGTTTTTGGGTAGAGGCTGCTAACACCGCCTGCTACTTGATCAACAGGTCGCCTTCTATCCCACTTAATAAGAAAACTCCCATTGAGGTATGGTCTGGTATGCCTGCTGATTATTCACAATTGAGAGTTTTTGGATGCACTGCTTATGCTCATGTTGATAATGGAAAATTAGAGCCTAGAGCTATTAAGTGTCTGTTTCTTGGTTATGGTTCAGGAGTAAAAGGATATAAGTTATGGAATCCTGAAACTAATAAGACCTTCATGAGCAGGAGTGTTGTTTTCAATGAATCTGTTATGTTTAATGACAGCTTGCCCACAGATGTCATACCAGGTGGTTCTGATGAGGAGCAGCAATATGTTAGCGTGCAGGTGGAGCACGTGGATGACCAGGAAACTGAAATTGTTGGTAATGATGTTAATGATACTGTTCAGCACTCACCTCCTGTTTTGCAGCCACAAGATGAACCTATTGCACATCGCAGAACAAAGAGGAGTTGTGGAGCTCCAGTCCGCCTTATTGAGGAATGTGATATGGTTTATTATGCTTTTAGTTGTGCTGAACAGGTGGAGAATACTCTTGAGCCAGCCACATACACTGAAGCTGTTGTTTCTGGAGACCGTGAGAAGTGGATCTCAGCTATGCAGGAGGAGATGCAGTCTCTTGAGAAGAATGGCACATGGGAGCTTGTGTACTTGCCAAAACAGAAGAAGCCTGTTCGTTGTAAATGGATCTTCAAGAGAAAGGAGGGTTTATCTCCTAGCGAGCCTCCGAGGTTTAAGGCAAGGTTAGTAGCAAAAGGTTTCAATCAAATTGCTGGTGTTGATTATAATGATGTGTTCTCTCCAGTTGTAAAGCATAGTTCAATTCGCACATTCTTCAGTATTGTTGCTATGCATGATCTTGAGCTTGAGCAGTTAGATGTGAAGACAGCATTTTTACATGGAGAGCTTGAGGAGGAGATATACATGGACCAGCCAGAAGGGTTCATAGTACCTGGTAAGGAGGATTATGTTTGCAAGTTGAAAAGATCTTTGTATGGTTTGAAACAGTCTCATCGTCAATGGTATAAAAGGTTTGATTCATTTATGTTGTCACATGGCTTTAAGAGGTCTGAATTTGATAGCTGTGTGTATATTAAATTTGTTAATGGATCACCTATATACTTGCTGTTATATGTTGATGATATGCTGATTGCTGCCAAGAGCAAGGAACAAATCACTACATTGAAGAAACAGTTGAGTAGTGAGTTTGATATGAAGGATCTTGGTGCTGCTAAGAAAATTCTAGGTATGGAAATCACTAGAGACAGAAATTCTGGTTTGTTATTTCTTAGTCAGCAAAGCTACATTAATAAGGTTCTTCAACGTTTTAACATGCATGATGCAAAGCCTGTTAGTACTCCTATTGCACCTCATTTTAAATTATCAGCTTTACAATGTGCTAGTACTGATGAGGATGTAGAATACATGTCTAGAGTTCCATATTCTAGTGCTGTTGGTTCTTTGATGTATGCCATGGTTTGCTCCCGTCCAGATTTATCTCATGCTATGAGTTTGGTTAGTAGATACATGGCTAATCCTGGTAAAGAACACTGGAAAGCTGTTCAGTGGATTTTCAGGTACCTTAGAGGCACAACTGATGCTTGCTGGCTTGTTGGATATGTGGATTCAGATTTTGCTGCAGATTTGGATAAGAGAAGGTCACTCATAGGTTATGTGTTTACCATTGGTAGTTGTGCTGTGAGTTCGAAGGCAACATTGCAGCCTGTTGTTGCCCAGTCTACCACTGAAGCAGAATACATGGCTATTGCTGAAGCATGTAAAGAATCAGTTTAGCTGAAAGGATTGTTTGCTGAGCTTTGTGGAGTTAATTCTTGCATTAACTTGTTTTGTGACAAAGTGCTATATGCCTCACTAAAGATCAAATGTTTTATGAGAGGACAAAGCATTTTGATATTAAGTACCAATATGTTTGCGATGTAGTCGCGCAAGGTAAGCTAAATGTATGCAAGATAAGTACTCATGATAATCCTGCTGATATGATGACAAAGCCTGTTCCTGTTGCTAAGTTTGAGCTTTGCTCAAGCTTAGTTGGTATAGTGGTTTAGCCCAAGAGGCTATTTGGCGCCGAAAGTGTTTTTTTGTCTTTGTTGTGTTAAGGGTGAAGGATTGTTTCATGCAACAAGAAGGAATTTGTCTCAAGGTGGAGTTTGTTGAGTTGTGATCCAAATTCATTTGCACTTAATAAAGGCCAGCTTCTGCCGTAGTGGAGCGGAGGCCCGTCGCCGGGCGGCATGGGCTGGAGCGTAGCAGATCTCAGCTATGCAGGAGGAGATGCAGTCTCTTGAGAAGAATGCACATGGGAGCTTGTGCACTTGGCAAAACAGAAGAAGCCTGTTCATTGTAAATGGATCTTCGAGAGAAATGAGGGTTTATCTCCTAGCGAGCCTCCGAGGTTTAAGGCAAGGTTAGTAGCAAAAGGTTTCAGTCAAATTGCTGGTGTTGATTATAATGATGTGTTCTCTCCAGTTGTAAAGCATAGTTCAATTCACACATTCTTCAATATTGTTGCTATGCATGATCTTGAGCTTGAGCAGTTAGATGTGAAGACAACATTTTTACATGGAGAGCTTGAGGATGAGATATACATGGACCAGCCAGAAGGGTTCATAGTACCTGGTAAGGAGGATTATGTTTGCAAGTTGAAAAGATATTTGTATTGTTTGAAACGGATCGTCATCCCTTCTAGGGTTCCACCATATATATACCTCTTGTAATCCGCCGTGTGTCGTTGTAACCCCGCCTCTGATATAGTGAAGATATTTTGCTGGCTAGCGCCCGTGGTTTTTTTCTCTCCTGCTTTGGGAGGGTTTTCCACGTTAAAATCTCGTGTCTTCTGTGATTGATCTATTGTTCTTTTATCGTTTGTTTGCCTATCGTTTCCTAATATCAGCGACGTCGCATCGTCAAGTAGATGCATCACGAGATAGAGGCTGCGGCCAGCGAAGCGAGGACATCCTGCATCTCGGCGACATCCATCGATGCGGGCAATCTTGGCGGCGTTCATGGCTTGCTCCGACGACCCCTGGTGCGCGCGCTTGACGACATGAGAGCTCCGCGCAAACACTTCGACTAGTATTCTTGGATCGAGCGACTCGATGATGAACGTGAGGCAGGTGCCGACGCCGTCGCGAGGAAGGTGTCGATGCTGTCGAGAGGATGGTAGCAGCGAGATTGCAGCATCGGTCATGGGGTAGTAGAGGCTGTGGCTTACTCGGCCGGTTACATACTCCGACGATGACGGTAGATGCAGATGCCTTCCATGCATGTATGTCCTGCCACTAAAACAGGGAAGAAGCAATCTAATTAACTTTTACCTTGAGCAGCCATCAATAATCAGACCGTGCGTCCTCCTGCTAGACGCTGGTGCTTCGGCCGAAGTCGCTCGTCGCTGCTAGAGCGCTCCGGCCACGTACGCGTTGTTGCTCCGCCGGCAGTCGATGCGTGTCGTCTCGCCGATGGATGGATGTGTTAATGGATGGCTGTGTGTTGATGATAGATGGTTGTGTTGATGATCGATGGATGCCTGGGAGGGCAATGGATGGCTGTGTTGACCGATGGGTAGATGCGTTGATCCATGCCCTGGCTGCCGAGGGTCTGATGGCCTTATATAGGGGTCTGAGGTCGGTGCAGCACGCCGCGCGCCGCGCGATGGAGTTGGGATACGCGGGAGCTTCTTCCGCTTGAAGTTTGCTGCAGATAAGCTTGATCGATCGGTGTTAATTTATCTCCTGATGTTTGATTTTATCTCTTTCTCCTGGAGATAAACATCTGAGATGGAGGCCCAGCCGCTCGTGCGCGCGCGGCCGTTGGTGGCGGTTCCTTTCCGCGTATGGATCAGCTTGCAGTGTCATATGCATATACGTCTTTTCCGTGTTGCTAGCTAGCTTCTTGTTGCTGACGAGATGAGATTACGCCACACAAAAGTATGTGGCCGTATAGATACGGCCGGCCGGCGGAAGGCGCAGCTGCAGGCCACAGGCCCATGTACATGCTTGCACACGAATCTTCAGATTTTATTGGTTTGCCTTCTCCAATATATACATTCATATACGTACATATCACCAAGCATGAGTGCATATGGCTGAGTGTATATTCCTTCATTTGCATGGCCCATGCATGCACGAAATGACAAGCTAGCTGGCCTCACATATATCTAGTGATCATATATATATAGCTATCACATTGTTTGCTTGTCTTGGCCACTACAATTCTACAAATTTTCCTTTCACATGACAAAATACCATCAAACAAATGCCCCCCACCAAATGGAGTTCACGCGAGAAGGGCGTGGCGTGGACTCGACTTGGTGATAAAATTCTTGAAACCCAGCGCAAGTAAAATCCTGCAGCCTTGCTTGATTATATGGCTTGATTTCACAATTTTGTGTCTCCTCTTGGATTGTTTGCCTTAAAATTTGAGCATTTCTCTGCTATTTCTGTCCGTGCGCATGGGAGCATACGCGCATGTATGATGTAGATCATCTCATGTAGAATAGTGGCACCATTAAGAGAAGCCGGCACACTAAGAATGGGTGAAAGTAAAAATGACTTCAGGTATGAGTTGATCTCCTGAGGTCTCGAGGCGAAAGTCCATGCCTTTGGATAATAATTAGAGGAATTTTGTTGGGACCAAGTATAGGTGCCAACCAACAAAATAACTTGGAATAGTCTTCTCCCTTGCGGCGAAAAAAAGCCCATGCCACAATTGAAGACGTTTTATCAGACTGATCGAGACCGCTGATATATTGCGGTGCCTGCCTCGTCAGCCTGAAGGGTTTCACGGCTTGACGCTGACCGCGTTGGCGCGCCGCCCCGCTCCCAAAACATTTTAACAATCTGGACATGACTGCTCGACTGCCGCGGTGCCAACCCGCCAGATTGAAAGGTGTATAGCTTGGCGGCGACTTCATTGAAGAGTATCATGTTGCCTCCAAAAGATGTGAAGCGAAAACCCTGCCTCACAAAAAAAAAAGAGTGTGGTTGCTAGAGCTGAGCAAACGAGGTGAGTTGATACAAAGAAACCTAACAAAGAAAATGGTTTTGTTGGTTTTTGTTTTAAAATATTGGCTTTCCCACTGAACACTGGCTATGTGGTAGCGTCAGATAAGATTGCAAGAGAACGAGCTATTGCAATCGCCGAATGACCATGACGATTATTGCTTGACAACTTCACTTCCTATTGTGTCCGTGCATAGAGGTAACATACACGGTGATAATTTCGAAAGGTAGCGGAAATCTATGCTCTAGCCTTTCTTTTCACTGGTACCACCAAGGGCTCTATGCCCCCGATATTATGCTTCATTGAACCGGGAGACTTAGGAGTGGCTGAATTGATAGATGGTTATGGGGTAAGAGGCTATGATAGCGGCCTTTTCCATTTTGCCGAGGATGGTGAATGGCTACCTCCTCCTTCTGACAGATGCAGTGAGCTTCCAGGACATCGAGCTTCTCATAGATTTTCAATTGATTATTCACGGATTGCTTAGACTTTGCATTTTTGCTTCAAAACTTCATGTGTATTGATTTTTTTAATTATTTGCCTGTATTTGACTTTAGGCTTCATAAGGATTGGACTTTTAAGCTTCATGGCTTCATCAGAGTTGAGAGCTACATGAACTGACTTGAGGGTCTTGGCATCTTTGGAACTCAAAGGGTAGCCATTCACCTTTGTGGACTACGTGTCCTCGCATGCCTTCTTCTCCTTTTTTGTAAAGTCCCTTGTTGACACACCTCACAGGGGTGGCAAGTGGTTGCACACTAAGCCACAACACTCGTTGAGGTAGGTAGCTTTTTCTTGCTCTATTCCTATAGTCTTCCCTGGGGCTTGATATCTCCATAGGTCTGAAGCACACCGAAGGGCACGAGGGCATGGGGACCTTGTTACTGGGAAGTAACTCAAACAAGTCTTTACTCCTTAGAAATATGCACCGGTAGTTCCTGTGTGTTGGTGTGGAGGATGTTTAGTTGTAAGCACAGTCAGCCATGATCATCTGCTGAATCTTGCAAAGAGGTTCTGGGGTAGCCAAGTCTTCATCTACCAGCTCAATGTGACATGGGGAAAGCCATTTGAATTTTTTTTGTTGGACTTGGAGTCCATTTAAGAAAACAAAGTTGGGGAGCGCCAAATGAAGCAATGGTTAATGCATGACGGTAGGCTCGCATTTTTTTTAAGACAAGTTGCACAAAGTTTTATACAAAATATTTTTTTAAGAACCTCCCGCTGATAGGCGGCCTTGGTCGCGATCCTTGATAATCTACCAGCTGGTAGGCACCTTCGTCATATGCTTACTCGATGACATATGGCCCTTCCCATTTCGGCTCAAACTTTCCATTCGTCTTGTGCGTGACGACGATGGGGAACCTAGATTTTGTAGGGCGCCCAAGCGCTCCTCTTCTACAGCGTCAAGCTCCTGGAATTGAAGACAAATTTGTTTGTCTTGGGTGAGCTCATCATGAATCGCCACCCACAGAGATGGTAGCTGGATCTCCAATGGTAACACAGCTTCACTCCCATAGACAAGAGAGTACGGGGTGGCTTGTGTAGGGGTACGGACTGTGACACGGTACGCCCATAACGCCTCATAGAGACGATCATGCCAATCTCTGCGATGTCTGTGCACCGTCTTCTTAAGGATCTTGCCAAGGGTCTTGTTGAAGGCTTCGGACATCCCATTTGCTTGGGGGTAATTACCCGTGGAGTAGTTCCATTTGATCTTGTACTTCTCCATGAACCTATAAATCTTTTAGGACTTGAAGGCTTTGGCGTTGTCAGAGGTAATGCGATGTGGTATACCGAAGCGGTAGATGATGTGTCGTTCGAACAAGTTGATGACGTAGCTGCTCTTCACTTAGCGCAGCGGCACAGCCTCCGCCCACTTGGAGAAGTAGTCTGTTGCAGCGAGGATGAAGCGATGCCCCCTTGAAGAAGGTGGATCGATGAGGCCGATGACGTCGATTCCCCAGGCATCGAACGGCCAAGAAGGGACCATCGGGTGAAGCGGGGCCGGTGGTTGGTGCTTGAAATTGTCATGGACCTGGCAGCCATGACATGTTTTAGCTATCTTTAGGCAATCCGTCATGATACCTGGCCAATAATACCCTGCCAATCGGATGCTATGGTACATCTTTGGTCCTTTTTGATGCCCACCGCATACTCCATGGTGGACCTCTTGAAGAACTTGATTGGCTTCACTCCGATCAACACATCGAAGTAAGACTTCTTGCCCGTAAGATGTATGAGGGAAGTCGTCACTGTAGCTGGCGTTTTTCAACTGGATCTTCAGGTAGACTGCCGTGCTTGAAGTAATCGAGGAAGGGTTGATGCCAGTCTTCCTCTTTAGTGGTTTTAGTCGTGATGGTGTTGACTTCTTCGGGGATGAGCTCCAGGACAGCCGGAAGAAGCCACCTTTCTTCAACAACAATTTGTGCAGGATTATCTTCTTGAAAGACCAACGCTGCAGCCAGTTTTGCCAGAGCGTCAGCTGGCACTTTTTTGCTTCGTGGTACGTGGATAACCTCGATGTGTTCGAACTTGTCCATAGGCCTCCGGGCCACTCCATAGAGAGCGCCAAGAGAAGACCCAAGATGAGGGCCTCGTATTCTGCCTCGTTGCTAGAGCACTCCTCCTTGAGAAGAGAAAACGAGTGGTAGATCACTCCTCCTTGTGGAGTTTTGAACACCAATCCAGCTCCAGCTCTCCGCCGAGGGGTGCCGTCAGGGTTAACGTCTCCACGTGAGGCTCCATCGAAGTAAAGCTCCCACTGTTCCTGAAGCTCTGCGGTGAAAATCTCTTCATCCGGTGATCGGTGATGAGTGGGGAGTCGTCTAACACCGGATGTGCAGCAATAAATTCCGCCAAGGCTTGGCCCTTAATTGCTTTCTCATAGGGTCTGCTCTTGCGATGAGCTGAATCTGGTGTGCCAACATGTAGTGCCTCAGTTTCTTCAACGCAAAGATGAGGGCCAAACATAACTTCTCTATCGGGGAGTAGTTTTGTTCAGCACCGACCATGGTGCGACTTAAATAGTAGCAAGCCACCTCCTTCCCTTCATCATTATGTTGAGCGAGGAGAGCGCCTATCGAGGCAGGCTGCGTCGCAATGTAGAGAATAAGGGGGCGCCCTTTAACAGGAGCTGCCAATACAGGAGAATTAAGCAAGTACTTCTTGATGCAATTAAAGCCATTTTGGCATTCTTCATCCCACACGAACTATGCACCTTTCTTCATGAGTTTTAAAAAAGGTTGGACTCGTCTGGGGATGTTGGAGATGAAACGCCGGATGTACACCAACTTCCCTTGTAATTTCCTTAGATCCTTGAGCTCTTGAGGAGGGGGCATGTTAAGTATCGCCTTGATCTTCTTTGGCTCGATCTCATTCCCTCGATGACGAACGACGAAGCCGAGGAAAAATACCCAACGGCATGTTTGTTGGTGTAAAACTCCAAGTCTTGGTAGGGAGGTGGGGCTTGGGGTCGATGATGGTCACCGAGAGAAGTGTCTGTGCCCTTACATATATAGCTTCGTGATAAGGCCCATAGCTAGAGCTCATGGAGCTATTGTAGGTAAGGATGATATTGCCCAGAAATGCAACTGGGTTGGAGTAGAACCGACTCCCTTTTAACCATCTTTCGTGCTTGTCGATATTGTGTGCCCCCAACTCTAGGGCATGAACTACACCAAGGTAGATAGCTCAGGACCACAATAGGGAAGGATTCGTCTCCCTCTAACTAAGGGATGAATTGACGTGGTGGCCTTCACCAACTTGGGACTAGCAATTTTCTTGAGGTTGGGGCAGCACATGGTGACGGTGTCGTGCGAGGATGGAGAAGTAGAAGGCAGTGAAAGCTTTGTTCATGCTTCATGCCATTCGCTTATTGCTCGACCATCTTCTTTATCTTGTCGACCTCCTGTGATGCAGGTGTCTAGCTTTGTCAGCTTAGACATGTTGATGAAGTGGTGGCCATTGCCTCATCGGTGCTTGGCCTTGAAGATATGTCCGCCTCGTCGGTGTCGGACAGATGGTTTCCATTGCCTTTGCCTCGTCGGTGCCTGGCAATGGAAATTGATCTGCATCGTAGGAGTCGTACAAGTTGGTGAAGTGGCTTCGCCTGATCGGAGCTGAGCCTTGAAGATGTGTCCTCCTTGTCGGTGTCGGATAGACGGTTTATTTTGACTTTGCCTTGTCAGCGCTCGGCAACAGAAAGAGACTGAGTCGGCGATGTAGTCGATGATGAGTTAGAACATCATCGACGAGGTGGGATGTGGTGCATGCTGCTCCTAACGTCCCCTGTGATGATAGCTGGATTACCATCAGCTACATAGAAGGACATGGGGCTACCTTAGTGTTCTTGATGTAGTTGACAACGCGCTTGAATGACAACGCCGCCGTAGAGGAATAAGAAGGTGATGTAGCCCCCAATGCTAGTGTAGTTGGTGATGCGTCGGGATGCTATCGACATCGGAGATGAAAGACTGGGTCTGTGCAACCGTTGACCTTGTTGAAGTAGACAAACTCGTGCCGGGATGCCATCGGCAACGTAGAAGGATGAGGGCGCCAAGTTTCCCCCGATCTTGCCGGAGTAGATGATGTCATGTCGAGAAGCCATCGACAATGTAGAGGGACGGTGGGATTGGTGTAGACCCAGTTTGGATAGAGCAGGTGATGAAGTGCCGGAAAGCCGTCGGCGATGTAGATGGAAGATAGGTTGGTTCTGCTGAAGTAAATGATGACATGCCGAAATGTCGTCGGCGATGTAAATGGAAGACTTGGTGATGCAGCCTCCAATCTGGTTGAAGTAGATGATGTCATGCTGGAATGACGTCGATAGTGTAGATTGGGGATGGGTGGCATTGGCCCCAATCACGTTGAAGCAGATGATGAAGTGTCGGGAAGCCATTGACGGTGTAGACGGAAGACGGGTAGGTGTTACTCCTTGTCTTTATGAGGTAGGTGACGTCATGTCAGAATGTCGTCAGTGTTGTAGACAAAATATTGGGTGGCGTTGCCCCCAATTTTGTAGGTGAGTGCTGGTAAGCCATCAGCGGTATAGATGAAAGATGGGATTAATGTTGCTTCCCGTCTTGATGAGGTTGGCAATATCATGCCAAGGTGCGTCGGTGCTGTAGATGTGATACGGGGCGGCGTTGCCCTTCAATTTGTAGATCGATGCTGGTGGAGGTAGCTCCAAGAGTAGCAGATGGTGGTTGGGGATGAAGTGACGCATTGCTTGAGTGCTTTATGGCCGCCTTGATATGCAGTCATTGCATCTCCCATACGGCTCCTGCTTTAGGCTTGAACAACACCAAAGTCTACTTGATCTGAACCACCTTACACCCGAGCAGCTCCAATTACTCTTGCATATTGAGATTAGAGCCATCCTAGAAGACTGTCAAAGAAGAGAGTTACCCAAGTTGGCTCACTTGCGGCGTCTAGGAGTAGTTGGTGTAGAAAGATCCATCGTAAATTGGGATCTTAGATCAACATTGCTCCCCATTGAAAATCATCATGCATCATGTTATTTATTGGTTGGAGAAGCTGACGAAGATAAAAACGACGACCACTGAAGCGCAGCAAAGATGGGAAGAGAACCAGGTCCCACCGAGCATGCCAATTTGTTTAGGGTAGAAAAATATGAAAAATAGCATTACTCGGACATGGCAAATCAGACTTAGCAACTAATTTCTCCTTCAAATTATCAAGCTCACAAAATTCATCAAACTGAACATAGCCCAAAATATTTAAAGAAGATGTCAATTCACGTTCCTCTACTTCATTAGTAATGTGAACAATATGCTTAAAATCAGCACATAAAGAACTAACACTAGCGATAGCATTTTCATTCACTAGTAGTGGCATTGATATAAGTGAAGCATTATTACACAACTCTTCTTTATCACAAGGAACTGCAAACAAATCAACTTGTGACAAAGGAATCTCAGCAATTGGTTCCACTAATGGTTGCTCTGCTATAGCATGAAAAGTGGACAAATTCAATTCGTAATCAGCACACTCACCTTGATTAATCTCAACATCATTTAGTTTACCAGTGATCCTCTCTTCAGGTGATGGAGGTGCATTGAATTTGAGTGCAAACAATGGGATTGGCGGCTCATTCATGTCTCTCTCCTCTTTTCCGTGATTATGCACTTCCTGCAAATGATTAGTAATAGGAGGCAAAAACATAGCATGTTGCTTTTTCATGTCCTCCTCTAGTTTACTTTCAGCATTGCAAGCAAGTTGTAACAAATGAGAAAGTGATGTGTATATTTGACAATCAAGCTTGTCCTGAATTTCTTTGTTAAGCCCACGTAAAAACCTCAATTCTGTAGCTTCTTCGCATTTATCTAAACCACTACGTAATAAACAAACATGCATATCATGATAGTATGAACTAACAATTTTGGTATCTTGTATTAAACATTGCAGTTTGTTGAACAGAATCTTAGCGTTCTTAATGATCACCTAGTCGATATGAGTACCAAATTCGGTGCTACTGATGCTAGCAGTGATCTGTACGTAATGAAACAATTTCAAATAGTGAGCTATAGAGGATTAGTATCTTTGTGGAAGATTGTGGATTGCTGATAACAGGTGCCATTACAGGCACTAAGTTTCAGTTATAAGTTTAGAGTACATACTTAGCAGATCAAGAATGAGATGTTTTCGATGATATAAAAGTTGCGATGCAATTTCGCGCATAAGGCTATGTTTTTAACAATATAATAACTCTCTACCATTCGCTTTTTACATGATTTTTTTATATTTGTCATCTTTGGTTTACAGATAAGTATTATGAAATATCACCGTAGCGTTAGCATGGACAAGTTATCAATATTTTGTAGGGTAAAAATTACAAAATAGCATAAATGAATAAAATGAATAAGATACATAAAAAAATCATTTAAGCCCAACAAAACCAATAGAGGTACTCTCTCCGGTTCTATTTTAGCTGTCGTTTTGGACAACATTGCAAATACCAATGAGTAATTAATTGGGACTCATATTTCCAGTTATGCCCATATTAAATACATTGGGGACATCTCAAACCAATAATTTCATCTAGCTCACTTCGTTAAAACGAAGCAACATATGCATGCATCTTTATGTGTTTGCATGCATCCAGGGATACTTCTGGGAAGCTATTAGGCTGGAAGCTAAAACGCCAATTTTTTCAATCCAAAAACTATTAGCCTCTATCGTCAGTTAATAGTGAAGTAGAGGGAGTATGCAATAGCGTGCGTTAATTGCTTAATTATGTTACGCTTGTAATCTCAAATAATTATTGCAAACTCAATTTCATCCTTTATCTATCATCCATGATTCAACACTTTAGGTGGTGTTTGAATCTCCTACAGATGAGGATAAAGATAATATTAAGTGTTTATGTAAAATGAGGTGGTAATAACGTGTTATTAATTGAGTTTTAATTATTACAAATTTAAAAAATGGATTAATCTGATATTTTAGAGCAACTTTTATATAGAAAGTTTTTTATGAAACACCGTTTAGCAGTTTGAAAAGCGTGCCACGAGTATTCAAAATTTTATCCCATGCCCGCGGAAGAAACTAATAGGGCTGGCATAGCACTGACGTCACCTCTCCCACATGTACCGTGTCATTATACATGCATATCACATACACCCGAGAATGCTCTTTAAAACATATCTTAAAGAGATGGATCAGTCCAACAACAAATACCTAACATCGCTAAATTCGTTATCAGATTGCGTGTAATATTGTAGTTACCCGGATTTTAATATTGTGGAAGAAACCATATGCACCTGATTTCCCATATACCCTATATTTAATGGCAGCACCATATTTCTAGTGCTTCCCTATATTATGTCATGTTTCGTTAGGTCATTTAATATAGGAATCCAATGGACTTTGCTATCTTGAATATTACCTCCTTTTAAAATTATTTGTAGTTTTAAAGTTAAATACTTTTAACCATCAATCAATTCTATATGAATTTAATGTTCAAAGTTATACATGTTTGATTTAGGATAAAGCTAAAACGATAAGTAATTTAAAACGGATGAAGTATAATATTTCTTTGGCAAAGTTGGTGTAGGTGTAATTCTCAAAAAAAGAAAAATTAAATTCAGATATTGCCCACAAATGCCATTTAGTTGGTCGGGAATATCCATATCCCGTTTTCACCCTCCTAGGTGGTGTTCTTTTCTCCTGAAGGTGAAGATTAAGTTTTCTACACGAAACGAGGTTGTATTAACGTATGATTGATTGAGTTTTAATTATTACAAACTTGAAAAATAGATTAATATGATATTTTAGAGCAACTTTCATATAAAAAGTTTTCCCACAAAACACACCGTTTAACAGTTTGAAAAACGTGCCACGAAAATCTTAATTTTTATCCAACTCTTGTTGGAGAAAAGAACGGGACCTTAATGTCTACATAGCATGGCCCCGAAAAAGAGTATGGAGAGAGACATGCCAAAAGAAAAGATCTCATTTTTGTTGGAGTGCAAATTTTGGGTAGTTAATTAAACTTGATTGTTTTTGAAGACAAACATATGTAAAAATGCTGTACCAAAAGAAAAGTCTAATTTTTCAATGGAATCCAAATTTCGGCCAACTATATATGAATAACTGTAAGCTTCATTGGTTTTGAAGGAAAAGAAAAACAGATGCAAAAATGCCATGCACATGTGTCAAGTGCCCTTGAGCGCGCTCAAACAAGACCGAATTTCAACTGATACTAGAAAACAAGCGTGCCGATTGGCACGCCAGCAAATTTATAGCCACGTGTGTTACTCCTATGTATTTTACTGTTAAATTATTGATTTCTACATATCAATTGTTTTTTTCCTAGAAATATAAGATACGAACATGGTAGTGGTATTTGTATTAACTGTATTTATGTACATATTTTTCAACATCGTATCGTAGGGAAATACTTTTGTGTTAATTGTATTTGTTTGGCCAAATAAATGCACTCCTTTTTTTTTATTTATGTTGTTTTCTATTGCTCCATCCAATCATATATGGCCAAACTTGTGTAACTTGTCCACTAATAACTTATAGTATATTATAGCATAGTTTATCAAATAAAATAGTATGTACACCGACAAGATTAACTGGTAAAGTACTATCGTAATCTTATAAACTGAAATTAATTATCAAAGTCCATAACAAATGACTTACAAAATCTTATTTTAAATGTTAAATATTTTTTATCGGTGGGAGTAGTTTTCTATAGTTCTACATTTACTGGACATGCGTGCACCTTATGCACAAAGAGAGAATTTTTAAGGGAGTTTGGGCTTGTTCACTTTGTTTCTATTTTCAACCTTACAAAGTTTGATAATGCCAAATTTTGATACAATTTGGCCTTACCAATGGTTTGTTTAGATTACTAACAAAATAAACCTTTTTCAAAATTTTGCAATAACAAAATTTGGTAAGTTGACAATATTATCACGTTTTAGCAGGATAGCCTAATGTGCTTGCCAAAATCCCCGACGCATTACCAATGTTTGGTATGAACTAAATTGCATCCACATGTTTGTCAATTTTAATAAAAAATAGAGTAAATTTCACAAAACTATAGGAACTTTATCCATATTATCACAAAACTACATATTTAACATGATGTATCACAAAACTATAGATTTAACACTAAATTTATCATAGAACTATAGATATAAGGCGGATTGTCACAAAATTATAGATTTAGTAACAATGTTATCATAAAACTATAGGTTTTATTATATCAATTTAATTACAAAACTTGGACATTATAACCCAAGCATAACATTAGTGCTAAGGATTTTAACCTCCAAAATCTGTAATTTTGTGATAATTCTATTATTAAATATGTGGTATGGGTAAGAAGATCTCCACCCTGCATGTGCTGCACAGAACAGGTCAGTGTCATTCCATGGCTCCATTGTCATTGACTGTAGGTCAAATTGTGCACCACCATGCCATTGTTTGCACTTTTGCGCTATATTGTCTATAAATACCTTGGAGCTGGAGAACTTGAACAATTGAGCCTTTTGGTTTCAGAGTTTCAGGACAAGAGTGAGCCAGGAAGAGGAAGAAAGAGAAAGCCTAAGAGCAGTGGGAATGGGAACATGGAGGAAAGCCTAAAAACCAAATTTCTTCCTCCAGCAATGGAGGTGGAAATTTGGTTTGGTTTTTTCCCGATGCCTCCCATTCCTATTGTTCTTAAGCACTCCTTCCTCTTCCTTTCAGCTCGCACGATTGCTTTAGTGGAGAAATTAGAACACATATTTTGGATAGCTTGAGATCTTTGAAGGCGGGATCAGAAGAGGAAGAAAAGAGGGCCAAGGAGCAGTGGGCATGGGAACATGAAGGAATGCTTAAGCCCCTCTCCAATCCTCACATAAGAATTGGAGATGGAGTTATGAGTTTTCCTGATGCCTCCCAAGCCTATTGTTCCTTGGTGCTCCTTCCTCTTCCTTTTGTCCGCAAAATATATGAACTGGATGCATAGCTTGGTGTGCTTTGTTCTTCATAGTTCATTTCATCCCATCTGTTCATCTGGTGGTTTGTTTCAGTATTTTCTTTGCTTTGTTCCTTTGGCATGTTTTCTTGCATAAGCATAGGATGGTAGCTTGGCTTACTGGTTTTGACTTTAGTATGTAAAATTTCGCTACCATCAGTCTGCTCATTATATCTGATATGACCTCTCTTCAGTGTTAGATATTTCTCACATATGATAATGTAACAAATAGCAAAGGATAAGAGTTGTTGGGCTGTTTAGATAGATAAGATAAGTTTCCTATGTTTTAGTAGATGCACAACAACTCTATCCGAGCTATATATACATGTATTCTGTTATGCCCGGTTTGTGGCAAGTAATTAACACGTAAACTCCTCGCTGAAGGAGTTCTCTCCACATGGTATCAGAGCCTCCCGCTAGATTAGATTAGTTCTGCCGTGCAAACCTTCTCCCAGCGCCATGGCGAGCTCTTCTACGGCGGCGGCAATCTCCAACCCTCTGTTTGGCCTCCAAATCTCGGAGAAGCTAACCAAACAGAATCATCCTCTCTGGGCTGCACAGATCCTCACCACCTTGCGAGGTGCGCAGCTGGAGGAACACATCGTCAGCACGACCGCAGCTCCGGCGGCTGAAATTGAAAAAGAAGATGGCGACAAGGACAAGAAGACCAAGATCGTCATCCCCAACCCTGAGTACAAGACATGGTTCGTTCAGGACCAGCAAGTGCTCGGATTCATCTTCTCCTCTCTATCAAGGGAGGTGCTGCAACAAGTGGCCGGCGCAAGGACGGCGGCCCAAGCATGGAACATGATTGATGACATGTTCTCGTGCAAGTCGAAGGCGGGTACAATCAATGTACTCCTCGCCTTAACCACCACACAAAAGGGACCTATGTCTATCAGCGAATATATCGCGAAGATGAGGTCCCTCGCCGACGAGATGGCGGCTGCAGGGAAGCCGCTGGATGAGGAGGAGCTGGTGGCGTACATCATCAACGGGCTGGATTCAGAATTCGACGCCGCGGTTGAAGGACTGATGGCCACGGCAAGGATTGCTCCAGTTTCAATTTCTCATGTTTACTCACAGCTCTTGAGTTATGAAAACAGGATTCGGATTCGGCAAGCTTATCTCACCACTTCGGCAAATGCGGCAAACCGAGGTGGTGGTCGTGGTGGACGCGGCAGCAGCACTGGAAACAGAGGTGGCGGACGCGGCGGCTTCGGTCGTGGCGGTCGCGGCCGCGGCGCCCCTAGCGGCGCAAGTCAGGGACGCGGGCGAGGCAATGATACTCGCCCCGACTGCTGGCATCGCTATGATGACTCATACGTTCCTGATGAGAAGCTTGGCGGTGCTGCAACATACGCCTACGGTGTTGATACCAACTGGTATGTTGACACTGGGGCGACGGATCACATTACCGGGCAGCTAGACAAATTGACAACCAAGGAGAGATACAAGGGAACAGATCAAATTCACACTGCAAGTGGCGAAGGTATGAGTATTAAACATGTTGGTCATGCTATTGTTCCTACTCCTAGTCGCCCCTTGCATCTTAAAAATGTTTTACATGTTCCTGAAGCGGCGAAAAATCTAGTATCTGTTCATAAACTTGTTGCAGATAATTATGCTTTTCTTGAAATTCATGGCAAATATTTTTTGATTAAGGACAAGGCCACGAGGAGGACAATTCTTGAAGGTCCCTGTCGACGAGGCCTGTACCCACTTCCAGCCAGATCATCTTTGAGACAGGCCTTCGTTGCGACGCCATCTTTTGAGAGGTGGCATGGGCGTCTTGGTCATCCCTCCAAGCCAATTGTTCTTAGAATTCTCAGTCAACATAAATTGCCTTGTCTTAGTAATTCTGTTAATGAGTCTGTGTGTGATGCCTGTCAACAGGCAAAGTGTCATCAATTACCTTTTCCTAGATCAACTAGTGTGTCAAATAATCCTTTGGAACTTATTCATTCCGATGTGTGGGGGCCTGCCTCTGAGTCTGTAGGTGCAAAGAAATACTATGTTAGTTTCATTGATGATTATAGTAAATTCGTTTGGATCTACTTTCTTAAGCATAAATCTGAGGTGTTTCAGAAGTTTCATGAATTTCATAAACATGTTGAAAGGCAATTTGATCGCAAAATTCTTTCGATGCAAACCGATTGGGGAGGCGAATATCTTAAGCTGCACACTTTCTTTAATGAAATAGGGATCTCCCATCATGTCTCTTGCCCACACACACATCAACAAAACGGAGCTGTAGAGCGCAAACATCGCCACATAGTAGAAGTTGGTCTATCTCTTTTAGCTCATGCCTCCATGCCTTTGAAATTTTGGGATGAAGCCTTTCTAGCTGCTACTTATCTCATTAATCACCTTCCTAGTAAGGTCATAAAATTTAATACACCCCTTGAACGGTTGTTTAAGCAAACACCAGATTATAAATCTCTAAGAACATTTGGCTGTGCATGTTGGCCAAATTTGCGCCCCTACAATGCTCATAAGCTTCAATTTCGTTCTAAGCAATGTGTGTTTCTTGGCTTTAGCAATATCCACAAAGGGTTCAAATGTCTAGATGTCTCTACCGGCAGGGTATATGTATCTCGTGATGTCACTTTTGATGAACAAGTGTTTCCCTTTGCTAATCTTCATCCAAATGCTGGCGCCCGGCTTCGAGCTGAAATTTCTTTGCTTCCTCCTACTCTAATCAATGAGAAAACATCTGATCAAGGGGGAGAGGAACATCATGATCATCTGTTTAATATCTCTATGCCAAATGCTACTGATATTTCATGTGCAGAATCTCCCAGAAATGTGAATTCAGATATACCGGGGGCGTTTGGCCGGGTACATGGAGCAAATGGTGACTTGGCGGGAGAATCCGCCTCAGATTCAGCGTCGGTCCAGGCGCAGCTGCAGCGGCAGGCCTCGGGATCTGCGACGCAGGGGGAGTCGGAGCAGCAGCGCTCGGGCATCCAACCAGCGCGCGCCACGTCGCCTGCTGCATCGCCTACTGCTGCTCCTCCATCGCCTGCCCGTGCTGTCACATCTTCGTCAGGTGGTGCGCAGCAGTCACATCAGCCAGGATCATCTGCGCCGTCTGAGTCTGCACAGCCATCTGAGGTAATGCGACCTAAAACAAGGTTACAAAGTGGTATTAGAAAAGAGAAAATATACACTGATGGGACAGTTAGATACAGTTGTTTTACATCTTCTGGAGAACCACAAACTCTACATGAGGCTTTAGGTGATAAAAATTGGAAAGAAGCAATGGATAGTGAATATCAGGCTCTTATGAAAAACAAAACCTGGCATCTAGTTCCTTCTAAGAAAGGGCAGAATATAATAGATTGTAAGTGGGTCTATAAGGTCAAACGAAAGGCCGATGGCAGTCTAGATCAATATAAGGCTAGACTTGTGGCAAAGGGGTTCAAACAGAGATATGGTATAGATTATGAGGACACCTTCAGTCCTGTAGTTAAGGCTGCTACTATCAGAACTATTTTGTCCATAGCAATCTCTAGAGGTTGGACCCTTCGTCAGTTAGATGTACAGAATGCCTTCCTTCATGGGGTTCTAGAGGAAGATGTCTTTATGAGGCAGCCACCAGGTTATGAACAGAAAGATGGCTATGTGTGCAAACTAGATAAGGCCTTATATGGTTTAAAGCAGGCTCCCAGGGCATGGTATTCCAGGTTAAGTACTAAGCTGCATGAGTTAGGTTTTAAATCATCTAAGTCAGATACATCTTTGTTCTTTTACAGTAAGGGAGATGTTACTATGTTTATGTTGGTATATGTGGATGACATTATAGTAGCCAGCTCATCTATTGATGCCACTAATGCTTTGCTTAAGAATCTTAATCAAGAATTTGCACTCAAGGATCTAGGAAAACTGCATTACTTCCTAGGCATTGAAGTGAAAGAAGTAAATAATGGCATAGTTTTGACACAAGAGAAATATGCTATGGATGTGTTAAAGAGAGTGAATATGAGTGACTGTAAAGCAGTCAATACTCCTTTGTCTATTTCAGAAAAATTAAGTGCTCATGAAGGTAATCCTCTTGGACCAGAAGACAGTACCAGGTATAGAAGTCTGGTTGGAGCATTGCAGTATTTGACTCTGACTAGACCAGATTTATCATTTTCAGTAAATAAGGTGTGCCAGTATTTGCATGCACCAACAACTGAGCATTGGGCGGCAGCTAAGAGGATTTTGAGATATTTGTAACATACAGTTAAGCTTGGGCTAAAAATTAGCAAGTCTAATTCTCTTCTTGTAAGTGCTTTCTCTGATGCAGATTGGGCAGGATGTTTGGATGATCGGCGTTCTACTGGGGGTTTTGCTGTTTTTATAGGGCCTAATCTTGTGTCATGGAGTGCACGCAAGCAAGCTACTGTATCCAGATCTAGTACAGAAGCAGAATATAAGGCTTTGGCTAACGCTACTGCAGAGATTATGTGGATACAAACCTTACTTCATGAACTGGGAATTCAGGCACCCAAAATTGCTAAGGTATGGTGTGATAATATTGGTGCAAAGTATATGACAGCTAATCCTGTTTTTCATGCTCGCACCAAGCATATCGAGGTAGATTATCACTTTGTTCGTGAGCGGGTTGCAAGAAAACTATTACAAGTGGAATATATATCTACCAAAGATCAAGTTGTTGGTGGCTTCACCAAGACACTGTCAGTCAGACAGTTAGAGATGTTTAGAAACAATCTAAACCTTATAGGTTCAGATTGAGGGGGAGTGTTAGATATTTCTCACATATGATAATGTAACAAATAGCAAAGGATAAGAGTTGTTGGGCTGTTTAGATAGATAAGATAAGTTTCCTATGTTTTAGTAGATGCACAACAACTCTATCCGAGCTATATATACATGTATTCTGTTATGCCCGGTTTGTGGCAAGTAATTAACACGTAAACTCCTCGCTGAAGGAGTTCTCTCCACAAAAACAAGGCCATTTGTTATTCTTATGTACGAGTATAATGCTTAATGCAGAGTAAGGAACTTACGAAGTACTAAATGTAAAATACTGGAATACCGTACCAATTCAAGGAGCATCCTGTTGGAAAGGCAATACCAGCTTCCAATCCATTCTCCTTGATAAGTTTCCTGACCGTGTTTTCCAAAGTTTCACATAGATCAATCATTAGCATCCCAGGCTTCAAAATGCTTCTCATATGCTTCCGGACCTAGCAAACCACAACATATGTTTCAGAGTTGTAACATGTAGAGCATATTCAAATGAATTCGCAAATATTCAAAGATATCAATAAATTTTAAACCTGTCTATGAACTTCTGCTGCCCGACGAACAGCATTGTACATTGGCTTTTGCAATCTTTCCAGTTCCCGCTTTTCTTCACTAGTTGTTCTCCATAAGTTACTGATGAGCAATAGCACAATTAATTTATGCAAACATATGCTCACTGTTATACCAGTCCATTGAATTTGCCATTAGAAAGTTTTTTTAGAGGTGAAAATGGCTGAGAAATTAGTGTGACAGGTTTGTTATTATATACAAATTTTATGAGGATAAATGCATACTTACTCATCCTTATACTGTTGGATCTCACCCTCAGGAAATTCTCCTGATGGGAAGAGTTCATCAACAGGGATCGATGGAGGATCTGTCTGCTGAAGAGGTCCCTTCTTCTTTCTACAGAATAAATAAATTAAAGCATGGTTCTAAAAAAAGAAAAGGAACAGTAATGGCTTAATTGAACATAAACTTACTTCGCTTTGCTTTTCTTCTTTTTCTTCTTGGCAGCTATTACTGTTCCTTGCAATGAGATTATTTTGACTTGGAATGAGATTATTTTAATAGCAAATGCTAAAGAGAATTGCAAAAGCTTCAAACTCTAGCTGAGGAACTCAGCAATAAGAGCTTGCAAGTCAGAGTTGCCACCTTGTGCTCCATCTTGAAACGGACAGTCCCCTTCTGCATCATCATCATCTTCTGGTGGTGAGTATGGAGCTCCTTTGCCATCTGCAACTTTGCCTGCTTTTAATGAGGTATCCTGTGTTTCAAAACTGACTTCCTCCTGCAGCCAAAGAAGTAATAATAATGCTAATTTAATAGAAAGTAAATTTATAGAAAGGCAATGAGCCAAGGACCAATGAAAAGATGGACGCTATGAGAGGTTCAGCTATCCTAGGAACCAAATGTGTCATTAACTATTAGGTGGAGTATTGAAATCATTCATATAGCTTTCAGACTCCTGGTATGGAAATGGTACTTCTGATCTCTAACAAAAAAAGCTTAGCAACAATCAGTCAATTATCAAACAGGCCATTGGTAACAACTTACAAGGATATATTAAGGTAAACTATGAACATAACCAAACTAACAATGCCAATAAATGAGAAAACACTGCAAACACTGCAAAATAGGTTAATTCTAAACGGCATTCACATCATTGTCTGGCACCCAATTTTCAAAATTTACACATATATTATCACGGTATCACCTATGGAACATGGAAGTGCAAGCATGGTCAGCAGTATTGCTTGCTTAGTGCACAAAACAATTTAATTCACGCCAAAGAAGAAACTAGTGCAGCACACCTACTTTGGTTTCTTGATTTTGTCCGATACATAAAGCCTCCATCTCCTTGGTTGCCACATCAACAGAACCGCGAACCATATTGCACGAATAAATTAACAAAATCCAATAAATTATTACAAGCCTGAATGACACAGCAAGAAGAACATAAGCATCAGTATTCAGTACACCCAAATTGACCAAGCACAACTAAATCACAGGACATCACCGAGTGCACTTATTTGCCATTCCACTCAGAAAATAAGCGCACCTTCTAGAATCAACACGAAAAGCTCGTGGCCATGGCGCGGCGGCGACCAAATACCACCCCTCACATGACATACCTTCTTTAGTACAGACTAGAGGGGAGGAGGCGGGAGGCGACTCGCGAGTTCGCCGGAAGAGCCGCCGGCGATCGCCCGCCGCCGCCGGAAGAGGAGAGGCGAGAGAGCGGCGGAGGCGTTGGCTCGCCGCCGCTGCCTTCTTTGAGGAGTCGTCTTCAGTCGCGACGACCCTTCTTGTACGTGTCATCGCCGACGACCCAACCTGACCGGCGCTACAGCTGGGCCACACCAACCAACACGTAAAAGCCCAATAGGCCCAAGTACTAACACATTATTTATGGCATTTAACTATTTGCCGCTTTTAGGGCCCTCTGAATCTCACAAGAATGAAAAAACGGAGGAATAGGAAAAACATATAATTCTGACAGGAATGTAAGTGTAAAATAGATGATTATAAAACACAGGAAAAACACAGGAATGATCGTTTGATTGGACCACAGAAAAAACACAGGAATCGGATGAGAGAGATAGACTCAAAGAATTTTACCAAGAGGTTGGACCTCTTGCTAAGTTTTCTCCAAAACCTATATACAACAAGCCATTCCATAGGAATTTTGTAGGATTTGGAAAACTTTAATCCTTTGAATCAAAGGGCCCTTAGATTCGGCAATTAACTATTTGCCACCCCTATCTCAATGATATGTGGGTCAACATGTGTCTATGACAAGTAGGTCCAGTGGCAAATAGTTAATAGCCACATCTAAAAGTGGCAAATAGTTAATGGCCCGTTTGGTATAGCTCCAACTTCTACATTTAGCTTCAAGAGTTGAGTCTGGAGTGGAGTTGTGGAGTTGCCTAAACCCAGCTCCACAACTCTAGTTTATTTTGTGAGAGCTTCACCTAGCTCCACTTCCTTTTTTGTGGAGCTAAAACTATTTGGCTAAGCTCCAGTTCCAGCTCCACCTCTCTCAGCTCCATCCCTAGAAGAGGTGGAACTGGAGCTGGAGCTGTGCCAAACAAACCCTAAATATCTCTCATTTTATGGGCCGAAACTTTAGTGGGCCCAGCCCAGCAAGAGATGAGAAGGCCATAAGACGGGAGACCCATACACCGCCGACCCATCCCTAAACCCTTCTCCCTCGCGTCGTTCTCCTCCCCACCTTCGCCGCCGCCGCTAGGACCTTGGGTGATCCGGTTATATAAATTGAGGGACCAACTAATATTTCGGTTTAGGGATGAAGTTCAAATTCGACGATAAATTGAGGGACAAAATGAACTTATTCTTACAAAATTTGCATCCCAAAACGGCATATCAAATGTCGGACCAGTAACAACCCGTCAACAAAAAATTGATCGACATAAGGAAAACGAAAAGAAAACAAAATCCAATTTGTGTCCCTCTCAACTATAGATCGAGTTACATTTGCATTTCTTAACTATAATAAAACTAGGTATAGAACGTCTCCCAACTACTAAAATTTGTGTAAATTGAATCCCTCAATGGTTTGAACAACGGTTCCGTCCTACGTTACACCCATAGGCAAGTTTTCTAGATTTTCATCCCATATAACATCTACTTGGCACTTATAGTACAGGAAAAAAAAAAAGATAGAGCCCACGTGGGTCCTATTTACCAGTGGCTATCGTCTTTTTCCTCCACCCTTCTCTCTACTCTATTCCCCTATCTGTCTCCACCTCTCCCCTTTTCTCTCTTTCCCGATGATCTCCAAGGCGGCGGCTCCCATTGGAAGATATAACAAAATGAGAAATTTGAAACAAAGCCTTTCTCAATTGTTCTTTGAGTTATTTTTAATTTCTTTTATCAGCCTTTCTTCTTCTATGATACATTAATTTGTTTCATTTATCACAACTTTTTTTATGTATATATTCAATATACTAACTTTCGGAGGAGATCAGGTACAGACGTCGCACAATTTGATACATGTTCATCATGTGACAGCTTTGCTAAAGCATACTGTTATCTGTGTTCTACTATGAAACTTCAGAATTTCGCCTCATGATGAACATCAATGATACATCTACCTACTGATGTACATCCTTCAATTTCTCTTGCAAAGATAACTTGTAACAACATGATCAATTGCCTCCAACCGATTAAAAAAAACTGACTTGGTTCCCTATGACGCTAACAAATGGATTTGCTTGGAAAAATTAACTAATTAATTAACGGTAAACATTACGCTGACGTTCCGGATTGGGCAAGAAGACTTTTGAACACGCCGGCTAAGAACTGCAGCCGTGTAGTCTAGTGTTGAACAGCAACTTGATGAGTAAACATGACTTTTAAGGATCACAAACAAAAAAAAAAATTATGAGCTTTCAGTGTACTGTTGCACAGCAGCTTGAGGAGTTAAATACCTGCAGATACACACTGTCATCTCATCCCATCTCATCTTAACATCCGGACAAGAAATCAGGATGGACAAGTCTTAAGGTAGAAATACTGTACTACTATCTGATAAATTGTTCTGTTGAGCTTAATCATGCAAGGGAGTCTCTGGCTTGCATTAAAACGTGGACTAATCTCTGCAATGATTCCCGGACAAGAGTACCATCCAACCTTGATGGCGATGCCAACCTTCCTGTCAGCACAATTCAAAGCCGAATTGTTCAAACCATCTAGAACACGTGCAGGTGGTTTGTCTCATCTGATTATTAATCTAATCTCCAGCATCCAGTACTTTATTTATCTGCACAAAGTTGAGCGAGTCCAACTGTCCAGGAGAATGTTTGGCAGAGTATTTTCACCGCATTGACCTGAAAATGATTTAGCAAAATTTACTGTTTTACAGTTACACGCATACTAGTATTAGTACTAACTACAGATTCCATTATTCTGTGGAAATCTCACTTGTGCACACATGCTAGTATGCTACTGCATCATTGACCTGGAATATAATTCATGATTGATTGTCCTATCTACATATATATTTTGCTAATTTCATCTCATCTGAAGCTGATTTGCTAATGTAATAACTACAAGCTTTGGAAACCATCCGATCGATGAAGTACGGTTGAGATCGAGCCACGACGATGAATTATCCGTGTTTGATCACGCTTGATCTGAGCCGTTGATTCTCTGATCGGATGACCAACAAGGACCCACGTTGTTCACTCCCCCTTATGGTCCAAATGCCTCCTAGTCCTAGGGGATCACCTTCACCTTCACCGAAGTGACCACGGCGAACTCCCGGCCGATCGCCGCCGCCTCGAGCATCTGCACGACGGAGCGCATCGACGGCCTCATCGACGGCGTCCTGCTGGTGCACACCACGGCGACGCGGAGCACCCTGACGGCCTCCTCCTTCTCCCATTCCTCGCCGATGCTGGCGTCGAGGAGGGACATCACCTTGTCTCGGCTATCTAACCGGCGAGACACCCACTCCACGATGTCCCTGCTCTCCCCGTACTCCGCCATGATCGCCGTCCGCCCCGTCACCAGCTCAAGCAGCACCACGCCGAAGCTGTACACGTCGCTCTTCTCCGTCACCTTCCACGTGTAGGCGTACTCGGGTGCCATGTACCCGAGCGTGCCGGCCACCACGCCCGCGCTGGTGGTGTCCGGCGTGGCGGCGGCGCCGTCGAGGATCTTGGCGAGGCCGAAGTCGGCGATGCGCGGCTTGAAGGACTCGTCGAGGAGGATGTTGCTGGACTTGACGTCGCGGTGGAGGATGGGGCGGTCGCAGCCGTGGTGGAGGTACTCCAGCCCACGGGCGGCGCCGACGGCGATGTCGTAGCGCTCCGGCCACCCGAGGCCGCCGCCGCCGCCGAGCTTTTGCCCCTCGTGCAGGCGCTCGTAGAGGCTGCCATTGGGGAGGTGCTCGTACACCAGCAGGCTCGCCGCGCCGTCGTCGCTGGTGATGCTGCACAGGAGCTTCACCACGTTCACGTGCCGGATCGAGCTCAGCGTCCCCACCTCCGAGTCGAACTCGCGGCACCGCACCGACGCCGTGCGCCGCGCCGCCGACGGCGAACGGAGCATGGC
>CM020187.1:9855757-9948989 GCA_009805545.1 Oryza longistaminata | reverse complement strand
CGCATGGCGGGGACGGCGCCGTGCTTCTGCCCCGCCGCCGCGCGTGTCCGGGTGATGTGCTTCACCAGCAGACCACCGCGCCGCTCTCCCCGAGGCTCTCACGCGGTACACGTTCCCGGACCGCCCGCTGCGATTCGAGGTTCTCGTCGACGAGACGCCGTCGATCACCTCCGCTGCTCCGTCCGAACCGCCAGCGACCCTGAACGGACTTTGAGTCCCACGGACCCCCCTTCTGCCGAACACCTTGCCGCGAGCCGCCTCCTCCGCCTCGCCCGCGCGCCGCGCCTTCTTGAATGTACCATCACCGCGCACGAGCGCCGCGAGCACTCACGGCGAGGCCGCGACGACGGAGGGCAGGTGAACACGAGGTGCCGCGCGGTGACCGCGGAGGGCCTACCTGCTCCACGGCGAGCAGCGGCGGAGGAGTCGCCTCCGTTGTGGGCGCACAGCCGGGGTTCGCCCTTGAAGCTCTCGCCGTAAGGCCGCGATGGCGAGCCCGGGCTTCCCGGGCACTCGGCCCGACCCCGGGTGTTGTCGAATGTCAGGGAGCTCAGCTCTCAGCGCGGCGAGGTCGCCGGCAACGCACCGGAGAGGTCACATTTCCCGGCACAAGTCCAAAGAATTAAAGCGCCGGCGAGGTCCCCAGGCTCCGACCGGGATCCGCAGCCAGCGAAAGGCTAGGTTCTCGGTGAAATTGACGTTACTAAGCGGACGAGCACTCGCCGATGCTCGCCGGATGGCCCCGGTGGATCACATTCCTAGCAATGTTCACAGCTGCCGAGGACGTGCCGACCTTTCCGATGCTCGCCGGGAATATTTCGCCGGAACAACCCTGTTCGACGAATGTCAATTGTCTCGCAGGTTGCTGGCCGTCGACGATCGACGGCGGATCGCGTCGGGAGAACCTGTTACCCGGACAGCGGGTCGGAGGTGCTCAGCAAGGCGGCTCTTCCGAATTGCCGATCCGCGATTCCCGCCGGATGAACTTGGTTGTCGGGCGAGGTCAATGATGTCGACGTCGTGGGGGAGCGCCACAACCGCGTCGGGGACGTCGCCGGAATGGAGTTCTTTGCTCACCTGAACCTTCACCAGCGTTCGTGCAGTTCGCGTAGGTGGCCGGAATCTCGCCGGAGAAGTTGTTCTCCAATGGCATGCAGGGCGGCCTCGGTCCATCGTGCCGGCGCTTGCACTGACGGCGGGATCGGGCCGGACAGCGCGTTGGTCGGACACGTCGATGAAGTTGAATACTTCCGCCCAGCTGCCGAGATCCCGCGGCAGCTCGCGTAGTTGTTGTTGTACAGGGACAAGGGTTCCACGAGCTCCTTGAACTCGCCGAACTCCGCGGCACGTCGCCGGTGAAGCCAGTTGTAGAACAGCTTGGCAGCGACCGAGCTGGGGTGAGCGATCGGAGCGGAAGAGGGTGCCGGTTGAGGTGGTTCATGGACGCGTCGAAGAACTGAGAGCGAGGTTCGTCAGGTTCCCGAACCCGCCGGCGAAGCATCCGTGGCAGCGAGTTCGTTGTACAGCGTCGAAAGCTGCAGGCAGGTTAGGTGAGCTCTGGTGATCTCGTAGCGGTATCTCGGCGTTGAGCGCGTGTCGGAGAGTCGAGGTCGACGAGCTTTGACGAGGTTGCCGATGCGGGAGGATGACGCCGCGTGTTGGCGCGTGAGGGTAGTAGAGCACGGTGAGGTTTTGGTGAGCGCGTGAATCTCGTCGGGGGAACGTCTCCGGTCTTCTCGACGAACCATATGTCGCCGGCGGCCGGAGCACGTGAGGCCGGCCATGGACGCCAGGCGGAGCGCCACGGGAAGGTGCCGGTTGAAGCTGTTCTTGCGACCACGGTTGAGCCTCTGGCAGGCCTCGTCAGCGGCGCAGAGGTCGGGGGACGTGGGCCGGAGAAGCCATAACACGCGAGGTCGAGCACTCGAGGGGCGGGGGGGCACCCCACGACGGCCGCCGATCCCCCGCGGAGCGCGTTCGATGGCAGGGAGAGCTTCGCGAGCGACGGAGGCGAGCCGCAACAGACGTCGAACGGGACGGCCGTTGCGGCCGCCCAGCCCTCCACGGGCGACGGCGGTTTGACGCCGCACGCCGCCGGAAATTGGCGCAGTCGACGGCGTGAAAGTTTCTGCAGGGGGAAGCCGCGGCGGCGTCCACACCGAGCGAAGAGGCGGGCGGCGGTAGGGAGGGATACGGTGAGGGCGTTCTTGAGGCCATGAGGGGCGACACCTCGGAGACGGGCGGCTGGGCGGCGGCATGGAGCCGAGGGGAGGAGGAGAAGGGGGATGGAGGGGGGCGTGGCTGGCTGCCGGGAAAGAGGGAGAGGAAGAGAAGAAGAAAGATGCTTCCTTTGGTTGCAGTAGTGTGAGCTGACTAGATTGCTTTTAAGTCGTATAGCGTCAAGCAGCCTGTCTTCCAACGGACAGGCACAGCGATGCTTCTTCTTAATTAGCTTAGCTTAGGCCAATCTCTTGTACTGTTCCAAACAGAGACATTATGTTAATGCGCTGCGTTAATTTAACTTGCCAACTCTCCTTGTTCTTAAATATATGAAATGGCGTATTTTAACCCAATTAGATGGACTTACTTTTTTACATGAAAAAATCATTACGGAAAAAAAACCACAGGCGCCAATTTGCCAATAAGTTATATGAGGAGTTTTGGATTCGAACCTAGTATTCCATTAGCCAGTCGTATCCCTGCCGTTTTTACAAGGGATATAGGTAAAAAAAGGAAAAAGCTAGAGTCATAATAGAAAGGACTAAAACGAAGACTAATCCTAATATATGCTATGTCGATATTCGCTAATCACAATATTTAATAAACTTTTTCTTTATCCGATATCTAGCATTCATTTTATTAAAAAAATCTTTGTAAATGGTCATTTATTTTTGTTGCATTTTAATTTATATAAATTAATTTACATGTTTTTATTTTTTATTTTTTATTTACGTATTTATTTTCCTAAGACAACTGGTTGCTGGATTGTTACCCGGGTCTATAGGAGTGTCGTACATGTTGTTTTTTGGGGTAGTAGCTATGATGTTATTAATGGAGGGACTAAACAATTGTTAAAACGGCTAAGTGCTTTAATTAGCGTGTATTGATCTTTTGCTTGCTTCCATGCAACGGCCAAACTTGCCTGACAATGAGGCAATAGGTTCAGTCCAGATAGCACTAGTTTGTGGAAAACCCTGTTTCTTTGTCTAATGACGGTCAAGCCAAACTCCGTACCAGGGCTTGGACTGAATTAAATGAAGTTTTGTATAACTGTAAAACCAACTTCAATTAAGATGACTATCTCTGTCCCAAATAGCTACAACGTGTGGTATCCGTGTCCAACGGTTTGACCGTCCTTATTTTTTTGAAAGAATTATATGAAAAATTTGAAAACAATTAGTCCATATAGTATATTCTTTTTATTATCTATAATATAAAAACTAATTATAAAAAAATTCATAAGACGAACGGGTCAAGGTTAGACATGCAATAGGGCAAAATTAACTTATTTTGGGCACGGGGGAGTAATATATAATGTATTGAGACTTAATTCATTAGTGGTCTAGCCTGTGCAGACATTTTTTTTTGAGAATGTCACCAAAGGTTAGTTAATATTAATATTTCTTATACTTACTGGCATCCTTGGTTGACAAAACAGCTATTAGTTGGCACGGAGCCGTTTGCGGAGTAATGTACTAGGTAGCTAGATGGACGGATATGCGGGTCCAATAATCTATATCCTAAGCAACAATTCATGGATGAGCTTCAACGCACCACCGCATCTACTATAATGAATTTAAGCGGCAACGATATTAATTTTTGTCTTATAAGTCGGTTACTATATCTGATTAATAATATGGAGAGACGCATGAAAATATATACTCGCCTATAGTATCATATATGATCAAGAATGATCTCAGCTGGATAGATTTAGGCAGTATACTCTAATCTCTTCGCTCATATTATCTTAATAAAAAATCATCTATCGATTCTATTATCCAAAGAATGGAGAAAATGAGTCGACGACAGATTGGGTGTGGGGGGGGAGACGAGGACTGATGGACTGAATTTTGATGATTCAGGGTCACTATATCTGTAGGTCAGGGCCCCAAAAATGTAATGGATCTCTGATTTTGAGCTCAAATTTTGGCAAGTTTTGAGAGGGAACAGGTAGTTAACTTATCTGATGGGAGAGATCGCATTTTACACACACCATATAAGATCGATCGTGGGACAGATGTAGATTGCGCTTGATTGCGGTCGGATCGGATGAGTGAACTTGCTTGAAGTATATCTTCAGTGTGACGTCTTGAATGCAATGCTCGCAAGGTATGCTGGCAGCCGCCGCGTCTGACCTACTCACCAACGCTTTCACAAGCATTCCTGCACGCATCACACTCATTTCTTAATCGTCACAGATCACTATATTATACCGCAGGATCACATAGTAATTTCTTCTAGGAAGGTAATAATAGTCCTCTAAAACCTTGATTCCTCTGTAGTTTTTCTCTCTGAAAGGAAGAACACTCAAACTGCTTGCAATTCAGAAATCTTCCGAAATTAAAGCAGGTTGATATGTATTGATTGAGGTTCAAATTCGATTTCCTTGGGATCCAGCTCCTCCCACAGTCAGCAGAGAGGAACTGTACTACAGGTATTCTGAAGTCTGCTAACAGTGAATCAAAAATTGCACGACCCACTGTTTCCGGTACTGTATTCAAGGTGCCTTTGTAAACAGTATTTTTTATACTGTTTGATTGGTTACTTTTCGGTTTACATGTTCCCATCTACTGTATTGATTTGTTTAGAGTTGGATGTGGATCCAACAGCAAACAACCACACCTATGCAAGACTGTAGCTCCTCTGCATTCTCTTCTTGTCCACTGCAGAGGATCCAAATTGAGGAGTCTTTTACCCCTATTCCATTACAGAAAGTTGGGGTACGTGTGCTGCCACAATATTTTGAGTCTACATGTTGCCATGAGACAACTTCTTTACTTTGGTGACTTGGATGGTATCGCATAACGGGACAACGCGAGGTTTGTGAATATCTATTTTGCCCTTGCTAATGGATGAGAATGCGCCGGCAGGGCCGCCATTGGCGCCGGGAGACCGCCACGGCGACGACTGGCGGCGGCGGCTAGAGGGTGCGCCGCCGGTAGAGGTTCGCCCTCTCGGCGCTCAGCTCCTCTTCCCCTTCCTTCTTCTCCCTCCTCGGGCTCTCGGCAGCGAAGACCCGCCATCTGGCGCAGTCCCGGTTACGCCGATCGGCTTCGGCTCGCTCGTTGCCCTTCGCCGCCACGCGGTTGTCTCCTCCTCTCCCTCATCGTTCCGCCGCCAGCTTGCCGCCGGCGGGGATCCCCGATCGGGCCGGCCCCTGCGGCGCGACCGGCGGGCGGGCGGCGGCTAGGACGAGGCGGGGCGGCGGCGGCAATGACGAGGCGTGCGGCCGGGCGAAGGAGGCTAGGTGCGGCGGCGGGACGGCCCGACCGACCGGCGGTGCGGCGGCGTGCGGCGAGGCGAGGCGGCGATGGCGGCCATCGCGGCCGACGGCGACGGACGGCACCGGCGGTGGCGCTGCCGGCGACGGCGACGCGGCGCGGCGGCGGCGGCTAGGCTAAGGCCGGGAGAGGAGCAGTGGAGATGAAGGTTTGGGGGCAATTTAGCTCATTTTCATACGTGGGTCCACATAGTACGAGATCATTCTCTAAAAGTGGATGGAATACGACCTGGCCGGGATAGAAAGTTTGTGTATGGCATTACAGGTTGAACTCAAAACTTTTTGTGCATATAGTAACCTCAACTTTTTATAGCATAGGGGTAAAGACTCCCAAATGATTATCCTTGGCCTTTTCCTGGGGTACCTTCCTCCGATTCCTCTGCTATATATATCAGTCCACTGGCAGGTTGGACCTTCAACGTGGATGATGATGACTACGTGTGTGTTGCCAAATGCCACACGTTGCTCTTATATGATGGGCACTCCTTGACACTGTAACTTGTTCTCTTTTTTTCTCCTTTAATTTCTCTATTGCTTTCTTCTCTTTTGATTTTGCTTGTCCCTTGCTTTTGGGGGATTGTGATGTGTTGGATGGCATCTTTTATGTGCATGCAATCCATGATCCACGCCGATTTTTTCAACCTCTTTCTCCTAGCATTCCAAGATGGAGATATTGAGCTGAAACGAACCAGTGGGACACCTGTCTCGTCTGTAATTCTCTATTACTCCTATACTTCTTTTTGCAGGGGAATTACAGAGAGTCGTCGATGCGATGCTATATGCCGTCCAATCTTTGAACCCCATGCAGAACGACCGCTTACTGCTTCTAGCTGATTAGATAGCTGCTCATGGTAATTACTACTACCATGCTACTGTATACTCCAATCCGTTTTCTTAATATTTGACTTTTTTTAAAATCATTGTTTTACTGTTTCGTCTTTATCAAAATTTACCAGTATTATTTGAATTCTTTTTCTATCAATTTGATTTCATTGTTAAAATATACTTATATAATAACATATAGTTACATATTTTACAAAGCTTTATTGGAATAAGTGAACGGATTAAATATAGTGCTAAAAAGTCAAACAAGTATCCAAATATTTAAAAACGAAGAAGTTATTTAACAAGTAAATTTACGGGCCCCTTTGAAAATCGCAGGGTGCAAAAAATGGCAGGAACTAGGAAAACAGCAGGTTCTGATCAGGAATTGTAAGTGCTAACAACAGAGGATTGCAAACACCAGGAAAACATAGAATGTGGCATCGTTTGATTGGAGGCAGGAAAACACAGGGAATCGGAGATGAGAGAGATTAGATCAAGGAATTTTTCCCATTGAGGTGACAGGGCTCTTGCTAATTTCTCCTCCAAATCCACATGCAATGTTGCACATTCCATAAGGAATTCATAGGATTTGAAAAGCTTCATCTTAAATCAAGAGCCAATAAGAAACTTTCCTGGAACTTGGATCCTTATGGAAATTGCTAATATCCTTTTGATTAAAGGGCCTTCACTTATTTGCTCAGGTTCAATTTTCCCAAAATTTTGGGGCTATTGAGAACCCTTCATCCGTACAATATTATGGTCAGTGAATATTTAATTTTCTGAATAAGCAAATTATATATTCAAAATTTAACCAAAATTTGTCTCGAATAACTGACTTTATTTCGGTCCGTAATTCCTTTCTATCGCCCCCCAAAGAATTTGCGCAGCCGATTTTATCAGACCTGATCTCGCATGACTGTTAAAATCCCATCGGGTGGAAAAAAAGGTACAGTGATGTTCATGTTCGTCAGATTTTTTGTTAGCGTTATCCAAATTCACTTTTTTTTTTTCTTTTAGCGTTGTCCAATTTCATAGGGATTCTTTTCTTTTAGCGTTGTCCAAATTCAAATTTGTAGGGATTCTTTACTTTTTAGCGTTTTCAAATTCGTTGTTCTAGCTTATGCCTTATCCTAACTGCGGTTCTTTTTTGGGATAGAGGGAGGAGTCGATAATTCAGCTTGCCTAACTGCGGTTTGTGTTCATGTCTTTTACGTCAAAAGTTTTGTACAGGTATATGCGCTGAAACATCACATTTACATAATTATGGACACCAGAACTTGCATCATCATCACCATACCAACAATATCTCCACTAGTAACCATACAATATGATAGGAAAGAACTGGATTTTATCATCAAGGACCAAAGGTAATAAGATATTAAGATGCATATTCAAGACGATGCAGAGTAAAACTCTGTATTAATGATATACAAGATTGCATCTGGTTAAATACCGGGCCGCAACTTTTTGCAGACGCCACAAAACTTTTGATTTCGTTTTCCCTTTTCCATTTTTTTTAACCTGACCTTTTCTCCTTTTTCCAATTATGAAGCAAGAAACAAAAAAGAACGAAAACCAAGATCCTATCTTTGTGGTTAGATTCTGATTCTCAGAATCACCGTTCCAAATTCCAGAACTGAACAAATTATTTACGATGGCACAGAGCACTTCGTGTTGCACCACATTTCTTCACTTGGGACTAACACACTATTGCTTTCTCCAGCAGCGCCTTTGCACGGCTTCAGAGAGAGTTTTGTCACATTTTTTTTTTCACAACAGGATGCGTAGAACCTTCGTCCATGCACATCCATCCTGCATGCAGAGACTGCGAATACATCTCCACAAAGCTTCAACATGAAAAACTTGGCCTCTGTAGTAGTAGAGCTTACATACTTGTATTTTTTTTTGTTTGACCTGAGACTGTTTTTTTTCTCAGGAAGGGATGTCAGCAGTTTTCTGGAACAACTAACCGCTGTAACTGCTTCAGCGGTGACAAGAGCTGGGAGAACGATGGTCGTTTGCTTGGATCGCTGCACGAAAGAACATTGGGGGTCATTATCAATGGAGCAAGTGGCAGGTAAAACTAGGTAGAATGAGAAGAGTAGCATGTTATCTGGGCTGGTTTGTTCTTACTTTTCCCAGCATGAAGATATTATGGTAGCCACCAGTGGGTCAATTTCTTTGGGAATTTCTAGTCGCCTGTTCTGGAACCCAACTGCTCCTACAACTTGCATTGGATTCAGTCCACTCCATGGTACACGCATTGTTGCTAGTTCCCATAGGATTACTCCAAAACTGTAGACGTCACACCTGATGCCAGCATTCAATTTTCAATCAGCAGGAGAACATGACAGGAAGTAAATGGAAAGGCCAACATGTCATGAGAAAACTAAGCAACTCACTTCTCATTTGATGGCTCATTACGTAGAACCTCTGGTGCCATCCACTCCGGCTGTAGCCCAACATAAAATACGGTCAAGGGGATGGAATAATTAGCTAATTACAGGAAACACCCACCAAATGAACAATAAAAATGTTATTAATATAGTACACTTTATGCCACTACATGATCTTGGATTAACAATGAGTTGTCTAAAAAGGGTGAGGTTCTACTTCCAGAAAAAAATAAAAAGACCCTGTGAAAGTAACTAGGGTAAAAAGAGCATGGCTTGAACTGATCTATACAAAATTAGCTGTGCAGAGCAAACTACATTGCACAATGTTTTGCATAAACCATTCTGTTTGAGGACACCGGCACTATCCAATGCCTCAAATATTGCATCTAAACACCAGGCAGAGCAATCAATGTGTTATTTTGAAGTCTAAAGTTCAAATGATTTGCATATCCTAGCCGTGTAAAGTGCAATAGTGCAATATTCCAGAGTTTCTGGAGAACAAAGATGAAAAAAAAAAACACCTTATCATACAATCAAAACGAGGTACAACATGAAAAAGACACCAGAGCATCAAGGATATTACCGTTCCAGCTGTTGATTTAGAGGACAGGAAAGTGTGATGTTTCAACCTTGACATGCCAAAATCTGACACCTGGATGAAAAACATGCATGTATTTACAATATTATTAGTCTATACGACATGAAGCTTTTTGTGATGCAATTGCTAATTAAAGAGGAACATGGATCCCTCCATTTTAACGGGCATTGCTGAATTCTGATAAACAATTTGTCAAGTATTCTACACAAGTTTAGCTAGATCTACTTTACTTGCATGTATAGTAGAACCAGCAACTTGTTACCAGTACATCCCTCACTCTAAGCTAACAGACCCTTGATATTTAACTACTTCTCCATAAATTTCCCCCAAGCACCCAAACAGCAGCTAATGCCTAGAGGTCTCCACTAGCATACCTTTTCATGGGCTGTTTTGATTTGATGAATGAGATGGTGAATGGACCACCCAATCCAAAATCTAAACATACCTACTTGTGTGGTTCGAGGAAAGAAATGGTTTGGTCCATGTGACCATGTCCATAACCATCTCATCCATCAAACACATATAGTGAAATATAAGAAACATGGTTATTCCCAAAAGCATGGGAATAACCATATGAGAAATATGACTCCATAAGAAATATGCAACAGCTTAAACCAAGCAGACCATAAATTCATTTGGTACAACATCCCATCTTGATAGCTTATGGTCTTGCCTAAGAATAACCCAGAAGTATAGGATTATTTAAATGGTCGCTCAACAACTGGGTATCAGACAAGCTGATCAGTGGCAGACTGGCAGTCACCACAAGGTATGTTTATCATACAGTATTATAATCGAGAGAATGTAGTCCAGTGTATCCAAATGTTCTGTTTCATGTAAAAACTACATTGGAAAAAAAAGAGCAGAACATCTTTTTGATACCAAACAAATATCATATCAACTTCAGCAAATCTTATATTCTTCCTATGAGAAAACAGACAAGGTTTATCCAAGATGAAACAGAATAACAAGACTAGAAAGATTTTTTTTTTCTGTATTGAATGAGAAGAGGGTTGTGATTTCTGAGAAAGTCACCTTAACAACCCAATTTTTATCCACTAAAAGATTTGGGGATTTCAAGTCACGATGCACAATAGTAGGATGGCTAGCATGCAAGTAGTTCATCCCTTTTGCCTGCAAGAAAATAATAAACTGTCAACACTGTATAAAAATAAGAATCAACAACGAAAACAAACCAAACAGCTTCCTGAAGCTTACCACATCCAATGCCATTTTTAGCCTTCGTGTTTCATCAATTTGACTGTTTGGCCTATGCAATAGGCGGTAAAGGCTCCCTCTGAAAAAGGGAAATATGTTATCTTTGTTGTAATATCTCTTTTCGCTCATATGCACAAAAGTAGAAAGAGGCAATGGTTATTTTGACTGAATAAACTAAAAACAAAGTTGGAGGAACCTTGGAAGGTATTCAGTTAATATCGAAAGATTTGGTGGTTGTGTCACATATCCCAAGAACAGAACTACATTTGGATGCCTCAGCCTTGACATGATCCCAACCTTGAAGAGAAGGAATGCACACTCAGTTGAGGAAATAAAGTCGATAATATTTATACACAAACTCCAAAAGAGATGCAATGCATTAAATCTTAAAAGTGGACTCACTTCACATTTGAATTGATCTAGTGCAACACCCGATAAATCCTGGTCAAGAAATTTCTTCACTGCAACTTCCTGCATGGATGAGGACAATAAATTACCAGAGCAAGAAACTCACAAAACAATGGCAATTTAGGTGAAAATGAATCATATATGTTTTGTTTCTTCCAGCTTGGTAAATTTGTTATAGTGGGCCTGATATTTCCCTATTTTGTTTTATTGGCCTTCCTAGGCAACAAACCTTTGATATCCAATAGTTACCTGTTAAAAGTCACTGCTTTGCAATACAATGAACCAGTGGTGGCTCTATTTATGAGCTAGTTCGTACAGACGCAGTAGTTATCCAGTCCTGTACTGTCTTACTATAGGAACTATATGGCACAGGTATTACCTTACTATTTAAGCTATAGACCTTACGACCACTTCACACTACTAGCAAAATATAATATAAGAATTGCTTTTCAAATATGTGACTTACAGTGCCATTCCAATCTGCATGATATACTTCCCCATATGAACCTGCAAAAATAAATTTAGTTTAGAACACAGAGAGTAATGGTACAAAAGAAAAGTATCCAATACATTACAGAGTAATGGTATAAAATAACACAAAATTTAACTTAGTTCAGTATGTAAAAAAAAATTAAAAAGGAAATAACTATGGGGATCACATTGCAAAATCCAGCTAATTTATTCCACTCTCTAGCCTGAATAAGTGCAGTTTTATTTTTATTTTTTAGTGTCTCCATAATACAACTTTGGCCAATAACACAGAAAACACAATTGGTTGACAGCGAATTATAATGCAATGAAAGTAGTGTTGGTTTAGTTGTAAAAGTTCATAATTTAGAACACCATTCTAAAACTGAACCATTAGCAAGTTCCTGAATAAAAAAAAAATCCATGATACACGCAGCAGATATCATATATTTTGGAAATTAGAGGCATTCAGACAAGCACCAGTCGTTAAAATAGAACAATGTCTGTGAAACAAGATCGATTTCACAATACAAAGCTTCAAAGTGGATGACTACCAAAAATGTTAAGGAAGAACCATAAAAAGTCTGAATTTTCAATCAATAAATGAATGTATTTATTATTAATGTATTTAGTGCCATGTAGAGAGCAAGAGACATTTACTCTTTCTGCATATATATTCATGTAACTTGGTGTTCACTGTAAACTTGAAATGCAGTATGTTGTCCCCTTAGAGAAGCTACCTCTTAATTAACTACTTACTGCTATACTAATAAGTGGTAATATAAGATCTTGGAATTAATGCAGATACCTAGACCAATGCGCTCTCCAATATGAAGATCTTCCCATGGTATTTCATAGTCAGCAACATCATCTATAACAGAGCTGATTGTTTTCGTGCTAGAACAGCTCGACTTGTCCAAGTTTCCATTGCTACTTCCTGGCATCTTCACCAAAGAGTCGTCAGAAAACCTTTGGTCCTCGTTGACAATGGCATGAGCTGTATGATCATGCAAATCCAAATTTCTGCCGATTGCTTCTGTATTCCCCACAGCATGCTGTGCATCTTCATGGAAACAATTCACTACTGCTAGTGTTTTGGTATTGCCATGTTGCAATGGAGAATCTTCCGCTGCATGTCCATTTGGCAAATTTTGACCTGTTTTAGCGATTACCAACCATCCTGCAGTTTTGTCATCTTCAGAAGCAGTATGTTTGCATATTTCAGGTTTCTCATAGGTGGGTAGCAATGCAGTGCCCTCCAGGAGCAAGTCTTGCAAATTTTGTGCAAACTGTGGGTCCACTTCTGTGGGCACTAAATACATGGGAGCATCGTTGACTTTCATCAGATGTGGAATTTCCCCTTCATCAGATATGGTACTTTGTTTAAGAGGGTTCTCTGTGTGGAAGATGTCTTCCAGCTGTGAACTTGCAAGTGCTAAAGCAGATTTTTGTTCAGATGAACTTCCCCCCATGTCACTCGTATTCTCACATCCAGCACTAATCTGCTCAAGGGCTATGCATAGTTCTGCAACACTCTCCTCGATGGCAAAAAAAAGGTGTGTGTGAGGTAACAAATATTTGCAGTCTGAAAGGAACATATATACATAAAGATGAGGAAAAAAAGAAAAGGTAGATTACTACACCATAAAAAGGTTACGTAATCAGCCATCCTAAATCCTACTCGATACTCAGCATTCTACATCAAAATTGAGACTATGTTAAGGCCCCATTGAGAATCCATTTCAGCTATGTAACAGCATACCAAGAATAAATCTGCATGCTTGATAAGGCATTGGAGATGAATGCAGTGAACTTATAACTTTTTCCGCATCAGCTGGACTCATGTGCATCTGCAAAATCATCCAAATATCCAATGCTTAGCTGCTAAGTGGTTTTTACAGTCAATGGATCAAGAAACAATAACTAAAGTATGTCCATGTGCAACACTAAGCTAAATATGGAATGGACCAAGAACACCCCCTTTCCACCAATTTTGACATGATTCAGATAATTTAGTCAGTAACATGGAATAAACAACACATTCTTGCGCCTACGGAAACAATACCTCTTGAAGCAAAAGGAAAATAAGTAGATCCGAGACCAGCAGCAATAGTAAGCATGGCCAAGGTGCACACAATTCTATAGAATAGTAAATACTAACCGAACCAACAGTTCGGGTCAGTAGAGTCTTGAGAGAGTGCATTTCTATCAGAATACAAAAAAAAATAATCTAACTCGTCAACCAATTGAACTGATCAGATATGAATTAGATAACAGATCATTGCAACTGAAACCAGCTGAATCAATATACGCAAATTCTAAAGTTCTCAACCCAACACATCAATGACAGACTGAGAAGAATCTAAATGACAACCTGAACCAGTTTAATATGCACAGCACGTTGAGATTTGCCCCTGTAAAGCTCAATGGAGTACCATAATCTCACAGCTAAGCATCCAGTTCACTGACCCAAATCACCCTAAGCAACCAATCCAAAGTTCCAAAGCCCGATAAACACCAAATCCCTCGCTAAAACCTCAACCAGAATCCCCGTTCACCAAATCCACACAGATGCACACCGATCAGTAGCCGCACGAGACGAACAGTAAACCATGCCCACGTGCGATGATTAAGGTGGGGGGATAGAATGGCGCCACCAAAACGCCGTAACAGCGAGACCAGGACGAGCAGAAGCCCACGCGCGCACCAACCAAATCTACTCCGCCGCGCCGCCACCCCCCGAGAAGCACAAGCACTAGCCGCCGCGAAAGGGAATTGAGCGAGACGACGCCGAGAGCGGGGCGGGGGAGGCTCGATCGCCAGCATGGTGGCCTGCAGCTGCTGCGGATCGGGGGCGCCGCCGGGGAACCCCTGCATGGCGGCGGCGGAGGGGGGCGCTTCCGCTTCCGATCGCGCCTGGCGTGTTGCGGGCGCTCGGGGTCACGCCGATCGCCGCCGGCGAGATGCCGCCGCGGCGACGAAGCAGAGGAGGAGGCGGCGATGGGAGCGAGGTGGCGGCGGCGGCGATGGATGGGTTTGCGTCCGTTTTTTGGGGGGCGGAGGTGAAAATGGTGAGGCGATGGAGAGCCGACGTTGCTGCCTCGCTGGCTCTCTGCCTTCTGATTTATTTTCTTTTTTTTCCCTTTTTTTAGCCACAATGATTAAACGATTGAATTTTAGATAAAGTGAGTTTTATTTTGTATACTAATTGGAGTTGTTAACTTAGAGCAAGATTAATAGTACAGGCAACTACTAGCTCCAATTCATCTATAGCCAATCTAGTAGCCCATTCATACAATAGTTACATACAACACTATTAATATCTGGTCTCACCTGTCATACACACGTTGCGTCCTGGAGTCCGTGCTACAGCTGGCTATAAATATGTAGCCCGCTGCTCTTCTCTCTCCTCACTTATCTTCTTAAAATATGTTTGCAGCTGGCTTATAGCCTGCTATTATACCTGCTCTTATATACTCCATCCGTACCAAACTAAACCAATGATTAGAATGGGTATATCTATTTTTTTTATATACTATGTTATATTCTATCTAGGTTGATTTATTTTGGGACATATAGAATGCTCCTCGAATACTTATTTGGATTTTAAAATTATTGCTCCCAATGGTATATATTAATGATTGGCGGGTAATAGTAAAGTTTGTTGTATACAGAACTCTAGGCCATATTTATATCGTGTATTTACATTATAGCTATATTATAATTGTTTGGATTGAAATATCTGTCTTTTAAGGTGGAAATAAGTTATATGAATCTCATATGCATTGGAGTTATTGATCGTGAAATGCTCTCTTCGATACTAAAGTCAGTACTACTATAATGGCAGATGTTAATGCTCGAAGAAAATACTAAATTGTTGGATATTTACCGTATAAGATATCCGCATGTAAAATTTTGAGAAACATCTAACAAATAACAAGACATGTGTTCTTTCTCTTTATACAACAATTTTATAGTATATTTTACGTTATTTCATTATTTCATTATTGTCGTTTTGTAACGTTGTTATTCTTTTTTAGAATGGCTACAACACCCTCGTACTTGCAAAAGTTGCTGAGTTTGAAAAGAAGGGGATTGAGAAGATTGGAAAGATATACAAAACGAGGTGAGTCATTAGCTCATAATTAATTGAGTACTAACTATTTCAAATTTAAAAATGGATTAATATGATTTTTTAAAGCAATTTTCCTATAGAATTTTTTTGCAAAAAACACATTGTTTAGTAGTTTGGAGTTTGGAAAGCGTGCACGCAGAAAACTATGTGTTTTCTCCCTCAATGTCACCGGAACGAACGCAGCCTTAGTTGTATTGTATGTCTGGTTGCGTGGGAAGCTAGAAGTTGATATGTGGCCTCTTGGCAAAAAAGAGAGAAAAATAGGGAGGGGTGAATCGGGCGATATCACCATTTACCATAATAATGTCGCCGACTTCAATTGATAACACCGTCGCGGCTACATCAAGAAGAGAGATAAAACAAATACCATACTTAGGGCCCCTTTGAAACGCAGGATAGGAAAAACACAGGAATAGGAAAAACATAGGAATTGAAGTGGTATGTTTTCCTAATCCTACAGGAATGAAAAACACAGGAAATATGAAGAGGGTCCCTTTGATAGCACCATAGGAAACAAACAAAGCAAATGATAGTTTCCAAGAGGTTGAACCTCTTGCTTATTTTCCTATGAAATTGAGCTATGGGAATGCAATCCTAAGGAAAATTTCCTATACTTTCCTATGAATCAAAGGGTTTCATAGGAAAAATTCCTTAGGAAATTAAATCCTCCAAAATTCCTATAACAATCATCCAATTCAAAGGGGCCCTTAAGGGGTGTTTGGGAGATAGGGACTAAATCACCAAAACTTTAGTCCCTAGGGTAGGGACTTATTTTTTTGGAGAGAGGATACCAAACTCAATGAAGAAAAAGGTTTGCCTCTCAAATAACAACCTGCTAAAACAAACCCTAGTCGCTTGGTTTGTAGTGCCATTGTTACTGTGCTTTGTACTCCTTTCACAGTGAAAGAAAAACAAACTGTCATTCTGAACTTTCCACCGAAATCTGGCTCGCCTCCTGTTCACTCCCTCAAAAGTGAACAAAGAAACATTGTGCATTGCATTGCATGTCCATTAGTCCATACTCCAAAATTCCTCACCAAAAAAAAGAAAGAAAGAAAAACTCTCTCAAAACCGTCGTTGCACTTGCACACACACGGCAGGAAAAAAGATGAAAAAGGCGAAAAGCAAAGCCCCAACCTTTCCATGTTACCAGGGACAAAAGTCGAGCCAGAAGAAAACCCAACAAAAAAACAAAAGAAAAGAAAAGAAAAGGCTGGAGACTTGGAGTGCGTCTCAACTCAAAAGCCGGAAAAGTCTGCCTCTGTCTCTGCCTCCCCCTGCGCCGCACGAGGCCCACCTAGAACGCAGCCTATCTCATCACCGGCCCACTTAAGCCCGGCCCAAGAAGGCCCATCTCCGGCGAGCGGTGGCGGCCCAGCGGCGGCGCCGGCGATATTATTGCCGAGCGGGTGGCCGCTCTCCCTTCCACTCCTCTCCCTCCCTCTCTCTCTCTCTCTCTCTCTCTCTCTCCTCCGCCTCGCCGCGCCTCGCCGCCGCTAGGGGGAAGAAGCGGTGGCGGAGAGGGCCGCGTCCTCCTCCATTCCGCAGGTACACCCTCTCTCTCCATCTCTGCTAGCGGCTAGCTTCGTCTTCTTGCTGATGCTGTACGCTCTGATCTGTGCAGGGGGTGGTGGAATCCTGTCAAGAACCGGGGTTGTTGGGAATTTAGGGGCTTTGCAATTTGGAGGAAGGTGAGGCGATTTTTTTTTATCTGCGGGGAATTTCTGCAGTGGGTGGTTAGATTGTGCTGTCAATGGTGGTGGTTCGATGAGCATGGCGCGTTCGGGTGACGTCAGCCGCTGCCACCGGTGTGGTCTGTGGTCGAATGGCTCTGCGCCGATCACCGTAAGCGCCTCGATTACGATGCGGTCCTCGCGGGTTACAGCGCACGCCGTGTATCTGGATTATCCTACCAGAACCGAGCAGAAGAATGGGGGCAATTTGGTGGTGATGCGGCCTGACCGACGACGGCCTAGGGATGATTTCTTCAAGGGTGAGGGTGGTGGTGGTAGTCTTGTTGTTGTGCAGCCAGACCGAGACCGACGGCCGCAGGATGATTTCGGGAGGGCGGCCGCGGATTCTGAGAAGGATGCATCACCCATCCATGCTAAGCCGAGGAAGCATTGGGACAGACCCCCGAGGGATGGATGTGGCAGGTTTCTCAAAACATGGAGAAAGTGCTATGTGACAACCTTCGCAGGTACTGTAACAGCGGGAAGCTCATCCAGGCCTGCTGTGTGATTGATGAGATGGTGCTCCATGGCCAGATTCCGGAGACTAAGTGCTGCGTAGGATAATCGCGCGCGCTCGTTAAAACCGGCAAGGCAAACAAAGCTAGGCATGTTCTTGAGGTTATGGTGCTTTCGGGTGGGGTTCCGGACACCATCAGCTGCAACATGTTGATCGCGCAGCTTTGCCGTGGTGGGCAGCTGAGCTCAGCACTGCAGGTTTGGAAGACATGAGATTCAGTGGTTGCTCTCCGAGCGGCATCACTTTTAACACTTTGATTAGTGCATGTTCAATCAGCGTATGTATGACAGGGCGATCTCCTTTTGAAAAGAGCAGTTGAGGTTAGGTTGGCCACCATATGAGATGACAAGCACCTTGCTTGTTGATCTTGTTTGCAAGAATTGTGGCCCTCAGAAGGCTTGGAAGTCTTGGATGAACTTTCTTTGGAAGGATGTCAACCAGATGTCGTCACCTATAATGCTCTCATCAGTGCATCATGCAAGGCTGGCAGGCTGAATGATGCAAAGTTCATCTTAACTCGTCTTGCTGCTGAGAGGCTTGAACCAAATGGTACTACTATGCATCTTACTCCATGCCCTCTGCAACATGAGAAGGTGGGATGAAGTATGCGATTTGCTTGAAGACATGAACCAGGCGAATCGTGATCCTGATGTTACAACCTACAATATTTTTATCAATTACTTTTGTAGTATGGGCATCTGATCAGGCAATTGATGTGTTGGAGAGGATGGTTATCAACAATTGTTCTCCTGATATTGTGACCTGCAACACACTCCTGAATGCCATCTCAAAAAGGGTATGGTTGAGGAAGCTCTTGGGATTGCTCGCTGCATCAGAGAAAACGGATACAAGTTGGTTCTCATCACATACAATACCCTCATAGATGCTAGCAAAAGAGGCTGAAGTTAAGAAAGCTATGGTTCTGTTTGATGAGATGCTTAGTGACGGGATCAGCCCGGATGACATCACATATGGTTCACTTGTCATGGGTTTTTGTAAGAAAGACATGGCTGATGAGGCCCTGGACCTTTTAAATCAGATGCTCACTCTAGGCTTTGAAGTTAAAACAACTACCTTTGTCATGGTGATCCAGGCATTATGTAGAGATGGTAAAGTGGAAGCTGCTGCTGAAATAACTAAAGTAATGTTATCAAGAAATAGTATCCCTGGGAATTCATTGTGTTCATCCATAGTCACAAAAGTTGCCAAATCAGGCTGGACTAAAGAGGCACATATGCTCCCACAGAAGTTAGTTGAGTGTGAGATCCTTAAAGAAGATGCTGAAGTTATTTTAAGCAGCTAGTAGCTGGAGTGTAAGATTGTTATTTAGTAGCATGAAACATGCAGCTTCTCAGCTAATCAGCAGATAAATTCTGGAAGTTGTGGATAGTGTCCTGGAAGAGGTACAATATGACCCTACCTTTTTCTATTCTATTGACTGTTTTGCGGTTCTAAAATAAGATTGCTACTGCCTTTTATGTGTTCAGTTCGCCTGTTAAACATTGTCTAAATTTCATATCTTTCTTTAATCAAATTTTTCATCAATTTTATATACTCAGTGTGCACGTCTTCCTTTTGTTTTCACGTGTGGGGCATTGGGAACTATACCTGTTAGTGTTTTCACAGTCACAGGGACAAAGCAGTGTTTACTTCAAATATAGGATACATGCTTTTGAACTATCTTGAGTTCAGCATATTACTGAGAACTGCAACTGTTATTAAGTCTGCAAATTGCAATTATCACTAAACCTGTATACATCCAAGGATGTGATTGTGTTTGAGTTACCTCTGAACGTCACCCCATAGTAGATGAGATACGTTCTCGAAACATTAAAAGGGCTGGTAAAACTTCAAGTTAAAAATTCTACTACTATGTAAATTGTTGATAACGTGTATAGTCTTTTTTCTTCTTCTCACTGTCTTCCTTGGAAAAGGAGGTACATGCTTTGTGTACCTCCTTTTCCAAGTGCAATTCATCACCATGCAAATTACAATTATCACTGTACATGTATACATCCAAGGATGTGATTATTTCCATATATGGCTCCATTTGTAATTATGATTTGAGTTATCTGCGAACGTCACCCCATAGTCGTAAAAGTATTATCAGTTTAAGTTTAGCTAGAGTGCATATGAGATGCATTCTCGAAACATTAAAAAAGCTGGTGAAACTTCAAGTTAAAAAATTTCTACTATGTAAACTGCTGATAATGTGTATGTTTTTTTCCCTTCTTCTCACCGTCTTCCTAGGAGGTACATGCTTTGTGCAAAGTTCATGTGATGCCTAACCATGTGTCTCTTGCTGTGCAGGCATCCTGACGAGACTGTACCCCATTGTTGCTGATGAAAGTAACCCATTCTTATAATTAATCTACTTATGCTACTGCGACAAACAAACTAAAAATCTCAATGGAAGAGGCATTGTGGATGTCACTACGCATGACATGATGGCCTTGTAACCACGTTACGACATCGTCGTTAAGCAGGATAGATCAGCATTTCTCTGGATTTGCATAGCGGTAGAGTTCCCCTGATGTGTTTAGGTGCAGCTTGATTCTTGAATTCGTAATCTCCCTATCTATTTCAATTATATATATAATAAGTGAAGCTGTTGGTTGCATATGTGTGTTTCAATTGAATGATGATGATTAAATGTTTATATGGCACGGTTGAAAGGCAAAAAGGAAAAACAAGACACTTGAAAATATTGGTTGCATATGTGTGTTTCAATTGAATGATGATGATTAAATGTTTATATGGCACGGTTGAAAGGCAAAAAGGAAAAAAAAAGACACTTGAAAATATTTTTTTTTTTAAAAAATGGCCCATGCAGGTCTCGAACCTGCGACCTTCGCGTTATTAGCACGACGCTCTAACCAGCTGAGCTAATAGGCCAGAGTATTAAAGATTTGTACAAAATTTTATCATAATTAAATATTACCCTTGTATCAATTAAAAAAAATGGCGTCAACTATGGCACCAATCTGCTGGATTTGAAAACTGCAATGCAATAGAGCTAGGCTTCTATATTCGTAACCGGTAGATTGAGAGGAAAAATTCTGTGTTTCTTAGCGCGTATATTTCCTAAACTACTAAACAATGTTTTTTTGAAAAAAAAATCTATCAAAAGTTGCTTATAGTTCATCTCGTTTTACCTATCTCCTTAATATTTGATCCGCTCCTCTCAAACATGCCTATATAGAACAATAATTGTATAGAAAATCTAAGCCGGGAGTGTCTTAGGTCCTGTTCGTTTCCACAGGAGTGGATGAAATTTTGGATTTTCATGACACGCTTTTCAAACTGCTAAACGGTGCGTTTTGTGCAAAAACTTTCTATATGAAAGTTGTTCTAAAATATCAGATTAATCCATTTTTTCAAGTTTGTAATAATTAAAACTTCATTAATCACACGTTATTAGCATATCGTTTTGCGTGAAACACTTCATCTTCATCTTCAGGAGATTCAACACCACATAAGGTAATTAGCTAAGTTCAGTAAAATTTCCATCATCTAAAAAAATATAAAATGCCACGTAGGCACGTACATTCATAAGTCACAACAATGAACTTAAACGAGGTTGTAGTACACACTATCAATTTATTTTCCGGTCCGTGTAAGCTGCAATGTTGGTAAAAGGCTGAACAGGTTTCTTATTAATGAATACATCCGTTTTTAAATATATGATGTTTACTTTTAAAAATACATTTAACGGTTCATGTAAAATAAACATGTAAGTATCATATATCTCATCATGACTTGTTTTAACCCTAACATATTTGCACTAAACGCCTGGATATTTCACAGGAGCAGGCAACAAAACAACTTCGAAATCATCCAGAATCCAGATAATCCACGGGGTCTAATTTTCTTATTTCTTCCAGAGTAAAAATGGGTGCTAAATTCCTCACTCCAAAAGCTCATGACAGAAGCAGTAAAACATTGTCTTTAATTTGATCTTTCTCCTAATTCAAAGAGGAAAAGAGATCTCCAGATGAACCGCACCGCAAGCTATTCAAGGCATCACACTTCACTGGAAGGCTTTTTCTGGGCAACTACCATCAATTCTGGAATGGTGAGGGAAATCATATGGCATTTCTTCTGCTTTCAGACCCACACTTCTCAACGTTTGGACAACTTCCTTGTGGACAACAGCATTTCCTTCTGGCGTCAGGTGCAGTCCATCGCTAGGAGGAGAACAAATAGTTCCAATAATTAGCAGGTTATCCACTTCCTAAAACATAACTAGTAAAATAATGGCTTGGTTTATAGAAGCTTCTGTTTTTATAAATAGGGTTTCTAAATTGTTTCTTAGAAGTATTTTCATTGTAAAGATAAAATAAAATTGCCTTAATGCATATTCCGAAATACAATAAAAGAATAGCTTGCAGAGTTAGTTTCTATGCTTATCCAAACTCAAATATATGAAGACACTTAAGCCATCAGGCTATTAAACTATGTGCATAACAATGACCGGATGATCAAATCTGACAATAAATGAAAGGGGAAGCCCACAGCCTCAGCTACTAAATCCTATTGAAAATGCACATTAATATACTATGCTATGAAGTCATGTTATAATGGCTTATACAGAGTAACAGAGACATCACAAATGACTCTTTAAATTAAGCTAGATGTGCAAAAAAAAAAAAGGGTCTCAAGTTATCCTTGGTAAAAAAAAACACCATAGTGATTAACTGATGTAGCTGAGCACAGTGGTACACGGGTCATTTTGTAGGGTTCTACTTTAGGAAGGCCAAGAAAGAGCATTGTGATTATTTTAGAAAACATAAGTATGTCTCTAATACTGTAGCAGAAAACAAACCAACAACTGAGCCAGTGAAGAATATCATAACCATCAAATAGATAATGGCTTCACCCAAGTAAGACCGGCTCAAGAATCATTCATCCATATCATGGGCTAGGATCTTATACTTGTTCTTAACTACTATATATAGCAAAAAAAAACAATTTTTGTGAGCTAGTGGATCAACCAGGCAACTAGGCTCAACATGACGCCATCCACCTTATAGCATCTTAGTCATGCATAAGAGACAAACCAAAAACCAAGAACTAGAAGCACATAAACGAAAATGTTCATTTGCAATGAGAACGAAAAGACTATTTTCCAATGAGATGGACTTTGCTGCTAGGAGCTGGTAATTCTATCTGAACAAGAGTGCTGAAATTCCCAAGAACTTCATTGCATCACACTCAGACACAAAAATATCTCAAAAAGAAGCAAACAAAACACCACACTTAAACAAGAGTACCTCAAAAAGAAGCGAACACAACAGCAAGAATAACTAAAAAGAGTGGGGGCAAAACCAACTGAAAGTGCATCTAGGCTCCTAATGATTTTGGTGATAAATTACAATGCGATTAGAACGGACAAACATTTTTATTTAAGCAAATGTGAAGGTTGTTATGTCCTAAATGAGTTAGCGTAATGCGTATACCACCAAATACGTTGATGTGATGTGATGCGGCAAAAGAGCAAATGGTATTTTGTACTTTTTCTTTTCCTTGAGTCAATAGGAAATGCCGCACTATTAAGAGGGATGATGCATTGACATATGAGTAGATCAATAGTGCGTGACAAGTATTATCCGAATAATTTAATAATGTGTTTCTGATACATCTTGCTTGCGATTTGAATAGTTGTATTATCTGCGAAAATCTTATCAGGGCTCACTGCTTTACAGGCTATAGTGTCATTCGGACTTTCCGAAATGACTGAGAAGGCAAACTTGCTTCTGTATATTTTCGGACATGTCCGAAACTGATTTTCGGACTTTCCGAAAAACATCAGTAGAGTCGTTTTCGCTTATGTAGATTTTCGGAGTTTTCCGAAAGGAATTTTCGGACTTTCCAAAAATGTCCAGAAGGTGTTTTTTGGTTCTGGAAATTTTCGGACTTGTCCGAAAAGTTTTCGGAATGTCCGAAACTCTCTCGTTGACTTTGCTGTTGGTGCTGAGCTGGAATTTTCGGACATGTCCGAAAATCTTTCGGAATATCCGAAAATCACAATTATTGTCATAACGGGCAGAATTTGGGCTGTGGCTATAAATAGCCCCCTCCACTCACTTGTGAGGGCTGCTGGACACATTGGATATTTTTGTGCCCTTGGTTGCTCTTGTTGAGATTCACTTTTGAGCCTTGCTTTCTTGTTTCCCCTCTCATCCGTGTTCGATTCGGATTTGGTGTGTGTGGTGAGAGTTGTGATTCGAGTTTATGTGAGTGCTTATTGTTGACTTCGTGAAGATTTGTAGCATTTTGCATCATCTCCGGGTGTTCTTTGCTTCATTTGTTACTCTTGGAGGTTGAGGACTCCTAGGCGCTAGGTGTCGCTCCCGAGCCACCGATCTACTTGTGGTTGGCCGGGAGAAGTTTGTGAAGGTCGGATCTCACCTCCGAAAGGGAAAAGATACCCTTAGTGGAAGGAGGAGTGCTTAGTGCAACCTCTTGAGGAAAGGGTTAGCTAAGACCCGGCTCTTAGTAAGCTCCTCAACGGAGAGTAGAATCCCCACAAGGATTCAAACTTCGGGAACAACTTCGTGAGCTTCATCTTTGGTGACTTTACTTCCTCCCTCTCCACTAGCTTTGCTTGTTTGAGCCGCTATAGGTCTAGTTGCTGTTTGTGCTAGCATATTCTTGTTGTAGCCAACTAGATCTAGGATTTACTTTGCTATTTGTGCTGACTCCGAAAATTTACGGATATATCCGAAAATTTCGGAAATATCCGAAAATTACTGCTTCCGCTTTTAATATTGAATTTTTGAATTACCCTATTCACCCCCTTAGGCCTAATTGACACTTTCAATTGATATCAGAGCCTAATCTCCTAATTAGGCTTAACCGCTTGGAGAGATCATGTCGGGCCAAGCGGGGGATGGGAACGATGGTGATAAGGGAGCTAAGATCCCTTATAACTATCCCCTACATCTACATCTTATGTGAGTACCTATAGCGGCAAAGCTCCGTACTTCATGGTACGGACTATGCTGCTTGGAAGTATAAGATGAAGATGCATTTGAAGTCTATTAACCCATCTATTTGGAGAATAGTCGAAAAGGCTATGTTTTGCAGAATCCTGAAGATCCCACCAAGGAGGACGACGAGAACGAGCACAAGAACGCTAAGCCGCTAATACAATACTTAGCGCCTTGAGTAGAAGTGAGTTCAACCGTGTGGATGGCATTGAGAGTGCCAAAGTGATTTGGGACACGCTTCGGAACTTGCATGAAAGCACGAATAGTGTTTGTGAGTCCAAGGTGGAGATCCTCAAGGGGCAATTTGAGAGATTTGTGATGTTGGATGGTGAGAGCCCAAGCGACATGTACGACCGTTGAGCAAGATCGTCAGTGAGATCAAGGGACTTGGCTCCAAGGACATGACCGATGAGGTTGTGGTCAAGAAGATGGTTCGAGCAATCACTCCAAGGAACTCTACCTTGGTGACCATCATTCGTAAGCGTCCGGACTACAAGACTCTCACACCTCATGATTTGCTCGGACGCATCCTTGCCCATGACATGCTTGTGCAAGAGTCCAAGGATGTCATCCAATACATCAACCTAAAGCTCAACCGCAAGCATCAAGAATGAAACTTGGCTTTGAAGGCAAGGGAAGAAGAAGAAGAGAACCGCAAGAGCAAGAGCAAGGCGAAGATCGATGATGAGAGATGGCTCTCTTCGTCAAGAAGTTCGGCAAGTTCATGAGGCGAAGCGGCTTCTTCAAGGGAGGTTCTTCAAGCACTACTCCAACAAGTCAAGTGGAAGACACTCCGCAAGAGTGTGCTACGTGTGCAAAGAGTCGGGACTTCATTGCGGATTGCCCCCACCTTAAGGATGGTTCCCACATCAAGGAAGATAAGAAGAAGGGTGAGAAGAAGGATGAGAGAAGGAGAAGCACAAGCATAGTAAGCGGGAACATTATGGCCAAGCTCACCTTGGAATGATCTTCGGCCCGACTCCGAGTCAAGCTCAAGTGATGAAGGAGTCGCCACGTTCGCCGTCAGCCTTCATCACCACCGAGACTCTTCGACTACTCAAGTGATGAGGATGCTCCCATTTGCCTCATGGCAAAGGAGCCTAAGGTACTTCTCCTCTCAAGTCATTTAATGTTGATCTTGTAGTGATGAGTAGGATGAGGTTATGGATGACGAATTGTTCAAATCCATAACTAAGAAATCCTACCACACTTGAGTGAGTTGCTTGGGAGAATTGAGGACCAATATGCAACTTGAGAGGCAAGAGGCTTTGCTCATTCGTGAGAAAGAGCGGTCTCATGAATTCAAGAGTGAGCTTGCTAAGGAGAGAGAGAAAAATGATGCTTTGGTACGGCTTTACAAACAAACAAAGAGTCTCATGCATATCTTGAGGTGGCGAACGCTCAACTTCAGAGAGTGGATGGCTTGGACAAAGCATACCTCTCTCTTGAAGAGAAGTTCGAAACCTTAAAGAATAGTGTCCCTCTCCCTAGCGAGCCATCTTGTTCAAAATTGTCCCAAGCAATGAACCATGTGTGAGATGCAAAGATATTGATTGAAGCTTGTGCTACTAACTCTATTTCTTTGAGTGCTTTGCAAAAGCAAAATGGAGCTTATGGGACTCACTGGCGGATTCAAAGGGTGGTCGGGTGGTCCCCGGACCACCAAAAACGGGATCAATCCCACTAATAAAAAAAATAGCGGTTATAAAAAAAGAAATAGCGATCAGGATCAAAACAGAAGCGTCGCGACTCTCTCGGTCTCTCCTCGCCCTAGCCCCTAGCGATCTCATCTAATGACGTGATCAGAGCGAGCGTCGCGCGCCGCCGCATGTCCACGCGCGCCGCGCCCCCCACGCCGCGACGCGCATTAGTCCGTCGCCTTGGCCGCCGCGACGCGCTGCCGTCGCCGCGAGGTGCCGTCGTCGAGCCGATCTGCCGAGTAAAACTGGAAAACGGAGTCACGGACTCACGAAGACCTGCCTTCTTGCTGCAGTGCGCCGCTCCCGACGCCAAACCGTAAATGCCAACAATTTTAGGTTTTCTACTTGTGTACCTTTTTCAATTTTTAGTTTTAAAATTTTTACCTCTCGTGCGTTGTGATATTAAATTGTAGTGCTACATTGTAGATTGTTGATTGTTGAAACATGAAGAAAGATGAAATCATGAAGATATTGCATCTCTTTTTTGAAAACACACAGCAAAGAAGAATGCTTCTAAATTGCATTTTTTTCCCTGGTTGTGATTGAGGAGCACACTCAAAAACAAGATGTTGAGGAAGATGTCTCGCCGCCGCCTCCACCGTTCATTGAGCGGGATTTTATCTTTAAAGTGGTGAAGAAGATATAATTAATATTTTCATAGCAATTAGAAGGCGTAGTCCCGATAAGAAAAAAAAGCGGTACGGTAATCTTCTTTAAACTTTTATAGCCGTATATGTTTTTTTAAGTCAAAATTTCACTTAATTACTAATTTTATACGTTTTAAGATGCTTTATTAATATATCATGGCACATTTTTGGTGATTTAATATATTATATTATCTATATTTGCAGTGTATATATTAACATCGTTAGATTTACTGTGTTTAGAAAAAAAATTAGGTCGGACCACCCAAATTCTAAATCCTAGATTCGCCACTGATGGGACTCCTTCACAATGGTCTACTTAAGTGCCATATGGGTAGTAAGGCCCTAAAGGATTACCTAGGCTATCAAAGGGACAACTTCAACCATGAGGGTCTTGGGTATGTTCCTCCACTAAAAGAAAAGGTGGACAAGAGTGTGATGATCAAGAGGCCCCAAGGTCTTAGCAATTTTGTTAAGGCCAAAAGTATCCTTCCTAATGATTATGCTTCACATTGTTCTTTTGATGCATCTTATGTTCTTAGGAAGAATGCTAGTGGTCGTGTTGTTGCTAAGTATGTAGGCCCAAGGGGCAAGAATATTTCTATCAAGAGAGTTCTTTGGGTGCCTAAGGCACTTGTTACTAACATGAGAGGACCCAAGCAAGTATGGGTACCTAAAACTAGAAATTGATCTCTTGTAGGAATATGTCTCCGGTGGAAGATGTTGGGTGATTGATAGTGGATGCACAAATCACATGACCGGAGAAGAATCAATGTTTTCAACTCTTGACCCAAATGGCACTTCACAAGATAACATAGTGTTCGGGGACGATGGTAAGGGAAAGGTTATGGGATTGGGTAAGATTGCAATCTCTAATGATCTTTCCATTGCCAACGTTCTCTTGGTAAAATCTCTAAACTACAATCTTTTGTCCGTTTCTCAATTATGTTCTATGGGTTACAATTGTCTTTTTACCGATGTTGATGTGACCGTCTATAGAAGGAAAGAGATTTCTTAATTATTTTTTTATATTTGACCATTTATAGAAAATGATTAACAAACATCTACAACATTAAATTTAATATTAAATATATTTTGATAATGTATTTGTTTTATATTGAAAATACTACTATATTTTTTCACAAAATTTGATCAAACTTAAAGAAATTTCATTAAGGAAAAAGTCAAATCTCTACTATTATAAAAATTGAAGATGTTGCCGGTCTTTTGAGACATCATCCGTATTAATTCAGTTTTTAAATTCGTTCACTTTTGTAAATACAGATCCGTGTTTGAGTCGGATTTTAAGTTTGTTTGCTTTTGAGAATAAAAAAGAGTCGTATAAGAAATCTCTTTAAAAAAACTCGCATCCTAGATGAAATTGGAACTCCTAATTGCAGCTCATAATTTTCTAAAAAAATATCCAAGCGAATTCCCACGGTGAATTTTATCCTAGTTAAACCGTATAACAATGATAAGATTAAAATAGACACGTTGCAACGCATGGATATTTTTTTCTAGTAACTTATAATATGAAACGGAGGAAGCTTGTCATTATAAAAAAATGCACTGTACATATCTCAAAATAAAACAGTACATTGCTGAAACTTGTTATGAACTTCTGAAAAAAAGATTATTTTAAATTCATTTCTAACTTTATATACTAATATTTAATGTATTCTTTTGTAGACCTAAATAGTGGTAACAAAGTTATTCAGCAATTCGGCCATTCAACCATTAAAGAAAAGCCTCTCATAAGTCATGACACATCAGAAATTATGTTAGCAGTTTCCCATCTCTTTTTTAAATTAATACTTTTGCCTTGTTGCATTTAGGTAGGTATGCATTTTCTTACTCTCAAATTATTTTTTGTTAATTGGATCCATATCATTAAAAATATGTTGATTTTAAATACATCACTACTATTTAAGTATTTGGAACCGCGCTATTATAATTTTACACATATTTGAGATATGCCACTATTTACCCCTTGTACGCATTTACAAAATATTTTGGACCAAATTACCCTTCTTCTCCCTTCTTTATTCTTCCGCTTTTCTCTTTTCCACAACCTGAGAGAGTGGTGATGGCTCGATGGCAGCGACCGCAAGCATGGCCGACGATGGACATGGCCGCCACAGTCACCGCCTCCTCCCTCTCTGGCGTCTCTAGCGTTCTTCGTCCAGGAAGGCAGAGTCGAGGAAGAAGGAGGCTAGCGCGGTGGCACATGATGGAGACGGCGACAACGAGTCCCATATCTGGTTGCCTATTCTCTTCGGCCCAGATCTGGTCACCTCTCCTCTTCAGCCCAAATCCAGTCGCCTCTCTCGTCGTGAGTCCTGGGCGATGGCGACGATGCCGAAGCAGTGAGGACAGAGGAGAGAGCAGTCGTGGGTGAAGAAGCGTGGGTGGACCTGCTCGGTGCTCTCCGTCTCGAGCTCCCGCAGTGGCGCGGTGGACGCAGACGAGTTGACCCAGTCAGGGAGCAGCAAGGAGGCGTCACCGGTGTTAACGGGACAGAGAAAGGGAAAGATGAGATAAGAGAGAGAGAGAGTGGATAGAAGATGAGAGCAATTTTGTCCAATACATGCAAAATACGTATGTTAATGGCACCAGATTACAAACTAGTAGTAATGATATGGTTCCAAATACGCAAATAGTAATGACATATTTCCTATTTCAAAACATGCATATTTTTAATGACATGAGTCCAATTAACCTTTTTCTAACCTATGAAGCATGTTTCTTTGAATCCATATTTGGAGCCGTTTACCACAACCTCTTTTGCTTCTTATTCGTACTATGGATCAGAAACCTAACGATGTTATTGATTTTCTTGAACCATCGATAAATCTTGGGGCTCCTTGAAACATTGAAAAATCAGTAAAAAAAATAAAAAACACAGAATTTTAATATGAATAAAATTGCAAAACAAAGGATTACAAAACCAAGAAAAAAAATATAGGAACGATAGTTTGAATAGACCATGAAAAAAACACAAGAGTAAGACGAGAAACTAAAAAAAAACTTTCTAAAATATTGGACCTCTTACTTTCCTCTAAAATCTCTATAAAATTATTCATTTCATAGAAATTTCAAAGGAAATAGTAAAAAGGAAATAGTAAGATACTATCCGTTGTCCAATCAGAAGATGAACAAGTCCAATATTATAATGGATAAGATAAGACTGAAATTCAGGGCTGTCACAGAAAGCTTAGGCGCAGAGTTGGATTACCAAGGCCGCCCTACATCATGCAAGCAGGATGTTAGAGGGCCTGTAACTAATTTAGCTTTCTGAAATGTCAAGTTACCATGTTGAAATGTTTTACATGTTCATGTTAATTTGGGTTAACAAATCCTTGTTCCGGCGAATGCCGCTATAAGCTATGTTTCGAAACATTCTCATGAAGACCACCGGCATCACAGAGGAAGCCTGTATATCTATGACTATGTACACTGTAGACTGTAGTTCTATTGGTTGAGGCAATTCTAGAATACCACATATGAGTACCTCCATGACGTCTTTATCACAATTGAGGTAGTATTGCACAATTTCTACGCAAATAACTTTATCATATACTTCCTACTTGTACATTACCGAGTGTCTATGTGGTAGGACAACCGTTCACTTGTGCCCTGTGATCCAGCCTATGTACAGTAGTGGCAATATCACAGCGCTGAAGAATGTGTACCCACAGATTGAACAAACAATCAGAGTACCTTAAAATATGCAAAGTTCAATTACAGTCCCACAAATCGGCATAGCTACCAAGCACGACAAACAAAAATGACACGGGTGAATTAGGCAATATGCTAAAGGCTTCAGCATAGGGGATGATGATACAAGATCAGTCCCTACTGATTTAGATGCATTGGACATGAGGGAAATCAAATTTCAGCAAGAAGGCATTGCAAATAATGGCACAAACTTAAAACGCCAGTTGGGAAAACTAAAGCATCCCCTGAAGTCTCAACTCAAGGCAGAAACTGGGTTGATGATGGAACCTACATCCTCATTTAAATTTCTTATGCACCCATCCATCGTTTCTTGTTAATGTTACAAATGGGTAATGACAACAGATATCCATATCCTGAGGTCTTTTTACCTTACCTCCCAAAATGTACCGAGTGACGGCAACAGCTACAAAACACCATACTGAACAGAAAGCAGAACCAGAAAGCTACATACCATGATCAAAGTTAATGATGGAATTGCTTGCTCGCACTTCCACAAAATAACAAAGAAAATGGCAGCCAAACAATAACAGTTCAGCTCCAAAATTTGAGCACAGCAATTGAATAAACCGACATCCCCCCTAAAGCACCAATAAGAACACAGAAACATGTTGACCATGAAAGGTCCCCCACTATAGCATCACTTGAGACTGTTGAGGTTCTTGCCTTGACAAGGCAGGACGCCCACATCAACTTCCTCGTTTCTCCTGCCAAGCAAAAATGTTTTGCACAACTGGACAACCGATACTATCGAATCAGACCTGCACAGTAAATCCTGTAAGAAGTCTTTGGTGTTACTGAAACTTCCTCGAGCCTGCAATGGTCTCCACAGGCTAGCGAACAACTTTACATTTCTTTGACCTCCAAACCAATTCCATCCATGTCCCACAAGATTCAGCCAGCAAGAGCTGTTAAAAGATAAGGTGCAAACATGAAACAACGGTTTCAAAAGGCCAACAAAAATATTGCTACGTTTATTTAAAAAAAAATCAAATCTCTGATTTGGCATATTAATCACATACAGTAAGGTTCAAACTTTCTTTTCTTTAAAGATCAGAATCAAAAATCTAAAGTCTGACAAATTTTGGTATTAAGTTATTATATAGATAAATGATTCCATTTACAAACAACAGCAGAGAGGAACACTCACATATTTCAAAATGGAGCTTCAAGCGATTCATCCCACACATCACCACTTCCATTTGAAGCATCTTCACCATCTTCTTCCATGGACAATCTAATATACTCTCTATGTGCGAACCGATCCCACTCGGTCAAAGTTGGATTTTCACGTTCCTGAAATAAAAAGATGATCCAACTTGTTATTTAGATGATTAACAGTGAATTCACTGCTTTATGGCAAGAAGTTGTGATCACCTGGCGAATGAGGAATGGATCACGAGTTTCAAATGCCATAAATTTGTTGAGATTGAATAGGATGTTGAATATATTCCCTGAGAGTTTACACCGCTTTAAATCCCGTAGTGTAAAGTAGCACTCGTTCTGTGGAAAAGAAAAGATTTATCAAATTCAGTTTAAGGACTTGTTTGGAACACAGGAATTTTGCATTAAATGGTGCAATTCCTCAACATGCTGACATTCCACCGTTCCAAACAGGCCTAAAATGCATCAATAATTCTGTCCAAGATGCTACCTCAGGTCCAATCATATCAATCATTTGGCATAATATGTCCTCAAAAAGCACAGGTTCTTGTGCCATGCACTCCATCCGGTGCAATTGCTCCTCATAGAAAAATTGCATTTCAGTGGTGGTTAAAATGCCATTTCCATCAAGGTCAATGCACTTAAACCTGTAAAATTGGTTCATATGTTCAACGAATACAGTAACATAATTAGTTGTAAAATATACTACAATATTAAAGCCACTGTAAGGCAAAACTCAATAGGCAAGCTCCCTGCTAGCCCCATACCAGTTAAAAGTAGATGCATAAGTTGTATCCAAAAATATCTTATTTGGAAATTTGTTTGTTACTTAAAATTCTGCAAAACAAAGTGTGCTGTAAAAATAAAAATCTTTGAGTTCACTGTAGTCTTCAATGCCTAGACATAAAACAGGACAATAGCTGGTTCCACCACACATTTACACTCTAAATTAAACAGTGAAAGTGATAGCTTAATCAAGTTAAGTGACACAGAATATACAAATGCATATAGAAGATAAAAACTACGAGTGCCTACCAAGGACAATTATCTACGCTAATAGAACATACTTACCAGTATTCAAGGCTAGGCTCGGATGATTTGTCTTCCTCAGACAAAATAAAGTAAACAAAATCTTCATAACCCATCTTTCCTTCTGTCATGCTTGTGAATTTTCTTGGGACCTAAGTAACATATAGGAAACAACATTTAGGCCAACTAAGGCAGCATCTCAGGTCTGTATGCAGAATATAACATACTAACCTGTGAGAAGATTCTATCAACGATTCGGTAGGTTAATGAATGATTTCCATATCTGATAAGGTTCTCTTTATCAATCAAAAAATCATGATCTGTGTCCAACTCCCAAAATTTGCAGTATATCACATAAAAGTGCTCATATGAGAAGTATCTGCATTAGGCATCAGAAAATTAACACATTTGGAAAAAAATGTAAAAAATCTTGTTTGATTCGCACATAAATAATATAATTTGAATCCAAGTAATTCCTGAGGATCCCCAGGACCCAGTAATAGATTATTACAGGTAACAACAAAAATACATGTAAGGAATTAAATCACAATTATTAATATTATTATAATCAGTGCCATCATTCTGCTAAGATATATTGCAAATGCATGCAAGAATGGATACCGTGGATACATTAACAATTAAATATGTTAATTACCTCAACACTTTATTGATATCCTCTTCCTCATCCAGCTGCTGCATCGCAGCAATTAAATTCCCACGTTTTAGCTCTCTGAGGGTAAGATGGCCATTTCCAGCTCTATTTATGGAATAAAAGATTCTGTATATTACAGTCTCAGCTGAAAATTACATAATAAACGATTAGCAGATGAATGAGATGCAGGCATCCAGCAAATCACTACCGATAGTCATTGACCAGGTCCAATCGTAGAATCCTCATAAAATAATCAATAGCTAGTTGTTTTTTACTATGGCAATCTCTAGTTAGAACACACACATGCTTATATTTTTACATATCAACATTCACCATACACTACTAAAAAAATTCAGTGTCATACATCACTATATGAGAAGAAAATCAGTATTTTGATTGTCACCAAAACGAACAAGAGATACACAACAACATTGCTACTGGATGGCAGAAAGTACCATATCTCTCCTGAAACTCAGGGGTGCCTTGCAAGAACTCTAATCCAGGGTGAGTTGCCAGAAGTTCTTTTAAGACAGGCTTAAAGTCCTCCTGTGGGAATTACACAAAATCAATGAAATTACAGAGAACTAGTGATCCCATCAAAGAAAATGAGCAACATATAAGAACATCTTTGCCAATTGTAGTCGTATATACTGGTGTGAGGGTACAAAGAACCAGCACAAGAATTACATACCTGAGTGAGATAATTGTAATCCGGCTTTCTTAATATTTCAAAGATTTGGCTAGCTGTGTCCATTGTAATCTTGTTATCATTGATCCAGTAATCAACAAACGCATCCCTGAATATATAAATAAATTCATACTTTACCCATGTCAAATCTGAAAACATTAGATTTTAGTATGAAGATCAAAGGGGAATCATCTACATGCATCAAAGGGGAATCATCTACATGTATGGGAAGTACACTTAAATTCAAGTTTCAGGACTTCAACAGCGCAGTGGGGCTGAGACAAACTTGTGAACTGGGATATTTTACATCAGAATTCTAGTTATCATAACACCGCTAGACTGCATGAGCCAGAAAAACAAATGAAATTGTTCAAAATTTGTTTAATAATACATATGAAACACTTCATGTGTAGTTATCAATAAATTCAACCGTTAAAGCTAAGGGTATATGATAATCTAGTCCAGTTACAAAAACAATTACAAAGCAAATATCATGAGGTACATAAGAAACACATGGTGCCAAAGCACACTCTAGTGGCATAAAAATTAAGAGTTACTAATGAAGGATCAAATATCATGTCCATAGAATAACACATAAGGATGGTTATCAAAACTGGTATTTATAATATCTTAAAATAGTCTGGAAAGTTGTATTTCCTGGCAAAAGCCAGGACAAGTGAAAAGTAGCACGAGCTAACAGATTTAGAAAGCCAATTGTGCAATGAAGGATCCAACCAAGAATACCTTATTTCTAGGTATAACAGATTGGGTTCCAAGTACAAAGAACCACATAAATAGAACAAAATCAACACAGATATTGCTTCACCATGAAGCAGTGTATAGATTTGAACAGCCTGTGGAATGAACAATTATGCTATAACATAACAGTCCATCTACAAAATATTGATCGTGTCTTCCAAACATGATAACAGATTAACAGCTAAGATCCATAAACTTCTAGCACATGCCAATGATGCCATTATATTGCATCGACACAGATATTGAAATGAACAATATACCTTGTGACAGTTCCAGAGCCTGCAGCATCGATCTTCTTGAAAAGAACACTGGAGAAGAACGACGGAAGTTTGCATATATCTTTTGTGACTGATCTAAATTCTGATATGGACAAATATAATATTCAAACTTAGAAATGTATTTTTAATGCATAAAATCAAGAAATGAAATCCTCAAAGCAATCACCTTGAATCTGGAGTCCCTCCCCTGCAAAAAAGAGGTGATCTATTCTAGATAAGCATTGCTCCTTCAAATCTTTTGGAGCAGGGCGCCCATGTTTGAAGTAAAACTGAAAACATATAGCATGCAAAGAAGTATTAGAAATAAATATATGGTTGAATGATGACAAACAGAAATAACGCAACAATAATACTAACTGCAAAAATAGATAAGAAGTACCTGGGGTATAACCTCCCTCACTGCTTCACTAACTACTTTTAGTGGAGATCCCAAGGATGATGGTCCAGCTCCAGATCCTCGCCTCATAACACGGGGGGAGCCAGAGGTGCTTCTAGGAGAAAGGGGAGGAGCACTACCAGCCGGAAACATTGACGGCAAAGAACCACTTGAAGCAGCATTTGTGCTAGCAGAGCTCCCAGTAACATTCAATGTAGCACCAGCTTTTGCATCTTCAATCAAAGAGTTCACCTGGCAGCCAGGCATGAACAATAAATTTTGTAAGGATGATGCATTGCACATAATCACATTGTACAAATTAATCATGTATTCTAAATAAACAAATTATCATGATTCTTCACCAGAAGAATCAGATACAATTTTACTTTCCAAAATATGGAAATATATTGCTATGAACATATGAAACTATGTTTTGTATAACCTCAATCCAACATTTCAGAATTCCATGTCCCTGTGACATCCTCATGCATAGCTTCATCAATAATTCAGTATGTCCACCCATTTTTATGCTGTGCACAATGCTAATAATGAATAATCACAAAGAAATCCAAACATTGTACTTCAAAAATGGATGTCCGTTGCATAAGAATGTGTATGACTCTGTGTTACCAGTGACATAGGTGCCAAAATCCGACTTAAATTCTACTGACCATTCGGCAAGCTTTAAGAAAAAGGATTCAAGCATTCGTCTAATGTATATAATTTTAAATTTAATTATTATATATATTTTTATCAAATAACACAAAATAGTTGGTAAAGCAGTAGAAATATATATATGGTAGCACGGATCAGCTGCAACTTGGACTCCCATAGCCGTGTCTGATATGTACGGTACCTAGTCAGATACAGTTAAAAAAAAAACTAGCTCGCTTGTCCCAGTAACACTATGAATAGTACAGCATGAACATTGAAAACATACCAAGCACAGCTGTGTAAAAAGGAAGAGACTAATATATAAAGATAACATAAAAAAAGTACTTGAAAGAAGCCATTCCACATAACAAAGTGAAGCAAAACAAGAAGAAACATTAGCATAGTTAGGAAAGACCAGTAATACCACAGTGGTATAAACTGGCTACACATTGAGCCATTGATAAATGATAATCCTACTCAGATTACAATCATGCATGATACTGTCAACACGAGTTATTTTTCCTAAGGTGCCACATTACCATGCATCTTCTTAACAATGTTACTAACACTGTTCTATCTGCAAATGAACATCCACATTTTCTATCATGGACTTATCTTGCAGGCAAATAGAATTTAAGAATTCAAAACAGAGTAAGTTGCTGGTAATCAATGTGCCAACAACATTTGCTTCTGGAAATGCTGTTAGGTAAAATATATATATTGTCATTATCACACAGTTTGACCTGCACAGTCTGTTGTTGCATACGTTCCCTTGAAAAATCATTAAGGCAAAATATCTATACAAGTGCAGATAAATTTAGCAACCGACGGGACACTAAAAGATAGCCAATCAATAGATATGACCGCTCCTCTCACTCAAAAATCCAGGGCATTCATATCAGTCATCAACCAAGGCACATGCAGATTGCAACGAACAAAGATATAACAGTTACAGCTTATAGGTACCATTAAAAGTAAACCAAGAAAGAAGAAACTGGTAGTGTAAGCTAGTTTTATTTTTTTGGAACAATATACAACTTATAGAAAGAATAAACTGGTCGTTTAAGCTAGTTTTTTTTAACACAGCATACTACTGCAAAAGCAAACTGATTGGTGAAAACAATATACTAACTTACAATTACAGGTACCATCCAAAGTAAGCCAAGAAAGAAAGAACAGATAGTGTAAGCTAGTATTTTTAGCAGATCATACAACTGCAAAATCAAACTCAATGAAGAAACTCTGTGCACACGCCTCTTAGAATTCAACATTCTGCTAAACTGCAGACCCACACAACACTCACTTATCGCAGAAACATACCATCTCCTTGATTATCACGTATTTATCAACAGCAAAGATAGCTCATAAGGCCACAGTGAGCTTGTTCGAAGTTCAAACAACCCAAAACTAGATAGTATGACTCCTGGACTAACACATCATCTTGATTTGTGCCAAGATATATTTCGGCTTAAATCAATAGGATAGACCAAATAATTAGCTAGCAACTGCTATTTCGAGTTTTCGACTCACAAAGTCACTAAACTACATATTCCGTACTGGTCAAGACCTCACGCTACAGCAATTAAGAAACAAGCAAAGTAAAACTTTCAGTATTCATGCCACCTAACTGCATCTTGGCAGGTTCCGAACAGGAGATCACAAACATGCAAGGTTATATGGAAACAAGGATAATCCGGACCATCTAAACGAGCTACAGCCTACAGGGCAAGCAACTTATATAATTAGATAAAATTCACCGAACCACGCCGTTTGATCTACCAAAACCCCCGGTATACTGCATCCTCAACTCATGCTCGCAAGCATAATACGACCACGACAGTCTAAACCACTACGGACGAAAAAGAAGAAGAAAAGAGGCACCAAGCGAAGCACTCCAAACGACACCTCTCACGAGTTCCAGCACGAGATCACACAGGCCACGCAAAAATCCACGCACGAGCCACGCCAATCTACGAACGAAATCCAAAGCAACAAACCAGCAACGAGAGGGGGGGAGGAGTGAGGGGGACATGAGGCGCTACCAGCTTGGATGTCTCGGGGAGCGCGAGCCACTGCGAGTAGAGCGCCTCAGCAAGGGCGGGGTTCTCCCGGAGCGCGCCAGGCGAGAGCTCCGGCAGCTGCAGCAGCTCCGGGTCCAGCGTGGCCGCGTCCCTCCTCGCCGCCTCCACCTCCATGCCGTCCGTACTCCGGTGCCCTTCTCATGCACCAGCCAGAGCCCCCAAACCCTAGATCTGCACCCCCCGCGGCGCCCGCCCAGACTCTGCAAGCCCGAGGCGTCGCGGCGGCGGAGTAGGGGAGCAAACGCCGAACCGGAGCTCGACGGGATCGGCGGGCGGCGGGGGAGGATCGTGGGGGGGTCGCCGGCGGCGGATCTGAGGCGAGGGCGGCGGGGCGCGGCTGCCGGCGAGAGGCGAAACCCTAGGCAAGCGGAGCGAAGCGAGAGATGGGAAGGAGAAGCGAAGCGAGGAGAGGAGAGGAGAGGAGGCGGAAGATGGTGGTGGAGATGGTGGGCGTCGATATAGCAAGCGGAGGGCAAAATAAAATCGTCTTTTGGATGGCACTTTCGGTTTGGTTAGGCTTTGCTAATGCAACCCATGAGAGGAGAGGGGCTCTCAAAATGCAGGTAACCCTTGGATCTCTCTTGGTTTAAGTTTCAAATCCTAAGTTTCGTTCTATTCGAAACGAAAACTATTATAGATCTCGCCGTCAAAGAATCTAAACATTATAAGTTCTTGGTTTAAGTTTCAAATCCTAAGTTTCGTTCGATTCGAAACGAAAACTATTATAGATCTCATCGTCAAAGAATCTAAACATTAAGTTATGAGTAGTATTGTTTTGTTTATGTTTGCTGCTATTACATTGAGGTTTGAGGGTTTAAATGAAATAGATATGAATTATTCGGGCGGGTTTGGCGATGGATGGCGCCAACGGATTTGCTGGCCTAATTTGGAAGTTGTTTTATGAGATGGTCACGTGTGTTGTCCATATTTTTCTTGCTCTGTTCAGTTTTTAAAATTATGTCGTTGGAGTCATGAGATAAATATGGATGGTATGAAGAGTAAAAAAAGGAATGATTATGTTTGATCTAAGTTAGTGGACCAATACAACACGTGGTATTGCACGCTTACAAATTAAACTTTACTAGAAAAAATACCCGTGCGTTGCAACGGATGGATGGCGCCAACGGATTTGCTAGCCTAATTTGGAAGTTGTTTTATGAGATGGTCACGTGTGTTGTCCGTATTTTTTCAGTTTTCAAAATTATGCCGTTGGAGTCCTGAGATAAGCATGGATGGTATGAAGAGTAAAAAAGGGAATGATTATGTCTGGTCTAAGTTAGTGGACCAATACAACACGTGGTATTGCACGTTTATAAATTAAACTTTGCTATAAAAAATACCCATGTGTTGCAACGGGTGAAGTCTATTTTAATCTTATTATTGTTATATAGTTTAGTTAAGATGAAATTCACTGTGGGAGTTCACTTGGATATATATATTTTTAGAAAAACATGAGCTGCAGTTAGGAGTCCGATCGTCTCAACTTAGCATGCGAGTTTTTTAAACCAAATTTCTTGTATGATTCCTTCTGTATTACCAAAAGTGAACAATCTTAAAAATTGACTCAAATACTGATATGAATTTTCAAAAGCAAACGAGCTTAAAAACCGACTCATACACGGATGACGTTCCAAAATACCGGCAAAAACATCTTCAGTTTTTATAATAGTAGAGATAGAGATAAAGAAGAGATATAAATTAAAACCAAAACATAAAATTGAAACCGACTCGAACACGGATGACGAACCGCGGAAACATCTTTAATTTTTATAACCGGCTCAAACACGGATGACGGACCGCGGAAACATCTTCAATTTTTATAATAGTAGAGATAGAGATAACCGGCCAAATGTAACATATAAAATATACTTACTGTTAAAAAAAGCTAATGCCATAAAATTAGTCATAGTTTTCATGTTGGAGTGATAAACTAGAGTAACCAAGCGCAAATGTATCACATTTCATTGTGTGGTTTGTTGCTCAACAAGTGAACCCGACTATTCATTTACAATACAGGGCATCCTTTTTTTTAATGTAGGATCCGAATACACTGAAATCTTGGCGAATTGAATGAACAACATTTTTCACATGCAACACACAACATTCAGTACGAATTCGAAAAAAAAACATGCTATGTATAGGTTGATCTGCTTGAACACGGAAAAAAAATGAATCTATTGCTCTCTCAATTTCATGAAAAGAAAAGTAAGAATTATCTATGATAACAACTCACAATCCCTAACTCTAGTCTGGTGATGGTGGCACAAATCCTTCGAGAAGAACAACAGCACTATTTGCTACGAATATTTTTTAGATGAGATGATCAATCTACTATAACGTGTGGTTATGCGAATTCAAGGTAAAAGCCATGTTGCACAGATAATGTGTCTCAAAATGCAGGTAGCCCCTTGGATCTCTCTTGGTTTAAGTTTTAAATCCTAGTTTCGTTCGATTCGAAACAAAAACTATTATAAATCTCATCGTCAAAGAATCTAAACATTATAACTTCTTAGTTTAAGTTTCAAATCCTAAGTTTCGTTCGATTCGAAACGAAAACTATTATAGATCTCATCGTCAAAGAATCTAAACATTATAACTTCTTAGTTTAAGTTTCAAATCCTAAGTTTCGTTCGATTCGAAACGAAAACTATTATAGATCTCATCGTCAAAGAATCTAAACATTATAACTTCTTAGTTTAAGTTTCAAATCCTAAGTTTCGTTCGATTCGAAACGAAAACTATTATAGAACTCGTCGTCAAAAAATCTAAACATTAAGTTATAAGTAGTATTATTTTGTTTATGTTTGCTGCTATTACATTAAGGTTTGAGGGTTTAAATGAAATAGATATGAATTATTCGGGCGGGTTTGGCGATGGATGGCGCCAACGGATTTGCTGGCCTAATTTGGAAGTTGTTTTATGAGATGGTCACATGTGTTGTCCGTATTTTTCTTGCTATGTTCAATTTTTAAAATTATGCCGTTGGAGTCCTGAGATAAATATGGATAGTATGAAGAGTAAAAAAAAGGAATGATTATGTTTGATCTAAGTTAGTGGACCAATACAACACGTGGTATTGCACGTTTACAAATTAAACTTCACTAGAAAAAATGCCTGTGCGTTGCAACAGATGGATGGCGCCAACGGATTTGCTAGCCTAATTTGGAAGTTGTTTTATGAGATGGTCACGTGTGCTGTCCGTATTTTTCTTGCTTTGTTCAGTTTTTAAAATTATGCCGTTGGAATCCTGATATAAGTATGGATGGTATGAAGAGTAAGGGCCTGTTCACTTTGATGCCAAAAAAAACCTTACCAAATTTTGGTAAAGTTGTCAAAAAAATGGCTACATTTAGTTTGCTGCCAAATTTTGGAAACTATATAAGAAATTGCCAAAATTTTGGCAACTATGCTAAATTTTGGCAATGCCAAATTTTGGTAAGGTTTTTTTGGCATCAAAGTGAACAGGCCCTAAAAAAGGGAATGATTATGTCTTATCTAAGTTAGTGGACCAATACAACACGTGGTATTGCACGTTTACAAATTAAACTTTACTAGAAAAAATGCCCGTGCGTTGCAACGAGTGGAGTATATTTTAATCTTATTATTGTTATATAGTTTAGTTAAGATGAAATTCACTGTGGGAGTTCACTTGGATATATATTTTTTTAGAAAATCATGAGCTGCAGTTAGTAGTCCGATCGTCTCAAGTTAGCATGCGAGTTTTTTAAACCAAATTTCTTATACGATTCCTTCTGTATTACCAAAAGTGAACAATCTTAAAAACCGACTCAAATACGGATATGTATTTCCAAAAGAAAACGAGCTTAAAAACCAACTCATACACGGATGACGTACCAAAATACCGGCAAAAACATCTTCAGTTTTTATAATAGTAGAGATAGAGATAGAGGAGAGATATATATTAAAAACCAAAACATAAAATTGAAACCGACTCAAACACGGATGACGAACCACGGAAACATCTTCAATTTTTATAGCCGACTCAAACACGGATGACGGACCACGGAAACATCTTCAATTTTTATAATAGTAGAGATAACCGACCAAATATAACATATAAAATATACTTACTATTAAAAAAAAGCTAATGCCATAAAATTAGTCGTAGTTTTCATGTTGGAGTGATAAACTAGCGTAACCAAGCGCAAATGTATCACATTTCATTGTGTGGTTTGTTGCTCAACAAGTGAACCTGACCATTCATTTACAATACAGGGCATCCGATTTTTTTAATGTAGGATCCGAATACACTGTGAAATCCTGGCGAATTGAATGAACAACATTTTTCACATGCAACACACAACATTCAATAGGAATTCGCAAAAAAAAAAAAAACACGCTATGTATAGGTTGATCTGCTCGAACACGGAAAAATAAAATGAATCTATTGCTCTCTCAATTTCCTTAAAAGAAAAGTAAGAATTATCTATGATAACAACTCACACTCCCTAACTCTAGTCTGGTGATGGCGGCACAAATCCTTCGAGAAGAACAACAACACTATTTGCTACAAATATTTTTTAGATGAGATGATCAATCTACTATAACATGTGGTTGTGCGAATTCAAGGTGAAAGCCATGTTGCACAGATAATGTGTTATTCATCTAGTTCGTCGAGTTGCGCGGTGTATCCAAGTCTTATGACGAGAAGATTGGGTAGTAGCATAGAGCGAAAGTACATTTCGCGTCCTTTAACAAACAAGCAATTAAATCAATACAATTAGAACTAACCAAGCATTAAAATACTTATCAAACAAACTACATCGTACACACATGTATGATTTAACAACTGAACAAGACAATTGAGCTTAAACATATTATATGAGAACCTCTAAAATACTTCTCGCAACTTTTTACGCCAAAACTTTATATTTCTACTTTCATTCATGAATCTAACATGTTTCCTATTCATAACTTCTTTACTTCCAAGAGTAAAGTTGAAAGGAAAAGAAACAAGCCAGAAATGCTACAGCCGATAACATTGTTCAAAAGAAACGAATTGTTCTAGCATCGAATCGGAGCCGATCTTTACTGATCCGACGGCTGCCCGTGATCCAGAATCGTCACCTCAAAGCTCACAAAAAAGCGAGCCAGAGGAGCCGTAACAACAACTAACCCAAGTTACCCAACAACCTAGAGGAGGGGCAGCCGCGACCGCGCGCCAAGAGCCAGCAGACCCAGCCATGGAGGTGGCCGCCGCCCTCTCCCTCTTTTCCGCAGCGCCGCAGGCGCACACCTCGCCGAGCTCCGCGTCGACGCGCCGACCAGTCGCCGGTCGCCTTCTCCGACCCCTGCGCCGTCGGCCGAAGCGCCGTGCCTCTTCCCGCCCTTCTCCCCGCGCAAGAGGATGCTGCTGGAGCTCCCGCCTCCACGCCGCCCGCGCCCGCGCCGGGGAGCGCCTCCCGGGGGCTCCTCGTCGGGGGTGATCGGTCGACGAGGACCGGCGGGAGCGGAGGCGGAGGCGGTGGGGCTTGTCGTCGTTCTCCGCTATGGCGGAGAGGGTGTTGACGCCGTCGGTGTCCAGCGGGAGCGGCGCCGCGGTTCGCGTTCTTGCTGGCCGCGTCGCCGAAGCAGCAGCAGCCGTTGACGCCCATGGGATCCACAGCCGGCAGAGGCGGGCGCGGGATCCGGGTTCTTGCCCCCTGATCCGTCGTCGATCGCGCACCCCCACGTGCTCTACGGCATTGGCGCCTCCGCGTTTTTGGTTTCCCCGAGGCCGGGACCAGGAGCGCCAACGATGGGGCGATTCGCGTTCTTCCTCGTCTCGCCGGAGCCAGAGCGCACCGCCGGCGACACAACCCGCAGCGTGCCCCGTTCTCGGCTCCTCCCAATCGGTGTCCGGGCCGGCAGGTTCCCCAGCGTCCGCGGCGGCCAGGAGCCATCTCAGATTAGCGGCGATGGCGGTCTCGTCGCGCCGCCGTACACCATCTCGTCGTCGCCGGCGAGAAGTCCGGGAGCAGCACCCTCTGGTCACGCCGCCTCGCCCACGCCGCAGCCGAGGGCCGTACGAGCCGCAGCCGCCGCGCGACGAGCAGCTGCAGATCACCCTGCCGCCGCCGCAGCAGAAGGTCGCCAAGACGGTACTACCCCGGCCACCGGCGAGCCCTCCCCGTGGCGCTACCCCTGTCTCGTCGGCGGCACCACGTGCTGCACGTTCCTCACCTCGCCGGCGAAGGCGACCAACCAGGTTCGAACACACGTCCAATCGTCTGCACCGATCTCCTCTTTCGATCCCCCCTGTTCTTGAATTTGATTGCTCCCAACGTCGCCGTTTTCTTGCCCATCTCCAGGAGCGGGAGGCGCGACGCCTCCAGGATGGGCGGCGGAGAGGGCGCCACCACGGCGGCGGCGTCAGCGCGCCGTGGCTGCGCGCGCGCGAGGTGGTGGTGAGCGTGACCTGCTCGTCGTGCGGCGCCGGGAGAGTTCTGCTTCGACCACCGCCATTGACACTGCCACATCCTCGCCGTCGATTGCACTTGGCCGACAGATGGCGTGATCTCATCGCTCCATTTCTGATGTGATATGCTCTTCTTTGGTTCTCTCGTCTAGTTCTCTGCTAGTGTCTCTGTTCTTTGAAAACTTCAGATTCGGTTGAACAGAACAGTTTCATCAGTGTTTCTTATTTCTGAGATGAGAATTTCTCATGTTTCGTAGGGTTTGTTTAGTTCGAACTTCAAATCTGGTGGTTTGTGGTTTCTAAGAAGAAATAATGAGATGTTTTTGGGTGCCTGATTTAGTGAATCTTGGTGGTTGAACCGAAGTAAAAAAAAAAATGATTGCGTTTTAGAGACAGATACACCATCTCCAGCAGCGTTCGTTTTCCAATAGATTATTTTATCGCAATAAGCTGGTAAAGTAATCTTTGTTTCAAATATTACCTGATGGCTTTTTGATAAACAAAAGGAAATCGGTGTGCGTCAATCAGACAAATTGATGGCCATTTTAATTAGTTTCTCTACTATTATCAAAGATATTGTAGCTATACTCACATATCCAAATAGGTCTCGAGTACATGTCATTACGTAGTAAACGATATATCTGCATATTAGTAAGGGACTGTTCAGTTGTAACAAAATAAATCTTACTAAGTTTTAGCATGCAAAATTTTGGTAAAATGACAATGTTGTCAAATCATGAAGCAATTAGGCTTAAAAGATTCGTCCCACAAATTAGTCTCAATATGTACAATTAGTTCATATAGGTGTTTCAAACGTTTAATGTGAGAGGGTGAAAAATTTTAGGGTGGAATCTAAACCGCGCCTATATATATTGTTCTCATATGGTCCAGTTTAGATCCCACTCTAAAATTTTTCACCTTGTCACATCAAACGTTTTAACACATGCATGAAGTTTTAAATATAGGAAAAAAAACGATTTTACATATTGCGACTAATTTGCGAGATGAATCTTTTAAGCCTAAATGCTCAATGTTGACATGCGGTGCTACATTAAACATTTGCTAATGACGATTAATTAGGCTTAATAAATTCGTTCTGAGTTTTACTGACGGATTCTGTAATTAGTTTTTTTATGTACTGCCGCAGTCACCTCTTGCGACATTATGTAAATACCTGATGTGACACTGACCAATCCAAAACATTTACACCTTGGATCTAAACACCCCCTATATCTCTCAGGTCCTGTTCTTTTCTCCAACAAGAGTTGTATGAATATTAAGATTTTGTGGTACACGTTTTCAAACTGCTAAATGGTGGTTTCGTGCGAAAACTTTTATATGAAAGTTACTCTAAAATATCATATTAATCTATTTTTCAAGTTTAATAATTAAAACTCAATCAATCATACGTCAATACTACCTTATGTAAAAATCTTCATCTTTTATCTTCAGAACAAACGAAAGCCACCTCAATATCCATACTAAGTCTCGTCACCGTCTGATATGACATGACATTAGAAAAAACGTCAGATACGCATTAGCATAAATCCTAAAATCCAAAAATATTACTATAATTGACTGACTTTAGTTATGACCCAGTTGACCATTCAACCTCTCTTTTAGTAGTGCATCCCTGATCCCTCGCGCGGTTCGCGGTTAAGCAAAAGAACGAAAGGCTTTTGCCCCCGCGGCGGTTAGCTTTAGCCCTTCCGCGCAACTACCAGGAAAAAAAGTTGGGGAGAAAATCCAATAAACTAAACTCCTCCCCCCCCTACGCGGCTTCCCCCACCGCCATCTCCTCCGCTCCCTCCCCGGCGACGAGCGAGCACACCGCCGGCGCGGCGCGCACGCGGCGGCGGAGATGAACCCCTTCGCGAAGAAGCCACGCCGCGAGGGTGCGACGATCGTCTCGTTCCTCCCCTCCCCCCCAACTCGATCCCCGACGACCAAAAATTCGATCGAATTCGCCGCGCTTAGCTCGAATTCGGATTGATCCGCCTCGCTTCGGGGGATCCCTAGGGGATTGTTTTCTATTCCGATCGGTGCGGTCGATGTGTTTCCGAGCTCTATTTTGGTGGGTTTTTTTTTTTTGACTGTGCAGAGGCATCCGGAGCAGCAAGCGTGAGCTGACGAATGCTACCAGAGGTGATTGATTGATCGATTCCTTTTTTCCAGCACACTCGTTGTCGTGCCAGGAGAGTAATCGTGTTTTTCTTTATCCCTAGTTCAATGGTGTTTTGGAACATATCGATCCGCATATGCAAGTCTAGCTTGCAGTTTGCTTCTAGTGCGTGTTGAATCAAAAGCTGGCTCGCTGCATCCATTTATTTCTGATCGTCACTATAAGAGTTAAATGCAGCTTTTCTGTGGGATAGCATATTGCTTTAAGTAAGACTGTGATGTTGATTTGGGATGTTTGCTGGAAAATGTTTTGAGATTTTGAGGAGTTGATGTTGTTGTTACCAAACTTAAACTGAAACTGCATGAAACGTGAATAAGTTGGTATAGGGAAATCTAATCTAGGGCTAGTTATCAACCACGAAGATTTGATGGTTGAGGAGGCTGCCTTGAACTACTTGCTCTCCTTGAAATTAAATATGGACAGTTCCTCCTGCATATTCTCGTTTCTGAAGAATCTAATTTGTTGGCATTTCATCTGAAGGTATTGAGAGAGATATTGGAACGTTGCAGCTAGAGGTATGCATCTGTAGCCACACCCCTTAAGTTGTCTAACTAATGAGAAAAAATGCCTAGAATATTTGCTAGTTTGTAAATAGTCTTGTGTGTTCAGATTCATCTGAGAATTTGTTTTGCATTGAAACGAAACCAAGTTTTTTATAAGCTGAGATGTATGCTTAACCAATTCACTGTCAATAATATGCCTTATCATTGTCAATCTTAACATGGAATTTTTATGATGAAAATTGAATCAGTAGCATCACTAGTTTATTTTTTTTCAATCAACAGGAAAGAGGCTAGTTGCTGAAATCAAAAGGACTGCAAAAACTGGCAATGAGGTCTTTGTTCTTATGTTTCAGTTTCAGCACAATAATTTTGGTCTCAGATCATACGGTGGCTCATATCTTTTTGTGATTTCCATCTCTTTTATAGGCAGCAACCAGAATTCTGGCCCGCCAGCTGATCAGGCTAAGACAGCAAATTCTATTTACAAGGTAGCAGAGCTCAGATTAGGGCATTGCAACACATACACAGGTGAAATGTTTGTTTCCCCTTTTTGCTTCTTTCGTTCCAACATAATGGGGTTAACATTTTTTATCTTTTATGTTGAATCTTGTCCATAGGCAATGCATGCCAACACTTCAGTGGCTGCTGGCATGCAAAGTGCAAGCAAAGCAATGGGAGCTTTGAACAAGGTAATAACACACCAAGATTATGTGCATCGGACATCATTATAGCACAAACTTAAATATTCAAGTATGGAGTTTATACAAGAACCAACTTAATATTAATCTTTCTCTTGTGTCCTCCATATGTTATTAACTTCTTTTCAGTGCAATTGAATTTTGACCTGTGCTGCTCGATACTTCTGAATTTAACCTGGGTTGCCTGATATGACTTTAATACATGTCTTCTAATAGTATGACTTTTTCATCTCATTTTGTTTTTTTATTGCAGCAAATGGATCAGCCAAACAGATGAAGGTGATGCAAGAATCCAAAAACAGTCAGCCACAAATGGATATGACGGTACTCTTAACTTTCTATGTTCTTAACAGCTTTGGTTATTTGTTGTAAGACAAATTAAACGGTGATAGCACCTGTATGTAGAAAGTTATGCATTGACTTTCTTTATTCTTTGAGCAGAATGAGATGATGTCTGACTCCATTGACAATATCTTAGACGATGATCAAGCTGAGGAAGAAACTGAAGACCTTGCAAATCAGGTCATTTTCAATTCCTATTCCAGACCAAATTGCTAGAATCTTTTTGAAATGCTACCCTTCCGTCTTTTTCCCCTTCCATAAGCCCTATGCCTTGAATTTGATTTTTCATCATTTCTTGTCTATGTTTTTTAGGTCCTGGATGAGATTGGTGTTGATATTGCCTCACAGGTAGTTGAAGTTACTATCTCAGTTCTTTAGTCAGTTTTCTTTTCTTTTTAGGTAGTTTTAGTTTTTTCTTATCCTTTTCCTCTTCACAGTTATCCTCAGCTCCTAAAGGAAGGATTGCTGGAAAGAAGGTTCAGGCTGATGAAAGGTACGCTGGATCCAGGATTTTGACCATCTTGTTTGTTTGCTTAACTTTGTCTTTCCTTTTCCCCTTTATAAGGACTTAGAGTTACTGTATTTTCCCACTCTATGCTGCTATGACTAGTTAGATCCCTGCTGATTTTTTGTTTGCCATTGGTAAAAGGATTAATAGATCGTAATAAAAATCAATAGCTATGTGTCGCGACAGACTTAGAAAACTCTAGTTATCATCAAATCAGCGTGTGTGCTAGTTTTCGAATTTTAGAACATGTGTCTCTTGATTGTATTCATGGTATTCTAATGTGATTCGTTATAAACTGATACAACGAAGTTCATCACAACCATTATGTATTAGTAGCTTTCAGATACATCTGAACCGAGTGTAGAATCATTGCTTCCCAGACACCTCATATCTATTCGCCTATTTATTCAATGATTTTCCACTTTGTTGACTCTATGATTTCCTCGTGTACAGTTCGAAATTGGACGAACTCGAAGAAGAGGCTGGCTGCTCTGAAAAATCCATAGAAGAGGGAACTTCTCTGTAACCCAACATTTTACACAAAGACCTGCTCTGTACCTACATTTCAAATTCGTGATACGAAACAAAATAGTACATTTGCACCTGTAAATATCGATGGTTGATACTTCAACTATGTGAAGATCGATGTGTATCAACCTGACAAGCCCAAAAATTCAGTGAGTAAAAAAAAAAAAGGCTTCTCTATAAACTTGTGGCACTGTTAGTGTTAGCTCAGTTCTGCATTCTGCATGGAGAGCTTCATTTGTCGGCTTAGAGAGTTGGACATACGTGCTTGTGTGGTTGTATTTTGTTTTTGGTGGACGTCTGATATATCAGCTCGTGTTTTTGATTCAGTGCAAGCTTCTGTACATTGGAACAATGCGTTGATGCAGACATGATTCGCAAATTCAGCACCATTTTGGTACATTCATCCCTACTCACTACTCAGGGACCAATCTGTGAGACTTGGAAAGCTATGAGGGCCCAGCTGTCTAAACTGAAAGAATAGGAGCGTGCGTGAGAAACAGCACCTTTTTTCGCTTTACTACCTGTGACGCTATGTTACCTGGATACGCCATTGAGGCCACGTATCTGTATCGGATACGCTCCGGATATGGATACGTCTTGATACGTATTCGTACGTATCCCTCTTTTTACATTTTTCAGATAAATAAAGAAATCTCGATACGTCCCCGATACTCCAAACCCTAAATCTGTCGAATTAAAACCCCAACCCGCACTCAGAGCGAGCCAAATTTCCCCTCCCCCAACCGCAGCGCCGCTTCCCAAACTTGTTTGCTCTCTCGTGCAACGCCGGTCCACGCGTCGCCGAGCCGGCGCCACCACCGTCCACCATCGTCGGGCTATGCTGCCGCCGTCCACCGTCGTCAGGCCGCGACGCCGCCGTCAGCAGCCGTAGTGCCGCGGAGTAGCTGCAGCTCCGCGCATCCGCCGTCGTCTCCGCCAGGCGTAGCGCCGCAGCCGTCAGCAGCTGCAGCTCCGCGCATCCGCCGTCGTCTCCGCCAGGCGTAGCGCCGCAGCCGTCAGCAGCTGCAGCTCCGCGCATCCGCCGTCGTCTCCGCCAGGCGTAGCGCCGCAGCCGTCAGCAGCTGCAGCTCCGCGCATCCGCCGTCGTCTCCGCCAGGCGTAGCGCCGCAGCCGTCAGCAGCTGCAGCTCCGCGCATCCGCCGTCGTCTCCGCCAGGCGTAGCGCCGCAGCCGTCAGCAGCTGCAGCTCCGCGCATCCGCCGTCGTCTCCGCCAGGCGTAGCGCCGCAGCCGTCAGCAGCTGCAGCTCCGCGCATCCGCCGTCGTCTCCGCCAGGCGTAGCGCCGCAGCCGTCAGCAGCTGCAGCTCCGCGCATCCGCCGTCGTCTCCGCCAGGCGTAGCGCCGCAGCCGTCAGCAGCTGCAGCTCCGCGCATCCGCCGTTGTCTCCGCCGAGCGCAGAGCCGCTGTCAGGTGTGGAGGCTGCCAGGTTTGGTCTCCCGTCTCGGTGGTATCGGAGGGTTGCCCTCCTTCATCCTCTCGCTGGGCTTCTTTGCTTCCTCGGCCCAAACCGCCTCCACTCGAGCCATGACATTCTCTCAAGCAGCAAACTGAAGGCAAACCCCCTTCTATATACTGGAATCTGATGGTTGATGGCTTGGTGTTGCGTGTGCTCTGCTATATATGCTAATTGTCTAGTTTACTCTTCAACTTTTTCTATTTTTTAATATATATGTAATATATACATGCGTATCCCCGTATCCTTGTTTTTGGGAAGATGGCGTATCGCCGTATCACCGTATCACGTATCTGTATCCGTATCGCCGTATCTGGGTAACAATAAACGCGTCAGCGCGTGCGTGCTCGCATGGCGTAAGCAATGTTTGGGTTTAGACCCATCATAAAGAGCAGGCAAAGGTGCGATTGCAATTTGTAAATAGGGAGGAAAACTGTTTTCAGAAACGATTCTTGGTTGGCCGCGAGTTTTTATATTAACCAACTTAGTATTTAGTGTTGACTATAAAATGGTGCTAGAAAAAATTACGAGACGATTACATTCGATTTTTTTCTAAAAATTAGGAATTGTTTCACCATTACATATTTTTAAGTATATAATAAAAAAAATTCCAGTACTGAAAATGATGAAACACAATTAAATCACATGATGAAATATTATTGCTACGGTGTATGAAAATATATTGAAACATCAAACATATCCGAATATATCGGGAAAAAGAAACACCGTCGCAAATCCCACGATAACATTTCAATCTAACAAATGAAACATCAAGATACATGAGCTGAAACATCAAATATTCAAGAAAAAAATCCAGATCTATCTCTTACTCCTATTCGGTGGTTACCACCACATCGACATCGGATGACGCCATGCGTGTAGCCATAGAGATGATATCGTGGCAAAAAAAATACGCTACAATCGCTACACCTGCTTCTGTGGTTGCTCTGCAACATTGTCGCCGACACCGTGCTGAGCTCTCGCGTGGCCGTTGTCATTGACGCCGCGCTGAGCTCGACCACATTTGCATGGCTGTTGCCTCACAGAGCTTGGACACGTCCTTACCACCGCCACCACCATGGCTTTGCTCTTTTGCCAACCCATGAGTGATGAGCTCCTTGTGAATGCCACCTCATTGCCTACTCACGGAGAAGAGGAAAGGAGCAGAGAGAGAAGGGAGAGAGAGAGATAAAGAGTAAGGGACGAGGGAATGGATAAGAAATGGTGGAGCAAATGCCCGGTATTTTATTTCCCCATTGGTTTCTCGATGGGAGTGTTCTCGAAAAAATTAAAAAAACCACAAATTTATATATTGCTTGAAAAGAAAACGATTGTAAATGGTATCACTTTTATAGAACAATGCTTGCTCAATTGGGAGTTTCTATCACTGTTCTTTATCCCTAATTGCAAAGAACAATTTCATGAGACATGTTCAAATAGTAATACTGCATACTACGAGGTTTCCGCCAACCAATTCATATTAATCAAAATGTAGTTTCATCCTATAGTCACTCTAATCTCAAACCATCCAACCATAGTGAATTGTCAATTGCGATCTAGCTTCTAAAACAGGCTCAATCAATAGCAGGGTGTTACCAACTGTAGCCTTGCCGATTCTTATTTTTTTCACAAGATTTGGCCATGCCAAAAGTTTTGGCAAAGTTGAAATTTAGCTTGTTGCTATTTTTTTTTCAAAGATTGCAAAAGTTCAAATATGCGTAGAAGAGATAAATTTTGGTAGTGCTAAATTTCTGTTCCAAACCAATTAACCAAATTTGTGCCAATTTTGTTGACATTCCCAAAATCTTTCATTTTTAGTATTTGGCATGGTTGAGTTCGACTATATACAGTACTCACCCAAAAATCCATCTCCCGACGGGCTCAAACGATAATACGATATACTACGAGGGCTCACCCGTAAAAGTGACCAACACTTGATCCGGGCCGCACACCGCCGATCCAACGGCTCACGAGCGCCGCCCCAAACCCCGGAGCGGCGGCGGCGGCGCCGCCGTCGCCCCATTCCGCCTATTATTCAATGATTTTCCACTTTGTTGACTCTATGATTTCCTCGTGTACAGTTCAGAATTGGACGAACTCGAGAAGAGGTGGCTGCTCTGAAAAATCCATAGAAGAGGGAACTTCTCTGTAACCCAACATTTTACACAAAGACCTGCTCTGTACCTACATTTCAAATTCGTGATACGAACAAAATAGTACATTTGCACCTGTAAATATCGGATGGTTGATACTTCAACTATGTGAAGATGATGTGTATCAACCTGACAAGCCCGAAAAATTCAGTGAGTAAAAAAAAAAGCTTCTCTATAAACTTGTGGCACTGTTAGTGTTAGCTCAGTTCTGCATGTGAGAGCTTCATTTGTCGGCTTAGAGAGTTGGACATACGTGTTGGTGGTTGTAATTTTGTTTTTGGTGGACGTCTGATTATCAGCTCGTGTTTTTGATTCAGTGCAAGCTCCTGTACATTGGAACAATGCGTGATGCAGACATGATTCGCAAATTCAGCACCATTTGGTACATTCATCCTACTCACTACTCAGGGACCAATCTGTGAGACTTGGAAAGCTATGAGGGCCCACTGTCTAAACTGAAAGAATAGGAGCGTGCGTGAGAAACAGCACCTTTTTCGCTTTACTACCTGTGACGCTATGTTACCTGGATACGCCATTGAGGCCACGTATCTGTATCGGATACGCCTCCGGATATGGATACGTCTTGATACGTATTCCGTACGTATCCCCTCTTTTTACAATTTTCAGATAAATAAAGAAAATCTCGATACGTCCCCGATACTCCAAACCCTAAATCTGTCGAATTAAAACCCAACCCGCACTCAGGAGCGAGCCAAATTCCCTCCCCCCAACCGCAGCGCGCCTTCCCAAACTTGTTTGCTCTCTCGTGCACCGCCGTCCACCGTCGCCGAGCCCGGCGCCACACCGTCCACCTATCGTCGGGCTATGCTTGCCGCCGTCACCGTCGTCAGGCCGCGACGCCGCCGTCAGCAGCCGGTAGTGCCGCGGAGTAGCGCTGGCATGCTTCGATTCCTTTTTTCCAGCACACTCGTTGTCGTGCCAGAGAAGTAATCGTGTTTTTTCTTTATCCTAGTTCAATTGGTGTTTTGGAACATATCGATCCGCATATGCTAGTCTAGCTTGCAGTTTGCTTCTAGTGCGTGTTGAATCAAAAGCTGGCTCGCTGCATCCATTTATTTCTGATCGTCACTATAAGAGTTAAATGCAGCTTTTCTGTGGGGATAGCATATTGCTTTAAGTAAGCTGTGATGTTGATTTGGGATGTTTGCTGGAAAATGTTTTGAGATTTTGAGGAGTTGATGTTATTGTTACCAAACTTAAACTGAAACATGCATGAAACGTGAATAAGTTGGTATAGGGAAATCTAATCTAGAGCTAGTTATCAACCACGAGGATTTGATGGTTGAGGAGGCTGCCTTGAACTACTTGCTCTCCTTGAAATTAAATATGGACAGTTCCTCCTGCATATTCTCGTTTCTGAAGAATCTAATTTGTTGGCATTTCATCTGAAGGTATTGAGAGAGATATTGGAACGTTGCAGCTAGAGGTATGCATCTGTAGCCACACCCCTTAAGTTGTCTAACTAATGAGAAAAAATGCCTAGAATATTTGCTAGTTTGTAAATAGTCTTGTGTGTTCAGATTCATCTGAGAATTTGTTTTGCATTGAAACGAAACCAAGTTTTTTATAAGCTGAGATGTATGCTTAACCAATTCACTGTCAATAATATGCCTTATCATTGTCAATCTTAACATGGAATTTTTATGATGAAAATTGAATCAGTAGCATCACTAGTTTATTTTTTTTTCAATCAACAGGAAAAGAGGCTAGTTGCTGAAATCAAAAGGACTGCAAAAACTGGCAATGAGGTCTTTGTTCTTATGTTTCAGTTTCAGCACAATAATTTTGGTCTCAGATCATACGGTGGCTCATATCTTTTTGTGATTTCCATCTCTTTTATAGGCAGCAACCAGAATTCTGGCCCGCCAGCTGATCAGGCTAAGACAGCAAATTTCTAATTTACAAGGTAGCAGAGCTCAGATTAGGGGCATTGCAACACATACACAGGTGAAATGTTTGTTTCCCCTTTTTGCTTCTTTCGTTCCAACATAATGGGGTTAACATTTTTTATCTTTTATGTTGAATCTTGTCCATAGGCAATGCATGCCAACACTTCAGTGGCTGCTGGCATGCAAAGTGCAAGCAAAGCAATGGGAGCTTTGAACAAGGTAATAACACACCAAGATTATGTGCATCGGACATCATTATAGCACAAACTTAAATATTCAAGTATGGAGTTTATACAAGAACCAACTTAATATTAATCTTTCTCTTGTGTCCTCCATATGTTATTAACTTCTGTTCAGTGCAATTGAATTTTGACCTGTGCTGCTCGATACTTCTGAATTTAACCTGGGTTGCCTGATATGACTTTAATACATGTCTTCTAATGAGTATGACTTTTTCATCTCATTTTGTTTTTATTTGCAGCAAATGGATCCAGCCAAACAGATGAAGGTGATGCAAGAATTCCAAAAACAGTCAGCACAAATGGATATGACGGTACTCTTAACTTTCTATGTTCTTAACAGCTTTGGTTATTTGTTGTAAGACAAAATTAAACGGTGATAGCACCTGTATGTAGAAAGTTATGCATTGACTTTCTTTATTCTTTGAGCAGAATGAGATGATGTCTGACTCCATTGACAATATCTTAGACGATGATCAAGCTGAGGAAGAAACTGAAGACCTTGCAAATCAGGTCATTTTCAATTCCTATTTCCAGACCAAATTGCTAGAATCTTTTTGAAATGCTACCCTTCCGTCTTTTTCCCCTTCCATAAGCCCTATGCCTTGAATTTGATTTTTCATCATTTCTTGTCTATGTTTTTTAGGTCCTGGATGAGATTGGTGTTGATATTGCCTCACAGGTAGTTGAAGTTACTATCTCAGTTCTTTAGTCAGTTTTCTTTTCTTTTTTAGGTAGTTTTAGTTTTTTCTTATCCTTTTCCTCTTCACAGTTATCCTCAGCTCCTAAAGGAAGGATTGCTGGAAAGAAGGTTCAAGCTGATGAAAGGTACGCTGGATCCAGGATTTTGACCATCTTGTTTGTTTGCTTAACTTTGTCTTTCCTTTTCCCCTTTATAAGGACTTAGAGTTACTGTATTTTCCCACTCTATGCTGCTATGACTAGTTAGATCCCTGCTGATTTTTTGTTTGCCATTGGTAAAAAGGATTAATAGATCGTATAAAAATCAATAGCTATGTGTCGCGACAGACTTAGAAAACTCTAGTTATCATCAAATCAGCGTGTGTGCTAGTTTTCGAATTTTAGAACATGTGTCTCTTGATTGTATTCATGGTATTCTAATGTGATTCGTTATAAGCTGATACAACGAAGTCATCACCAACCATTATGTATTAGTAGCTTTCAGATACATCTGAACCGAGTGTAGAATCATTGCTTCCCAGACACCTACATATCTATTCGCCTATTTATTCAATGATTTTCCACTTTGTTGACTCTATGATTTCCTCGTGTACAGTTCAGAATTGGACGAACTCGAGAAGAGGCTGGCTGCTCTGAAAAATCCATAGAAGAGGGAACTTCTCTGTAACCCAACATTTTACACAAAGACCTGCTCTGTACCTACATTTCAAATTCGTGATACGAAACAAAATAGTACATTTGCACCTGTAAATATCGGATGGTTGATACTTCAACTATGTGAAGATCGATGTGTATCAACCTGACAAGCCCGAAAATTCAGTGAGTAAAAAAAAAAACGGCTTCTCTATAAACTTGTGGCACTGTTAGTGTTAGCTCAGTTCTGCACTTCTGCATGGAGAGCTTCATTTGTCAGCTTAGAGAGTTGGACATACGTGCTTGTGTGGTTGTAATTTTGTTTTTGGTGGACGTCTGATATATCAGCTCGTGTTTTTGATTCAGTGCAAGCTTCTGTACATTGGAACAATGCGTCGATGCAGACATGATTCGCAAATTCAGCACCATTTGGGTACATTCATCCTACTCACTACTCAGGGACCAATCTGTGAGACTTGGAAAGCTATGAGGGCCCAACTGTCTAAACTGAAAGAATAGGAGCGTGCGTGAGAAACAGCACCTTTTTCGCTTTACTACCTGTGACGCTTGTCCTGTCCTCGTGCAAAAACAACAATAAACGCGTCAGCGCGTGCGTGCTCGCATGGCGTAAGCAATGTTTGGGTTTTTAGACCCATGATAAAGATAAGGCAAAGGGTGCGATTGCAATTTGCAAATAGGGAGGAAAACTGTTTTCAGAAACGATTCTTGTTGGGCGTGAGTTTTTATATTAACCAACTTAGTATTTAGTATTGACTATAAAATGGTGCTAGAAAAAATTACGAGGCGATTACATTCGATTTTTTAAAAAAGTTATGCATTGTTTCACCGTTACGTATTTTTAAGTATATAATAAAAAAATGTTTCAGTATTGAAGATGATGAAACACAGTCAAATCACACAATGAAATATTATTGCTACAGTGTATGAAAATATATTGAAACATCAAACATATCCGAATACATCGGGAAAAAGAAACACCGTCCAAAATCCTACGACAATATTTCAATCAAATTAATGAAACATCAAGATACATGAGCTGAAACATCAAATATTCGAGAAAAAAATCCAAATCTAACTCTTACTCCTCTCCAATGGTTACCGCCACATCGACATCGGGATGGCGCCACGCGTGTAGCTGCAGAGATGACACCGTGGCAAAAAAATGCGCTACAATCGCTACCACCTGCTTATGTGGCTGCTCTACAACATTGTCACTGACACCGTGCTGAGATCGGCCACATCCACGTGGCCGTTGTTGTCGTTGACGTTGCGTAGAGCTCGGGCACGTTTGCATGGCCGTCGCCTCACAGAGTTTGGCCACATCCTTGTCACCACCACCACCATGGCTTTGCTCTTTTTGCCAACCCATGAGTGATGAGCTCCTTGTGAATGCCAGCTCATTGCCTACTCACAGAGAAGAGAAAAAGGTGCAGAGAGAGAAGGAAGGGAGGGAGAGAGAGAGAGAGTAAGGGATGAGGGAATGTATTAGAAATGGTGGAGCAAACGTTCGATATTTTATCTCCTCATCGGTCGCTCGGTGGGAGTGTTCTCGAAAAAAATAGAAAAACCAAAATTTATATATTGCTTGAAAAGAAAACGATTGTAAACGGCATCACTTTTATAGAACAGTGCTTTGCTTAATCGGGAGTTTCTATCACTGTTATTTATCCCTAATTGCATTCAACAATTTCCCGAGACATGTTCAAATAGTAATAATGCATACTACAATGTTTCCGCCAACCAATTCATATTAATCAAAATGTAGTTTCATCCCATAGTCACTCTAATCTCAAACCATCTAACCCTAGTGAATTGTCAATTGTGATCTACTCCCTCCATTTTATAATGTAAGACTTTCTAGTATTATACACATTCATATATATGTTAATGAATCTAGACACACATATATGTTTAAATTCATTAACATCTATATGAATATGGGCAATACTAGAATGACTTACATTATGAAACGGATGAAGTAACACCTAACAGGCTCAATCGGTAGCAGGGTGTTACTAATTGTAGCCTTGCCAATTCTTCTTCTTCTTTTTTTTTACATTGGCAAGATTTGGCAAAATTGAAATTTAGCTTGTTGCTATTTTTTTTTTCAAAGATTGCAAAATTTCAAATATGCGTAGAAGAGATAAATTTTGGTAGTGCTAAATTTCTGTTCCAAACCAATTGACCAAATTGGTGCTAATTTTGTTGACATTCCCCAAATCTTTCATTTTTAGTATTTGGCATGGTTGAGTTCGATTATATACAGTACTCACCCAAAAATCCATCTCCCGACGGGCTCAAACGATAATACGATATACTACGAGGGCTCACCCGTAAAAGTGACCAACACTTGATCCGGGCCGCACACCGCCGATCCAACGGCTCACGAGCGCCGCCCCAAACCCCGGAGCGGCCGGCGGCGATGCACATGCACACGGTGTTCATAGCACACACATGGAAATGGAAAAAATCTCAGGGAAGACGAAAGGTTCAGCGGTGAGTGAGACGCGCGGCGTTTTCATGCGTGTAACATCGAACAATCCCGCGAGGCGGCGGCGGCGGCGGTGGGCGGCGGAGGCTCGCTTCACTTCCTCCTCTCGCCGCCGATCGAGAGGCGCTCGAAGCACCGGATAGCGGTGCCCCCCTTCGCTGCCGGCGGCGACCTGTCGTCCGCGGCGGCCGAGTGGTGGTGGTGGTGCCGCTGGGCCGGCGGCGGGGGACGGGCGGTTGCTGCCGCTGCCGCTGGACACCCACCGGCCGGCCCGGTTCTGCTCGCCGCCGTCGCCTTTCGAGGATGTCCCCCGGCTAGACGGGGTGGCGGCGGCGGCGGTGGTGGGCATCTTCGCCGAGCTCCTGTTCCTGGATATGGTTCGTGTTCTCTCCGAATCAACAACCTGATTCACACGAAACAAAGTGGTAAGTTCCCATTCCAGAAATCTAATTCAGCATTTGCATTTACAGTTTCATGTCTGGATGACTGAATTTGGTTAAAGCCAAACAATACTAGTTTGGAATCTTATTGGGGGAATAAGCCAAACGACATATTTGTAAACGAAAAATAATTTGTGTAAAAAACTTTTATATACGTATTTTTACCCTCCAAAACAACTCTAAATTTAAGGTTGAAAATTTAAATTTTGGCGGATAACCATAAGTATAAGCAAAAGGATGAGGCTGTTAGATGGAATGCAATCAGAATAAAATTGACAAGAGATTTGTCCGGTGAAAGCAATTTCTTGGCTGATACCATGAAATGTGAGAGTGAGAATGTCCATAGTAGATTGAAATCATGTGTAGTGTCTATCATGATGAAATGCTAACACATACAGCTTCTGTAGATGAACCAAAGGAATCCGCGAGGCTTTTGTGCCTGGAATTGTCTCCGAGGCGACCGGAACCCGGGTTTCTTCTGGCAAAGGCCTCAACAGCACCGGTAAATCTATCCCGGATCTCTTGTCCCGCTGGCAATAGAAGTTAGTCAGTATGGAAATGAATCAGTAATTTCATATGATAGGGAACAGATGCAATTCAGTAGAAGAAAATAGACCTGAAGTTTTGTCTGCTCGGTCAACAGAGGTTCCAATTCCAATCATTCTTCCACTTTGTTGCTGGATGTCAGAAAAGATAGTTGTAATTCAGCGAAAATTAGACAGAACAACACAAAAGGGTGAAAGTTAAATGTTTTTTTCAGATCAGAGGTAATTTACGCCCAGCTTTTACTAAAAAAGCATAACAGTGAAAGTTAAATGTCACCTACTTGAATAAGCTTATTGGTAGAACCCATCTGAGGATTTTTGCTTGTAGTCCAGTCAAATATGTAATCAAGTTGGTACCCTACAGTTACTTATAGTTTATAGTTAGACCTCCATCAAGTCATAAAAGATGTCCAGTTGGTAAAAACAGTAAAAAAAAAAACAGAGCTTAAAGAAGAAAAAACTTGCGCACCTTCACGAGTAAATACATCCCGAAAGAGTTTCTTCAAATAAGAGTAATCTGGTCTATCTTCGAATCGCAGGGAACGACAGTAGTGGAAATATGAGGTGAACTCTGATGGATAAGATTTGCACAGAACCTGGTGAAAACAATTTTAGTGCATATGCATCTAGGAGTTGCCAATAATAGAATGACGAACTTCGTGATGGCAAGCATCAGTACCTCTGCTGGGGTGAGCATTTTCTTTTCACTGATTCTGTCATATTTTTGTTTCTTTGTACCAGCTTTAAGACCCTGCCATGGAAGACTGAGAACAATAAAAAAGCATAAGCAGTTGCACTATTCAAAGATTATAGGCAAGATAGTAAAGTACAAAGAATCATATCAAGCCTAACCTTCCTCTTAAAAAATATAGGAGAAGATAGCCAACAGACTCCAGATCATCTCTCCTGCTTTGCTCTGCAAGACATCAATACATCATACATCTATATGTAGACAATGTGTTTTTGCTTACTTTAAAAATAGATTAGGTGCATTCATTTTACAATAAGGATTATAAGAATGTATTTTTTTTTATTTTATCATAATTTGGGAATAAACATAACTATATTGGCCTTGCTTATTGTGCTCACCTATTCCAAGATGAGTATTCACACTAGCATAACGTGCCGTTCCTGTCAGATTCTTGTTCTCCCTGTATAGAGTAACCAAAAAAAAAAATCAAACATCAGGGCCCAACTTAAATCCATTCACACAAGAAGACATATCCTGGACATAATATTCAGATTTGAATGCAGTGCTGCACAATATACCACTAGAAAACTTGTAAGCTTTGGTACCACAGTTATTCTAGAAGAAAAATGGATGCAACCATACAAAATAACCATTACGGATAGTGTCTGAAGTTTGAATGTGAAAATATAAAGAAAATATTGTTTATATATTTGTGAAATATAATCCTGTATAATATATTAATATTCATGCAGAGTTGCAGACCCTCTCTGTGCTCAACTGCTCATCCCATGGCATAGTATACCACTAGGAGCTATTTATATAAAAAAGACAATATTCAGATGCACTTTAATGTAAGACAATACACAGAAATTTGCACTACTTAATTCTGGAAATGCAATGTAAATTTGACAGCACATCCACTTAGCACAACAAAAAACCAACATCAGCTCTAATTTCTAGACTACAATAATATGATGGTTCACCTGTAGGGAATGTGTTTATGGGTCTGGAGATCCTTGTATTTCTTAGCAAGCCCATAATCAATTATGTACACCTACAAATAAAAAGAGTACATTTTTAATGTAACACTAATTTATGAATAAGAAGCTTTGGGTAATTATTCGTAATACTCTCTCCATCTACTTTTTGATAGTCATATTTCCAAATCTGAAAAATTTATTTTTGATACGCATATTTCAATCCAACAATTTATCATCTTAATGGCTTTCTTGAATTTAATGCGTGACTCTCCATTCTTCCGCACAAGATTGGCTACATGGGCATCGATAAATGTAAATATTAATGAATTGCTTATTTACAAGGAATGACTAGTAGCATATTTAAATGGATGATAAGTAGAATCACTTATCCTTGGTCTGTGTGCCAAGATAAAATATGACTATCAAAAGCAGATGGAGGGAATAATAAGGTTAACCTGGTATGAAAATACACTGCCAATATTCAGATGGTAACTGGAAAAAACTTCTCTATAATGCAAACCTGGTTCGCTTTCCGGCCTAAGCCGATAAGGAAATTGTCTGGCTTGATATCACGGTGAATAAATCCCTTGGAATGCATGTATTCCACTCGGTTTATCTAAAAAGAAAAGGGTCAACAACGCAAACCTGGCAAACATAAAAGTCAGATATTTGAAAAGTATCTAAACCTGACAAATGGATGCCTGATAAGCTTATCAATAATTTTCTCGCTTCACATATTTAAATGTCCTCCCTTGTTCTTAAAGGCCTGACTTAACTTTGCATTTTTCTGAAGAGAATTAGATAATCATCCTAATCATGTTCAGGATCACGATCTCCTCACGTTAGCCTTTGGTGGAGTTTGTGTATTTTGCATGATCATTATCTCGAACATTTTTGTTGCATGGGTTATGGGTAAGAATATGCGAACAAGTTCCAGACAGGATTTGGAGAGAAAAAAAAAAAAGAAAGTTGTGATCAAACTCCATAGGTGGATTTTCTTCCTAACTAACTCTAGGAGCACCCAGCACTGCAGCATCTTGTATTCATTCATAGTTAGAGCCTGGTGAACTTACTATTTGATCAGCAAGCATAAGGACGGTTTTGAGAGAGAATTTCCTGTTGCAGCTGTTGAACAAGTCCTCCAAACTTGGGCCAAGAAGATCAATCACCATAACATTGTGCTCCCCAGCGACACCGTACCACTTCATATGTGGGATACCATCTGTAGTTGTTGACAAGGAATTCAGCAAACTTAGGGACTAACTGGTATAATTTCATTTGTAAACAGAACACATAATAAAAACAATCGTCTTACTTCCGCCTTGCATTTGCATATAAACTTTGGATTCGTAATGCAGCTGTGGATGTTTTGATCTCACAGATTCCTGGCACAAATCAGAGATAGAGGGGGAATAAAAAAGAAACCGATATTTTTAGCAAACATTTCAACTCTAACCTATACATAACTTCAAAAAAGGAAAAGAAAAGAAAAAAGGATATCTAGGCAAGGGAAATGCCATAACAAATGCAACCCGTAAATAAATTATAATAAATTTTATCAGGACATACCAGCTTTATTCCCACTTCCTCCCCATTATGTATATTAACACCTACATCAACAAAAAAGGCAGAGAGAAAAGCATAAAAATCACAAATTTTGAAAACTGCTTTCCTCATGAGCTAGCTACATGCATGCATGAAACATACCGAGATATAGCTCCCCAAATGACCCACTCCCAATCTTCCTCCCGAGCTTATACTTCCCTCCGACCACTTGCTCCATGGTCACCACACCCTGATCGCTGCCGACCCGGTAAAACGGCGAATTATCAAAGCAAGAATGCGCTTCTATGCTGCATATAACCACAGAATTCTTCTTTTGATCTAAAGAGTTAGCTAGCTGCCAATTGCTGAAGCAGCATCACCCTCTTAGATGAAGGACCTGCCAGCATGGTCGAGCAGAAACACCAGGCAAAAAAAAAAAGCCACCGAAATCTGCAAAAATCAACATGAAAACCAAACAAAACAAAACAAATTTTTTTTTTCCAAATCATCATCTGCCTCTACAAGAAGCAGAACCTACCGGAGGATGATCGAATCAGCGCAGGATCGGAGCTGAGCCAGGAAAGCGAAAGAGAGAGAGAGAGGAAGAAGTCGCGCCACCCCGCGGCCGCCGAGCTACGCAGCGGATGCGATGCCGCGGCTGCAGGATCGCATCGACGCCGCGGCTGCAACCGGGGAAGGGAGGAGGAAGGGTGGGTGGGTGGCGGAGGGAGCGGCGAGAAGGGATGGTGGGGAGGGAGGGGCGCGCGCGCGCGGGGGCGTTCGCATGCGTTGGCTCCAAGGGGGAAGGAGGGAGGCATGGTTGTTGGTGGGCGCGGTGGGAGTTTTTTTTTAGTCTTAGGTCCCCGAGGAAACCGGTTTTCCAAAATATAAGAATCCACCCGTTCAAATTCCAAAATATAAGAATATATGGTAAGATGAAGCATTCCTTACTATGAATCTGAACAATCTGAATAGGAAATGTCTCATCCGATATATTAGATTCTTAATATTTTGGAAGGGAGGGAATACTGGCTATAACTGTAAGCATGCATTAGAGCTAACATGTATAATGCTCCTTCTAGCCCATTCACTAAGACGCGCACGTATTTTAAAATTTAACTATTTAAATATTTGACCAATAAATAGTTTATTATAAATTAATTTTTTTTGATAAAGATATTGTCATTGGATTGTTATTTACATCTATTTTCATATGATTGTGATTTTGTTGCTATGAACATTGTAGTATATGAGAAATTTAAAGTAAAATATTAGTTTTTAAGACTATGCCAAGTTTGTGCGCCTTAGCGAGCGGGACGGAGGGAGTAGGTTAGTAGTTAGTTCTATTTTTTCCACTCTCTTTCTCTCATTATGAACTTAATGCATATATCTTGGGGCATATGTAGAGCTATCTTTTGCATAAGAGTTAGCACTTCATTTTTTTTCTTTATCTTTCTTTTTCACATAATAAGTTTATGGTTGGCTTATAGCTCACTATTATCCTTGCTCTTAAAGGTGTGTTTGGAGGTATGGCAATCCAAAAAGCATGGTTTCTTTGAAAACATTTTGTATGAACGTTGATCATGCAATAACTTTCTCTAATAACTTACTACCTCTGTCCCACAATATAATAAGTTTTAGAGTGTTGGACATATTTATTAAAAAAATAGGTAAAATTAAATATGTAAAAATTATAATTGGTTGAGAAGTGGAGGTAGATGAGAAAAGTGAATGATGGATAATTGTGATTGATTGGGAAGAGAATGTTGGTGGAGAAGTTATATTTTCAGGCAAATTGTAAGTGATAAAAATTGTTATATTTTGGGACGGAAGGAGTATTTGTTAGCTTTATAACTTTGTAATAGTACTTAATTCATCCATACGAGCAATTCCCCTTTGCCTACATAATTTACATATCCAATCATTCAGATAGATTAATACGTTCTAAACTTGGACCTGGGCTTGTTGGTTGGATGAGAAAAAAAAAGCAGAAGGGTTTTTATGCATAGAATGTGTTGATTAATGATTTTTTTTTTGAACGACTTGTTGATTAATGATTAGCTTGGCAGGTAGGATCGGCCAACGAATTATCCTTTGTTCCAATACATTGTTTGGTTTTGGAATAACTCTGCAAGTGCTAGCACATCTTGTGGCCAAGAAAAGCACCAGAGTACAATTTGGATTTTGGAATACTTAGCATCACTGGGTCTAAATCCATATAGATGAATTATTAAAAGTGTCATTAGTATACACACGCCAGTTCATGTGATGCCTCTCTTCGTCAAGGTAGGAAAGATTGCAACATGAGATCTTTTTTATGGGATTTGCTGGATTTCAAGTGCCCAAAAATTTGCTATTCCTAATAAAATTATAGTGCGACGCAATGTGTAATTTCAGTTCAATTTAATTGCTGTTTTCTTGCTATGTATGATTTTACTTTATTTTTTTATCTAAGTTTGAATTTTTGCATGTAATATGTAAATTTTATAAGTTTATGTTCTGTAATTTTGTTTTTTTCAACCTTTTATCTAAAGAAGGGACTTTGTTTAAATAAGAAATAGAGGAATAATGAGAATAATTGGATTATCATTTAAGGGATGACAAATACGATTACATTTTAAAAAAATTCAGATGCTTGAAACTCTCTTCTTTTTTAAAGAAATGAGTAAATTGCACTCATGATACAACAACTTGATAGATGTGTGCAATCTAGTACAAGAACTTAAGAATTAAAAACGTTCGAGTGCAACAACTTGACAAGAGGGTGCATTCTGGTACAAGAACTTGAGAAGATATGAGTATGCATTATTTTGGTTAACGACTGATAGGTGAATTTTTCTATGATATCAATATGCCATCACATAGCAATCCTGCGAATATTACCTTATCATATTAAATTTAATCTATAAGAGTTTTGTTGCTCGTCCAGTTTGCACTACCGTCTTGGATTTTTTTTCTTCACCATCTGAAGCCTCAACCAAAATACATATTTTTTTAGATATTAAAATTTAAGTGACTTTTAGTTACTAGAATGAATAAATTGAAGTATGCTTATACAAATCTTTGCTAGTATATCGACAAAATTAGTACTTAAAAACTGAATATGTATAGCAAAAGATGTTCAAAATAATTAAGTTGTTTGGTCACTTTTTAAGTTACTATTCTAAAATCGCATTCACCTTACACCTGTATGTTCACTTGTTTAGTTTATGTAATAAATCGCACCCAACTATTAAGTTGTTGCACCGTAATGTTCACTTCTCAAGTTCTATTAAATTATACTCACATACCAAGTTAGTGTACCATGGATGCAATTTACTCTAAAATTTAATTTTAGTGTATACTTTTGTAACTTTTGATACCTATCTAGTGTGGAGGCACTAACACTAAAAAATTGGCAATACCACCTGTCGCCTCCTCATCATGGACCATATAATCACTCTTAGCAATATTATACACTGTTGCTAGTCTCTTACATCGCTATACATACATTTGAATTCAGTTATTGACATCGATCCATTAGAGCATCATTACTCTTTGGATCTAAGCTTCGCCTTCATTTTCTCTACATACATGGAGTGATGCGTCAAAAAATTGCAGGGATTCAGAGCAAAGCCTCTATGTTGACGAAGTGAATGCCAGTTGCTACGTGTTGGTAACATATGTGTTTGGGCTCAGAGCAAAGCCTCTATGTCGACGGTGCGCTGAGGCTTCTTGGCATGTCAGGCTCTGTACTCCTGGTACTTCCTTCGTCGTTTTCAGCTGGTGCTGGTGCTGGTGCTGGTTGCTCCTCTGCGTCGGGTGAAGAATCTATGGCATCAACAGAATAAAAGAGAGAGGAGAAGATATCAAATCAAATGTGCCTTCTAATTGAAGAAGAACACAACACTGCCAAGGCTCTTGAGGGAATACCAAAGAGGGATTTGGCGCTTGGTCTCTTAGCCTTCTCCTTCTTCTTCAACTCAGCTGTGAAGAAAGTAGAAGAGTATTAAAGACTAGAACATGTATTACAACTCAATCATGTGCCTCAAATAGTTGGCCTTGTAGAAATATGGTTCCAAATCGGATGGAAGAAACATAATGCAGTTATGGTTTGCACTGGTTCTATGATATTCTCGAGAAAGAAACATATGGTTACTTATTGAGAAGAAGGGCAGTAGAGTACCCATTCCAAGTACTTCAGGATCGTTCACAAGTTCGAAGTTCTTGTACGTGTAGCCCACAAAATTCAAATCCTTTGAAGACAGCATCTGCAAAAGACACAATGGGTGAGTCATCATGTTTCTTCTAAAAGGTGGAAATTCTTTGCATATATGTACTGACTAATAATTGATCAATTGTGTATGGTTTTGCAAAACTGGTTAGAAAATGAGTTTGCTTCCAGATTATCTTCACTTTTTGATACTTTAAGCAATAGAGCATTTTTTTTTCTTTTGGGAAAAAAAATTCTTGAGAACATATACTATCTAAAAACAGAGCTACCTTTCTCCAAGGTCCCGCCTTTGCTGAACATTGAATATTGTCTGAAGACTGCAAAACACACCGTAGGAATAACATTTATACCAACTTATTGAAACTGAAAAGAGCATTCCTTTAGGCCAAAAGAAACGACCCCTAACCTCTTCAAACTTCTCAAAATTCTGAGTATCTAACTCATCAGTGACTTGAGGTTGATATGCTGCTTCTATTTCATATAATTTGTCCCATTCTACTCCTCTAAACCAGGAGTGCTCCTAAAACCAAACATATACATGCAAAATACTATTAACGAAATTCGTTAGCATCTAATATTTCCTTGGACAAGGAAGCAAAAAAATGCTTTAAGGAATGTAGAACACTATAGTTAAAGAACACATAACAACCTTTATTTCCTCGGCCCCTTTTGTGCCAAGACGTTGGTCGACATTGCATAAGAGTTTGCTTATAAGATCTTTTGCATCTGTCGTTAGCCTTGCTTCTTCAGGAAATTTCAAATGTGTTCGCCAATTCACTATCTGTATGCCCATATGGGCACAATAAATTAAAAATAATGTCAGGAACAAACACGATTTAATTTTTCTTAAATAATGGAAAACATGTTTACAGACAAACTTGATAAGAATGAACTCGGAAACTACTGAAATTTGGAATTAGTGGAAATGAGGGTCAAGAAATTATATATTCATAGCTGCAAGTCTGAAAAATATATATCACCTTTCGGCAAGTTGTCATAGGCTCATCAGAATAGAATGGGGGATAGCCCACTAGCATTTCATACATGATTGCTCCAAGTGACCACCTAGATAGTAGAAATTATTCAGTTTCTTTACTGCAAACTCAAGAGGTCCATGGCACGAGATATTTATGCAAACGATGCTTACCAATCACACTCCATTCCATAACCTTTTTTTAGAAGAACTTCTGGAGCAATGTAGTCCGGTGTACCGACAGTGGAGTACGCCTGAAATCATTAACTGCCAGTCAAAACATGGAAACGAAAATTCTGAATGCATTGAGAAATAGATAATGACACAAGGAACAGCAGGTGAATTCTGCAGAAGATTCTAATGATTGTTGGCACATTTGCTAGCTACTAACCAAAGTTCTTCTGTTCTTTTGCCAGTGCTCCAGCTGTTCTTGCTGCGTGCGTTTGGGCATAGATTGCTGTCTCCCATCACCATTTGTTGACTGTGGTTTTGCAGACGTAACATCCTTCTCATTCAGGTCTGGGAAGTTGGAATAATCTAGGGGTTTGCATAATCCAAAATCTGACAGTCTTAAGTGACCATGTCTATCTAATAACAGATTATCAGGCTTGATATCTCTGAAAATCATGTGCTAAGTTCATCAGAACATCTCAACAGCGGTAAGAAGAAGCTGATATGAAGCTACAAACATACACACCTGTGGATGTAGTTGTGCCTGTGGATCGCTTCTATTGCAAGAACTGTTTCACCAACATAGAACCTGGCCTCATCCTCAGTCAATGTATCTTTCCTCATTAGCAATGTCATCATGTCGCCTCCAGGGAGGTATTCCATTATGAGGTACAGGTATTCACTGTCTTGGAATGAACAGTATAGCTTAACAATGCAATGGTGATCCACTTCAGCAAGAAGATTTCTTTCAGCTTTGACATGCTCAACCTTTGTGAAATCAAACATAGAACTCAGAGAACAAACAATTGATGTAAATATGCACTCAAAATTCTTGAAAGGATTTAGGCATACCTGACCACGACGAAGCATTTCTGACTTCCTAAGTTTCTTCATCGCATAAACATTTCCTGTGTTCTTCTCTCTGCAGACTCTGACCTAGAGGAAAAAATATTGCAGCAACTAGAAAAGAGGATCACAAAAGAGATTTGTCCATGTTTGCATGAATAGTTTAGTTTACCTCACCAAATGCTCCTTTCCCTATCATTGTCAAAAGATCAAAATCATCAACACTCATTTTGTGCCTCTGCATACGCATATACTCTGTCTCTTTCTTCTCAAATTGCTTAACTATGTTGTGCTGCTCCTCCTCGGAGACGTTAGCATCTGCTAGTTTCTTTTCTAGACTACACCTTCTGTAAAAACCAAATTTACATGGTTAAAACAGGATCAACAATAGCATGAGAAAGATCGTAAGCATTAGTTAGAAAAAGCTACATAATTTAGATGAATAAACTGTCCTAAGAATACATCATCCCTTATTCTTGCAGGAGGAAACTGATCATATTATTTGTTATGATCAATTTGGCTTTTCTCATAGGCAATCTTGAGGTTGTATGAAACAAAAGTACAACACTACAATCAGATCAAATGCTTGGAACATGATTTTAACAGATAAAAACAGGAAGCTGGAAAATGCTGCTGATCCTCCATACCTTTCTTTCCTGTCCTGCAAATTTTTCATCTGTTCCTTGTAATGCTTCTCAATGTACTGCTTCGCCGCAGCAACCCTCTGCTTGGTAGCGCTCGATGGCGCCTCGTCGGTCCCTTCCTTGCCATTGGGAGGCAATTCTTTCTTCTTCCCAATGGATTTCTCTCTGGTTTGGAGCTTGGTGAACCAACTCCTCGCTGAATCCATTGCCACCAAGGGGAGGAGAAAACTCAATTGCTTCAAAAAATGTGTAACCCTTATACAATGATGTCTACAGTTCTATTTACAAACTATATCCAAAACTTTCTTCTCTCCTGAAACAATCAAGAGAATTTTGGTTGTTTTTAGGTAGACAAAAAAAGGTGGTGGAAGAGAAGAGGAGGATGCTACAAATAGACATAGGCTAAAAATGTACCCTAAAATGAGTGGCTACTTGAGAAGAGGAGAACACCATCTCCACGCATGCATTTGCAGCGGTCACTCCCCTTGTAAATCAATCTGGACAGGTCTATCTTTCAGCTAATGAAATGCTTCTAGGAGCCATCTTTTCGATAATGGAAATGTATTACATTTCTGGCCTCTGCTGTTAGGCACGCAACCAGGCTTCTCGGAGTACTGAACCTTGATTGTTAACCAACATACACCCAAATTTGTTGCCACTATATCAATCATGGTGCAGCACATGTGCAGACACTGCAGAGGCCATTGCATTTTTTTAATGCTCAACCTGTTACAATGAGCTATATATGGAGTATTTTTATACTCATAAATTTAACTGCAGGATGGTGTCGCAGAAACATGCACTAGGCCTCTGCACTACAGATTGGTCAGGAACTCGGTGCAGAATTGCGGCTCATGAACCAAAAAAAGTTTTTTTTAAAATTTTTTTTGAACCTTTTTAATTTTTCATTTAAAAAAGAAATCCTTCTAAACTTTATTTTTTTGAAAGGGTTTCTATACTACTATTAAAAGATAATAGTGTTGACCACCACCATAATTGACATGTGGACCATGATATTAGGATATGGGGGAGTCGAAGCATGCCATTTTTGTTTTTTTTTTAAGATGAAAGCTTGTGTTTCAACCAATTAAAAATATATTTGTTCAACAAAGACCTAATGGCTAATTTTGCTATTTTCAATAATCTGTTGCTACGCAGGGACATTTGGCTAGTATTTTCATAATTAAAAATAAAAAAATGTTAAAAATATGTTCGATATGCCTAAGTTTATCAAAATTCAGCAATAACACCAAAATAAAACTGCAGCTAGAAATTGGACAGGAACAGCATTGCCTTCAGCCCAGCAAAACTGCAGCAATGCGAGATTGCGAGCAAGTTTCAGAGAAACCGAGTATACCTGACCCCCTCGCGGCCGCGTATGGCGTCGCCGGAGAAGCCGCCATCGCCGCCGGTGGGCACGGAGGAGGAGCCACCGCCGCCATCCTCTCTGGTGCGGATGACGCCGGCCGTGCCGCGAGCCCACGCGGCAACGGGGTCGATGCATTCCGGAGGCGGAGGAGATGGCTTGGAGGTGAGATACGACGGCAAGCACCCCCCGCCGTCGAGACGGAGGGGAAGGGGGGAGCCGCCGCGAGTTCGCCGGCGCGGCGGAGAGAAAAGAGAGCACCGGTAGCCTAGGGGCTAAGTTGTAAATTACCCCACATTTAGAGGGGGGCTAAAATGCACAAACTTAGAATGGCTGCAATGGAGGTAAGTGTAAGGGCTAAAATGCAAGATTTCTAACTCCGATCCCCAGTAAAATAAGAAAATACCGGTCGGGGAGGTCGGAGATTAATGGTGTGCTTAGTTCACGAAATGGAAATTTTTGGACGTCACATCGGATGTTTGATGGATGTCGGAAGGGGTTTTCAGACATGAATGAAAAAACTAATTTTATAACTCGCTTGGAAACCGCGAGACGAATCTTTTGAGCCTAATTAAGCTGTCTTAGCACATGTGGGTAACTGTAGCACTTATAGCTAATCATGGACTAATTAGGCTCAAAAGACTCGTCTCGCGATTTCCATGCAAACTGTGCAATTAGTTTTTATTTTTATTTATGCATGTGTTCAAAGATTCAATGTGACTTTTTGGGAAAAATTTTTGGGAAATAAACCAGGAGCATTAAATATAGATAAAAAAATAAAAACTAATTGCATAATTAGAGGGAAATCGTGAGATGGATTTTTTTAGCCTAATTAGTACATGATTAGTCATAAGTGCTACAGTAACCCACATGTGCTAATGACAGATTAATTAGGCTTAAAAGATTCGTGTCGTGGTTTCAGGCAAGTTATGACATTATTTTTTTCATTCGTATTAGAAAACTCCTTCCGACATTCCGTCAAATATCCGATGTGACACTAATTTTTTTTTTCGCGAACTAAACGAGGCCCAAAACAGCGACCTTTTTTTAAAAAAAACTTTTTTCAGCTTCGATCTAGCGATCCAAAACTGGATCTTCCTGCAAAATGCCAATATCTCCAGCCGTTGGATAAGCCAGATTGAGTAGAGTTATTCCAAAAGAACCCCTCAGTTTCTTATTATTTTCCTCGCTCAGCTGCCCCTGCGTTCACTTATGAGCCAAATAAATAGCAGCCGTTGGATAAGCCAGATTGAGTAGAGTTATTCCAAAAGAACCCCTCAGTTTCTTATTATTTTCCTCGCTCAGCTGCCCCTGCGTTCACTTATGAGCCAAATAAATAGCTACTGCTAACACACCCCTTAGGCCGTGTTTAGTTTCCCCCTATTCTCAACTTTCCGTCACATCATATCATATAAAAAACTTTCTCCCACCACCTTTCAACAAACTTTCAACTTTTTTTAGGAACTAAACACACCCTTACTACGCTTTTCAAACTGCTACACGATACGTTTCGTGCGAAAACTTTCTATACGAAAGTTGCTCTAAAATATCATATTAATCTATTTTTCAAGTTTGTAATAATTAAAACTCAATTAATCACACGTTATTACCATCTCATTTTACGTGAAACACTTAATCTTTATCTTCATCTTTAGAAGATTCAAACACCACCTAAGTGGGTATGTGGGCCGATTAACTTGCAACTTTACCATGATGGTAAAAAAACCACAGATTTTAGGACTCATTGTTTCGCTTATTTATATACTTTTTCCAAATCGCTTATTAGCAAATATCATTTGTCCTTCGCAAGCAAATATTATAAATAAACTATGATAAAAATAACCATAAATTCAAATTCAAAATTAAGTTCTAAAATCTAAATTTTAGCTTATAGACACAAGTATAAGACCCTGTTTAGATGGGACTAAAACTTTTAAGTCCTTAACACATCGAATGTTTGGACACTAATTATAAATATTAAACATAGACTATTAATAAAACCTATCCATAATCTTGGACTAATTCGCGAGACGAATCTATTGAGCCTAATTAATCCATAATTAGCCTATGTGATGCTACAGTAAATATTATCTAATTATAGATTAATTAGGCTTAAAAAATTGTTAAGCGAATTAGGTTTTATTTATGTAATTTGTTTCGTAAATAGTCTATATTTAATACTCTAAATTAGTGTCTAAATACAGGGATTAAAGTTAAGTCCCTAGATCCAAACACCACTAAATCAAACGACGAGGCCTTATGTTACTGAACTTTTCGTCAGAGCAATTCTGGACACTTGTGAGGGAGTAGATAGGAGTACAACTCAAAACCTTTTGATTAATGCACAAAGACAAGAATGCAGTGCTCGTGTTTTACAGAAAATTTGGCATCAGTGACATAAGCTGCCGCATTCATAACAGTGTTTTCAAATCTTTAAGGGTACAACACAATGAGGTCAGTATGATTCTTGTTTCATATGCGAAAAATCTGACAACACAAATATGACAAACAAGGAAAGCCATACTCATATTTTTCAGACTTTCAAAGCTCCAGGAATCCATGTGGCATCGCACGATGAATAACAACATCATCCTGTAAATCTTTTATTTTTTCGAGTACCAAGTGGATGCTAGCAAGTCATTATCACCATGTGATTCGAGCGGATACAGGCTTCCTCCAAGGGATTTCTTTTTTTCAGTTACTCAATTTTCTTTTCCTTTTCCTGAGAAAAGGTTATCAACAGCAGATGGCAGACTCATCGTCAAAATGCTGCCCAACCAGCACCTGTGCTTTTTGTTTGCGCCGACTCTGTCGATGACGGTAGGTTTTGCTGCGCATGACAAATGATTTAAATATTAGAACATGAACTTGAAGAAACCAAGTATTGATTACAAAGTCCCCAAAGTTTAAGACTACAAAAATTGGGCAAATCACGTGAACAATCTAGTAAAATAAAAATGTCAGATCTCCTAGGTTTTTTCTAGTTATCAGTCTTATTGATAAGTGACAATAAAGGATCTATAACAACTACTACCCGACAAGAGAATGCAGAAAATGCATTTACAACTATATTTACTTGGAACTTGAATCTGAAAACTGGTTCCTTTATCACCAAGAATGAAAATTAGGTTAAAAAATTAAGCATTGCGCAGCTATATTTGGGCGAAAAAAGGAAAGCAGGAAAGGTGTTTCTTCTAATCCCCATCATAATGCAAAAATGAGAAGGCTGTCTTAGTATAAAATGCACAAAATATAATTGTTACCTTCATAGCAGAAAGATCTGAAAAGGCGTCGCTATTTCTCTTGGCGGGTTCTTTTGGAGCCCTGATTCCAGCATTAGAGCCAGAATTCATCCTTGCGGCAGCAGGGTCATTTGGTGGAGGTGGAAGAGGAGATCGAAGCTTCCCAGCTGAACCCGGTGGCGGCGCAAGGAGCATGCTTGCCTTGGGTTTTGCACTGGCCCCTCCAGATAAACCAGCTGATGAAAGCATACCACTTCCAGTTGATGGCTTATTTTTTACATTTATCCTGATGGTTTCACCTTCCTAAAACACCAAGAACACCATTAAAAGGTCAATTTTAACAGCAGTAACTATTCCAATTTCTCCAAGTAAGTAAAGAATACTCCCTTGTTTACAATTTAGTCTCTTGAAGAGATGAACTATAAGAAGTTCTCACACAATTTTAACAGAACATTGGGAAAGGGGGGAAATTTAGCACCATTATAAACATCTAGTCATATCATATTTCTACGTAAACTCTCAAACAGTACTGGGCCTTGATATCAAGATATGGTGCATATCACATTGTACTCATTCAAAATTTCTTAGTGCATAGCAAAAACTACAAAATGGATAACAACAATCAGTCAGTCACTTGCATGTTGAATCTTGAGCACTACACCAAATGCAACAATATGGACTAACTAAAAGTTCAGTGAAATCACATGAAGTCACCTTTTGTTCACACAGGCGTCCCAGATTCAAATTACTAATCACGACCAGATGAGTGTTCACTTATTTCCTTAGTGTGACCATGCGATTCGTAACATAGTAAAAGTTACTACTGTGATCATGGCATTCAGAACATAATATAAGTAACCAATGTGCCAAGTCAAAAAATTAACTTCCCAAATTTTGTGGTTATTTGATTGGACGTTTATCGGTTTATCCTTGCCTAGATATCTGATCTGATCCAGTAAATATTAACAGTACATTGGGCTACATAATCCAATATATTCTGAACCTATGTTTGTCTTTCACTTCTTAGAAATCTTGCTGTGTAACCTGAGTCCTCTACTTACTAACTCGATAGCAAATGGCACGCTAAACACAACCTCATGATGCATTTCTCTTCTTTTGGGTCAACCTAAATACACATTAGCACTTACTAAATGCATGTACTTAATTTAACCAACCTAAACAGGACAACATTTCTAACCCATTTTCTGAACTCTTAACCACAATCACAAAATGAGCACTAGAGTTTGCTGTGTGATCGATCAATCAGATTATATACTAAAAAGAATCTAGCCCATTGTTTTCACCTTGAGCCGGCGATTGACCGCCGGGTGGATGTCAATCTGCCCGTCGTCGTTCTCCTCGCCGCCGCCGCCGCCGTCGGCCGCCTCCTTCTCGTGCTCCCTCTTGACGTACTTCTCGTGATCCGACAGCGCGACGTTGAAGTCGAACGCCTCGTTCCGCTCGCCGAACCCGAGCCCGACGAAGGCGTGCTTCCCCCTGCCGTCCTCGATCCGGAGCACGAAGTATCGGGAGGAGTCGAGCACGGTCTCGACGGCGGCCTCGCGCTGGCCCGGGAGGACGAAGCAGGCGGCGAAGAGGTCGCCGGAGGCCGGGTCCTCGAGGCGGATCTCGCAGCGGTCGCCGCACGACACCACGCGGAGCCGCCCCGACCAGATCCTGTCGGACTGCAGCCACTCGCCGCACTTGTACCCGCCGCTCGTCGTCCGCGGCGGGATCTTGTACACCGACACCTCGCGCACCACCAGCAGCGTGTGCTCGAACGCCTCCTCCTCCTCCACCCCCACCCCCGCCATGGATGATCCCTGCTCCCACTTCACTTCACTTGCAACAATGGCGACGAACGAGGAGATCGGATAGATCCGGATCGCCTCACCTCTTTCTCGGTGCAGGGAATCGGGCTCGATCCGGCGGCAAGATGAGAGAAATTTTCTCGGCGATTGCTTCGGGAGTTGGGATTTTGTGGCGAGTTGAGGGGGGGTTTGGATTGGGGTTCTTGAATCAAATGGATGGATGGATGGAAGAAAAGTGGAGAAGACGTGGGATGGAAGCGTGGAAGGTAAGAGACGAGGGAGGATGGGCGCACAGCGCAAACCAGGATGTGACAAATTTACGGTTTTGCCCCTGCAGTTGGGGCTTGGGCAGCTTTAGGCTGTGTTTGGAACCCATGTTTCCAACCCCTCTAGCTCGTTTTCCACGCGCACGCTTTTCAAACTGCTAAACGATGTGTTTTTTTTAAAAAGTTTCTATTAAAAAGTTTCTTAAAAAAATAAAATTAATCCATTTTTTTAAAATAATAACTAATATTTAATTAATCACGCGTTAATAGACTGCTCCGTTTTAAGTGCGGAGGGAATAGGTTCCTATCCCTACATGTGAACACAGCCTTAGTGTCGATTTTTTGTTCGTTTGGTTTATTGAAGGCGACATTTGCTCTTTTCTCCTTGGGATATTTTGGTTTTGTTCTTAGCTTGTTATAAAAGAATGGAAGGTGCTTTATCCGTTTTATATTATAAGTCGTTTGATTTTTTTTCTAGTTAAAATTTGTTAAGTTTGATTAGATTTATAGAAACATTTAGCAACATCTAGAATAGCAAATTAGTTTAATTAAATCTAAAATTACAAATATTTTGATAATATATTTGTTTTGTGTTGAAAAGACTACTATATTTTTCTATAAACTTGGTCAAACTTAAAATTTTTTAACTAGGATAAAAATTAAACGACTTATAATATGAAAGAGTACGATGAAATTGACGTTGTACCAAATGCAGTCTGTCAATTGGTTGAAATTTCGCTGGTAGTTTGTTGTCTAATGATGGCTATGCTCTTACTTTTTTTTCCCTTCAATTTTAGGTACCACTTTGATTTACATCTCTCATAATCTTATCGTTTGGTGCCTTATCTGTCATAACCATAACTTAAATTTTAAACCTTAATTTGTAAGTTAATTTTAGTTTTTAAATTGTACTCTGTTTTCTAGTCTTGGCTTTTGAATCATTAATACTTCACAACAAATTGTTATGCTTTCTTGCAACTTTCCTTGAGAAATAATGAAGTTCATGAAAATTTTAGGGGGAAACCTAAATTTAACCCGAGTACCATAACAATATCATGCAAAACAAGCTTAGAAAACCAACGAAGACAAGATTTATGGGTTCAAAGAGGCAGGCTATAAAATATCCTAACAAATATTAGAAGTACAAGGGCATGAAAGAAAACAAGTTCAGGATGAAACATGAAAAAAATCAAGAAGTTCAAGGACATCAAGCCAAAACTCCATTTCTATCTTCTTGACCGGTCCTACCCTCAGCTCTCTCCATCATGGAGCGTACTTGGACCCTCCCTTTAGACCAGCACCGAGTTTCTGCACGATGGCCTCACATGTTTGGCTTACCAATTAAGTATGCAACTTTTGACCAAATCACATCAGGAATTGTGCACTTTCAGCACAAAAGGACAAATACAAAATTGAGGTTCGGTGTGCTGGTGAAGACACGTTGAGCCATTGGATCACCTGAATAATTAAGGGATATGGCCCTTTTGATGTTCATCATTGGTCATCAAGATTAGCTTAATTTGCAGTGGACAGGTTTGGTAAATAGCTATGGAGGCTGACAATACACATTTTCAGTCATGGACAGTACTGTCCCTATGCCATGTGAAATAATCACAAGCTTGACATATGTTAACCTAGCATCATAGTTCATCACTCCAGCTTAGGACCTGTTTCACAAAACAGTAGATCAAGATGGAAATAAACTTAGCCAAGCAGCACAGTTCTTTCTGTGTCTCCCCTTCAGTTCAAGCAAAAGCATTTACAGCAAAAGTATTACTAATAGATGGGCATCACAAGTCAAGAACCTGAAACCTCCAGTTCACTGCTAGAGAACTAGGATTAGCAACACCAAAAACTAACCATACGAGGGTCTAACGTCTAAGCAACTATGTTTTGTCTCTTGCCTTATGGAAGTTGATAGTTCATAGTAGTAGCTCCCTAGCGCTTCTTTGCATTTGGTTTCACCACCGCTGAATTCCGAAGGCGGATGTAAACTGTGGAGTTACTCTCAACCTCATGATCCAGAAGAGTATCCTCAGATAACAGAACACGTCCCTTGTGACAGAGATAGTACAGACTTTCTTTGATCCGCAACTTCTCTGCAATTCTATCCTTGATTTGCTTACCCGTGTCGGACGTCTTCAAAACCACAGTTAAGGTCTTACCCTCCCATGACTTGACGAAGAACTGAACATTCTGCTGCAGCAAGAGAGTATCGTTGTTTTTGACATGCTGATCCTGTAGCATCTGACCATCTGTGAGCGCCACACCCACACCAGATTGCATCCGAGTGAGTATCTGGCTGCATGCAGGCAAGCCCTCCAAAGTCTCAATCATCAACTTGACATCAGCAACGGTGTACCAGCGTTTAGCTTCAAGACCTATAGTTTTCTCTCCTCTAACATTGATAAAGACATGAAGCTTGTCATTTGGGCGAACCAAAACATGAAATGTCTGATCATTCCTCAAATCGCACTGACTTAACAAGTGGTTGTCCTCAAGCTGTTGACCTGCATACATCAGGATTTGTTCGTTCATAAGAATTCCTTCCTCCTGTTCAATCTCCGCCTTGATGTCAGCAATACTATTCGATTTCCTCATATTGAGCTTGGTGGTCTTTCCAACAGAGGGAATCCTTACAGATATTTGAATAGCATCAGTGACATAGAGGTCAACAGAAGAGTTGGTCATGATGTTATAATCAGCAAGCTTATCCTCATTCTTCAAGTGCATCCCAGCAAAGAACATCTCTTGCTTGCTCTTGTCAATCCCCTCAATAGCACTGAGTTTGGATTTGATCTGATCGACTGTATCAGTACAATTCACATTGAGGGTGAATGTCTTCATCATCTTCACATAGATCTGGACAAATATTGGATATACTAACTGATTAAGCTGTGAGAAATATAACCCAGCTATTCTCTCGTTGGAATTGCACATGGTTAACAATGGAAGAGAACATCATACCAGCAATCAAATTAGTATATACAGATTTACCAAGAAAGGGACTTCGATTTGCTACTTTACTTCTTGAAATCCCAGCAATCAACGTAATTATGATCCCAGGTGTGCCCCAGGAAGTATTACAATGTTATAGTAACACAAATCAGCTGATGGCACCTAGGTAGTATTAGTATTAGTGTATTATAAAGTGACCAAAGTGGACAAGTGTGCAAAGGGACAAGGACCACATTGGCTATTAACTTAAGGATACCAAGAACCAAACCGCCAACATTAGATATTGAATATAGGAGTCCTAAAACTCACACATAACTATTCCGCGCCGCGAAACATCCAGCCCGCCACCCACTTGTAGCATCTGAAGTTCCTGAACAACTGAATCACATTTGCCCTGATCCCCATGGTCCAAGGCAATGGACCACAAGATGATTTGTTCATACTACACGAATATTTGTTCAAACGCTTTCCAATAACCTCCATTTCCAAATACCCTAGCGGATTTGGATTACTACCGGGCACTAAAGAAACCCCCAAATTTTACCCAAATGTGATATAGTAGTACAGATCATCAATACTTCAGCACAGAAACCATCCAAAATTCACCGTACACACCCGCGCATTCCACTCCTCGCGTCATCGGAGCCCTAGCAAGAAACTGCGGACGGGCACGAAACCCTCGCCCCTCCCGCGCGCCCATCGGAGCCGACCTCGCTAACCCACTCATCCACTCGCATGGCGACGAAGAACCAACCAAACCAACCACGCGCGCGGTGCGAAGCCGGGAGGGAGGGAGGGGTTTGGAGGATCGCGAACCTTTAAGCTCTTCGGCGGCGGCGGCGGCGGCTGCTCGTTGTGGGAGTCCATGGCGGGCCGGCGCTTCATCCGCCGCGTCGGGCTCCGATTCGACTTGGCGTCGCCGGAGAGCTCGTCGTCGGCGGCGGTGCTGCTCTTCTCCCCCGCCTTCTCAGTTCTCACTCCACCTCGTCTTCCTCTCTCACCGCCGCGGCTCGCGGAAGGGTAAAAGCCGCAAGCAAGGGTAGATTGGTAAATTTATTATTAGTTTTAGCCTTTTTTTTTTAGAAATTAGGGGCTGTTCAGACTCCAGATTAATGTGAATATATTTAGTTTCTTGCCAAACTTTCATAAATAGTAGATAAGAAATCTTGTTACCAAAATTTTAGTATTGCCACCTAAGGTTTATTTTGGCTACAATATGAATAACCCCTTTTATAGGAAATCAATCATAATCTTATACCCTATCCGGATTTCAATGAGGAAAATTTTATGATTTGTGCTTTAGTTATATATATATATCATCTTACCTTTTATATTTTATTGACTTATTTATATCAAAGTCGACTGTGATTTTTTTGTGATTTGATACAAAATTGAGTGGATAGTATAGGATGATTTGGTAGTTTTGACTTGCAAAAAGGCAAAATATAATGTATCACAGTAGGCTTCAGTTGAAATAAAAGAAAACTTTTTCAGGTGTTTAGGAATGATCTCAAGGCGCTAGGATGGTGTTTTCAACGTGAATGTTTTCTTGGGTCGATGTGTGACCCTTTTTTTTTATCAGTGAAATGATACTACTACATAACTTCTTCCTTTGTTTTAGAAAAGATTAAAAAAACAAAATATTCAATCACACCATCCAGCCTGATCTATAAAACGTAACAGATGATCAATCTTGCTGAAAAAAAATGGACAGATGTCCATCACTTTGCCTAAATGACAAAAAAGAGGAGCTGTTTGGGCCAATGAATACACAAGCATAAAGCCTAGGAAAAAGTCCACTTCGACTCCCTTAATTGTTCACCGAATCTAATTCCTGACCCTTAACTACAAAACCGGACAGGATGACTCCCCCAATTACTAAAACCAGTACAATTGAATCCCTCAGTGGTTTTGGAGAGCGGTTTTGCTGACGTGGCATGCTGACTTGGCCCATTAAGCTGACGTGTCAGCCAAGTCATGAGGCCCACATGCAATTGATTAGGGAAAAATATAAAAAACGTAGGGCCAGCTATAGTTGGCCATATGGGCCGCCCGGCACGGCACGGCCCAGGCACGACCGGGCCTGGGCCGAGGTCAGTCGGGCCGGCACGGCCCAACGAACAAGCCGTGCCGTGCCGTGCCAGCCCACGGGCTACAACCACGGCCCAGGCACGACCCAAGTAGCCTCGGGCCGTGCCGGGCTAGCCCGACGGCCTGGCTAGCCCATCGTGCCCGTGCCGGCCCAGGCACGCCCTGGCAAAAAACCCCTTCAAAGGTTCAATTCAACACAACAAATTGACATAACACATCAAATTCATGAAATTCACATGTAATTCATCAAATAAGTCAAAGAATCACAAACAATTCATCAAGTCAACAGTTCATCAAATCATGCATACATCAAGTCACAGATTTACAAGCACAGATTTACAAACAAATGAACAATTCTTCAAGTCACCAATTCATCAAGTCACAGTCTCACAGATTTACAATCAGTTCAAATAAATTCATCAAATGCATACATCAAGTCATCTACTATTTTCATCAAGTCCATCTCAGAATCACAAACCTCAGAAAGTTAGAATATAAAAGGGGTTTATATAAGCTGTGATTGTGCAATGGCTGCCTCATTAAAAACCTTTCTAGGTAAAAACTCACACCTCGTGAGAAAACCCTAGAAAGAAAAAAGTACAGCCCATAGCTAAAATGTTCATATCAATTACAATCATCCAGTTCAAGGGTTTACATCAATTTCATCATCAAGATACATTTATTCATAAGCATTTTGAAGCTCCACATTCTCAGTAGTATGCTGACTTTTTGCATCTGCTAGCTCCCAGTCCTTGATCACTGCCAGAATTTCCACCAGCCTAGGGTTTAGACGCCGCCGACGGTCCTCGATGATCCTGCCAGTTAAGCTAAAAGTAGACTCGGACGATATAGTAGAAACAGGAACAGTCATAACATCTTTAGCTAAGATTGAAAGACAGGATAAGTTAGTTTGTGCTGTTGCCACCAACTAAGGATATTGAAGTCATCATCATATTGGTTGACAGTGTCACTGTCAAGATATGCAGACAGTTCAGAAGAATTGAGATTAGCAGTTGAAAAGCTGCCTGAAGCAAAGCAGTAGCAGATGTCATCCTGGATAATGAACCAGCACCAAGCCCAGCACCTGGACTGGCACCAGCATTACCAGCACCAAGCCCAGCACCTGGACTGGCACCAGCATTACCAGCACCTGGACTGGCACTGCATTACCAGCACCAAGCCCAGCATCAACAACAGAACCAAAAATCTTCCCCATGCAGTCCTTTTCTTACCAGTGGAAGGCCTGGAATAGTGGAACTATGCAATCTAACAGAACCAAACTTTCTTTCATACTTAGCAAAAGTATCAGACAATGAAGCTCTAACAGTTGTTAAATAAGCAGAGTAATCATCACCAATGAGTTGAGCCATAATCTGAAGCACTTTACTAAACCCCTAATCTTGGCCCTAGGGTCCAAGATAAATGCAAATGAACAAAGAATTGGAATTTTAGACCAGTAGTTCATAAACTTAGTTTTCATGGGACCAACACATTTGCAAGGTTTTGAACATTGCCATATGTGTTTAGATGTCCAGCAATCTCTAAAATGTGATGCATGATTAATGGAGATGTTGGATAATAAACACCAGACAAAACAACAGTTGAATCATAAAATTGTTCAAGGAAACACAAAACAGATTGAGCACATGCCCAATGTAAGTCTGTGAGTAATGGATGGTCATTAACAAAAGGATGTTGTGTACTAATAAATACTGTGAATGGTTCCCTATGTGGTATGAGATGCTTAAGCATTAGATAAGTTGAATTCCATCTAACATCCATGTCCAAACCAAACATACGAGGACGATAACCTGCAGCAATGCAAACATTTTTATATGTAGCAATGCGCTGATTAGATGCATTCAAGAATGAAATGGCAGCTCTAATGTCATTTAGCATGGGCTTGAACTTGTCAAGTCCAGCCTTAACAATCAAATTGATGAATATGACATGCACAGCGTTGATGCAAAAATAAATCACCAATATAACCAGACAGAGCAGGAGTAAGGGTGTCCATAGCTTTAGAATTAGCAAAAGCATTGTCTAATGTAATAGAGAAACCTTATCAGTAATACCATATTCTTCAGCAACAGCAATCACACGCTCAGCAATATTAGCACCAGTATGTGACTCATCAATAAGCCTAAGACCCCAAGACCCTCTTTTCTAATTGCCAATCAGAATTAACAAAGTGAGCTACAACACTCAAATAATCTTCCTTAGCATGACCAGACCATATATCAGATGTCAAAGCAATAGAGCTAGCAGAATTGAGACGATCAATAATAACAGAACGACGATCCTTAAACAACTTATAAAAATCTCTGGTAGTAGTTTGTCTAGAGACAGGAACAAATCTAGGGTTATGAGCAGCCTTAATATAGTTCACAAAAGCAGGAGATTGACCCAAACTGATTGGAAGATCCTCTCTAGCAATCAATCTACACAATTCAACACTAGCAACTTCAGGACTATATTCCCATGGAATAACATAACCATCTGCACTAAATCTAAGCATGGACTGAGGCAAAGCATTAGACCCAAGCTTTCTAGGTTTGCATGACTTAATATGCCTAAGCAAATGTCCAGTGCCAGCAGAAGAACGAGCACTCAAAGTTTTATGACAGTAATTGCATTTAGCAGAGACTCGAACCCTATTACCATTGGTCGGTTCATAAAGTTCCTCAAAGTCATCCATACCTTGGAGGTTTTGGGCTTCTTGTTGGTACAAGTCGCACTAGAGCCAGTCGGCGTCACATGCCACTGTCGTCGACCGGCTCTCGTCATCGACATTCACATGGATCGGGATGTCGGAGGTATTGCCGAACACCTCCACACGATCCTCCTCCACATCATCATCGTCATCACCGCGCATCCCCATAGTCCTCAACTCGTAGTTGACAGAGGTAGGATCGTCGTCCATCGCAGGCACTCTGGTCCCTCAACGGCGGCTGCCGCTAAGCAACGGGCTTGCGACCTGCAAGCAGCCAACAACACTCAAGGTTAGGGTCGGAAATGGAGAAAAAAAAAAGAAAAACGATGGTTCCATGCTTGTACCTGCGCAGCCGGAGCACCGGAGTTGCCGTTGAAGACGATAGGCTCACGGATCTACGAGAAGACCAAGGATCTGGCGAAGAAGAACAAAAGGGAAAGAGACGAAGAGGAAGGCTGGATCTGGAAGAGTGGAAGGACGATGACTCAGGCGACCATGCGTGGCCGGTGGCCCCCATCCTCATGAGCCCCTCATGCGAGTCAGCGAGGCATCGATCGGAGACGAAGAGGAAGGCTGGATCTGGAAGAGTGGAAGGGAGGCGACTCCTGAGTCTCACCGGTGCGCGCCTGAGGCCCTGAGCGAGTGAGCGGCGGACGGTGGTGGAGGAGATCTGGTGGGCGGTGGAGCGTCGGAGGCGGATCGGCGGAGGCGGTTGAGCGGTGGCGGCTAGGGTTAGGGTTAGGCGGAGAGGCGGAGAGCGAGGCGAGAGGGGACTGGGGAGGGGAGGGCGGCGGCGCTCGCTGGCTTATATATGCGGGCGCACGCGGGCGCGCCGCTGTCTGTTGGGGCTGGGCCGTGCTCGGCCTACCGTTGGTACGGGCCGTGGTCGTGCCGACCTCGGTCCGTGCCGTGCCGGGCCGGCCCACCGTGCCCAGCCATAGGCCCAGGCACGGCCCATAGTCGTGCCGGGCCGGCACGGGCCCGACTGCTACCGGCCGTGCCGTGCTTGGGCGCGGGCCAAATTCCCGTGCCGTGGGCCGGGCCATCGGGCCTCGGGCCATATGGCCAACTATAGGGCCAGCTTGTCAGGGCCCTCTTCTCCCTCTATCTAAAAAAAAACAGCAGAGCAACCGCCGCCGGCGGCGATGGCGATGGCGGTGGTGCGGGCGGCAGCGGTGGATGGCGATGGCGATGGCTGTCGTGGGCGCCGCTTCGCTCGTCGCCCTCCTCCTCCTCCTTCGTGGCCGACTGCTGCGTCGCGCACGCCGCCCTTGTGGAGCGCGGCGCCGCTCTCGCCGACCGCCTGGAGGTGGCGCGCTCGCTCCTCGCGGAGAACGGCTACACCATCATGCGCTGCAGATGCGGGCCCCCTATGGCAAATCCTCCGGCGCAACCTTGGCGCCGAGACGCTGCACCCGTCGCGCGTCCGCCTGGCGGGGAGGCCGAGGGAGGATACAACAGATCAACAGCAACTCGTGTTTCCTGGTAACAACTGCAGAGCTGAGCAGGACACAAGCCGCCGCAAGATTCATCAGTGATAATCTTCTTTTGAAAAATTAATCATCAGTGATAATCGAGCGGGGCAAGCGTATCCTTGAGATCCATCCCCTGGAGATGGACATCCTGCATGCACATCACAAGCAAAAATAATTCAGTCATCACAAACCTACACAAACACACATCAAGCTTGGGAATTCACACACACGCACGTACGGATGCGAAATGGTTGACGTTGCGTGTGGTGCGCCTCGTCGCGCGGACGACGACGACGACGTCCTTGAGCGTGGCGCCGGCGGGGAGCCGCCAGTAGTCGATTGCGATCGGCGGCGTGGGGACGTTCTCGATCTTGCCGGCCTCGATGTCCTTGAGGTACTCGGTGTAGGAGTGGATGGCCTCCTCCTGGAGGTAGCCGACGACGCAGTGCGCGAGCTTGGGGGAGAGGAGGTAGCCGAGGAAGTAGGTGTTGAAGAAGACGCGCTGGACAGCGAGCACGAGCGTGCGCTCGTACCACCTCGGCTTGGCCACCTCCATGAAGGTCATGAGGTGCATCCGCTCGTTCTCGGCTCTTCCAGCAGCGCGCGTATCCAACCGCCGCTGTGCTCGAAGCTGGTGGTGCTGGCTTAGTCTCGGGCTATCCTCTCCGACTGCCTCATCAACGCCACCAACGGTCACCCCTTCATCTTCGAGGGCGCCTTCTTCCTTTCCCTCGCCACCCGCATCAACTTCGGCACCCCCACCCCCCACCCCGTCCGCTACCCCGACGACCGCGTCTGGGAGTCCGACATGGCGCGCAGCCCAACTTCCTCGTTGAGGACGCGCCCGCTACCACCCACCCCGCCTGTCGTCATCGGCGCTGCCCCCGCCCGCCGTCGCCGCCCCCGCCTGCTGAATTGGGAGGGAGAGAGAGATAAGGGGGAGATTGGGGAGGATGAGGAAGGGATAGACTGACATGTGGGCCCCAAAAATTCTTCTTCTATGTGAATGACGAATGGGTCCCACGTGTATGTTTTTAGTTATAATGCCACCTAAGCGTCACATCAACAACAGAAGTCAACATTGCCATGTAGACGCCACGTCAGCGAAACCACTCTTCAAAACCGCCGAGGGATTCAATTTGTACCGGTTTTAGTAATTGGGAGAGTCATTCTACCCGGTTTTCTAGTTAAGGGTCACGAATTAGATTCAATGAATAATTAAGGGAGTCCAAGTGGACTTTTTCCTAAAGCCTAATAGGTGACTCGGCCTACAGTACAGAAGCCCAGAACAAAATATTAGCCTCATGGTGCACCCGGTGCAATTAATTGGAAATTTGGAATGGTTAGTGTGAATAAATATAGTTCAAATCGAAGTGTGCAATAGGGAAAAATAAGATTACATTGGTATTTTCTCTAAAACTCTTTACATGCCCGTGCATGCAACGGAATTTCTTTTCGGTTAAATTTAATCCATGTCATTGGAAACGTGCCATATCGTAAAAATACTACTACCATTCACCTATGTAGAACCATGCCACTACAATACATATGAAATGGATGAATGGCATTTTGTATGCCTCAAACATGTTTTAATTTGAATCGTTTTTTCTACCGTATTTTTGTGTGGACCAAAATACCATTACCCTCAACCCTCACATGGGTCTAACATGTCAGTTTATCTTCTTTCTCCACCATCCTCTCTATTCTCTCTATTCCCCCCACACCCACCTTCTAAAACAGAAAATTGATGCATCATAGTACGCAAATACTCCTACATTGATAAGGAAAAAAACATATCATGCAACATACAACATCACACTTGTGCTGATGACCTGATCCCCTGAATTAGTTCTGCATCATCTACGTCACCCTCGATAGCTAGTTGTGAGATGGTGTTAGATGTATGTGTATGTGTATCCTAAGAAACCATTATCAGTTTGCTAATGATGCATGGCTGCCGTGATAAGTATATATAAGTATATAGGGAGCCTTGTAGTTATAATGTAGATCTTCTTTCTCTCAAAGTAGAACTTAGAGAGATAAAAAGATACGGGTCCAAGAAGATCTTATCTTCTCTAAATAGGACTCTTAACACCTTATGTCCCAAGAAGATAATTTCTTTCTTCATCCGCCATATTTTCTTAATTAAAGGATATGTTCTTGTATATAATCGGGTATACGGTATTGGCATATTCCATGAATTTGTGTATAGGAGGAATGTTTTATTCTTGACACTGACAACTACCTCCTACACTTTGCAGGTGTTCGTGGATCTTTTCTGTACATGGCTTATTTCTGATAACATGGATCTTTTTTTCGATCTTTTAAGCAGGGTTAGGTTGTTAGTTTTTTTTTTTTAGCATTTTTTCCAAGGAGAGAGAACCGTTTTTTATGGTAGAAAGGATGATGACCGTAAGAAAAATACATCAACAATTTATTAAAAACTATACTAGTTAACTTGGCGTTCAACTATGGTTTTTACAAGAGAAAAAAACAAAAAATGACATTGACAAGCGCCCAATTATAAAAAATGTCATTGATAAGTGTGAGTTTCATAAAATGTTATTGCACAAGCGACTTTGTTCCATAAATGCCATCGCTGTTACGGTTCCGTCCATAACTCGCCGTTAATTGCATTATTCATCCTATAACACTTAATGGAGAACTGCTAACAGAACCCTAACGACGATAGAACTCACACCCTTGTTGATGATATTTCTTGAAATTGAATGTTTGTTAATGGTATTTCTTGAATTTTCTCTTTTTTAAAATACGTAAAACCAGTGTGTGAAGAATTGAACACGTTATCTTAAGGTTGAAACCATACACCCATTACCACTGCACTATTAAGTGTACCTCGACAATATGGTTTTCACACTGGAAAATCTCTAATCTTAAAGAATACTTCTTTCAAAGTTGATCGAAGATTTTTTTTAAAAAAACTACATCCTACAACTTTATATGCACAATCACAATGTATCTTTCCAGCCAAATCTTTCACCCATATCAAACTAATACCCCGCAACAATGTACTGGAAAATCATGTACCCCTACCTAGCACAGTATGATGTGTAGATTCGTAGTAGAATATATCATATACTATACTAGGTATAGTAGGCCAAAAGGTCCAGGGCCTGATGGCTCGGTCCAAAAAGATGAGGGATACAAAATAAACTTATTCAACCATACTAGAGATGGCCCAAAGAGATGAGGGAGGAAAAAAATAGACTTCCCCGATAAAGAGCACGGTGAGTTTTCGTGCCTTCGGGCTGGTCCGGCATGACGCAAATCTTATTGGGCCATTGGTGCATCAAGTGAGCGGGCACAGCCCGACCCAGTGTGTAGGTCGAATCGTACCGAGCTGACTGATCTCAGGCCTGGACCCGATCTTGCCCGGATCGTGCCGGGTAAAACGACCCATTTGACCATCTAGTATAATACTGGGTATACTTATTTTAGGATGGAAGAAGTATGGTAACTTTTAAAGTGGTCCGAAGACTTGGAAAAAAAGAAACCTCCAAAACTAAACAGTGGAGATTGGTTTGGTCACACAATCAAGTTCATCTCGCCCAATCTCATGGACGCAATCCTTCACTATCCCACCAATCGATTCCTCCGATCCCCTACGTACGTGGTCCACTGCGCCTGAATCCACCTCGCATCCGCGGCCACAGCGGTATGCATTTGCGCACGCGATGCACTTGCACCCCACAGATATCAGCGGCGGCAGCGCACACAGTTTCTGAAAATCTCTGAACCGTCCTGTCCGAAACCGGCCACCACCGCACCGCCTCGCCGCCGGACGCCGGAGGCCGTACGTACGTCTTCCCTGACCCATATGCATGCATCCAGTACACAGTTGGTGGTGACAGTCGTCGTCGCTGACTCGCCGTGGATCGATCGGCATTAAACTCGGCCGATCGGCCGGCTGCAGAGCGGCAGCTAAGCAGCCGGCAGAGCATGTGCCGGATTCGAAGCATAAAAGGCCGTGGTAAAAATGCGTTTTTTCTTCTTTTTTTTTTTCAAATTTTTTTTTCTACTGCCTTACAGGGTTTTTCTTACCGTTTTCGGAACTATTACCACTATCCGGCTCTATCACTGTTACAGCTAACCGCGAGTTTACCGTGTGGTAATTAACCATGAAAACCAGTGTGATTTCAAAAACTGAAAAGATTACCTCGTGTGCTAAATTGTTTAGACCACTTAAGCCTAGTTTGAAATAGATTATGGACCAAATTATTATATATTCTGGATTATCTACGTACTCGATTCTAAATATAACTAAATATTTTAGCGAATAAACTTAATAAGTACTACCTCCATATTTTAATGTATGACGCCGTTGACTTTTTATTCAACGTTTGACCATTCGTTTTATTCAAAAAATTTATGTAATTATCATTTATTTTATTGTGATTGAATTCATCATCAAATGTTCTTTAAGCATGACATAAATATTTTCATATTTGCACAAAAATTTTAAATAAAACGAATGGTCAAACTTTGGTCAAAAACAGGGTTTCCAACAACCGCCAGGGGCGAGGTTACCGCGCCCGAGTGGTAACCAGTGGAAAAACCGTACAAAACCGTGCAAAAATTTATCCAAAAATTCAAATTATTTTTTTAAGATTTATTTGGATTTAAGGAGGTTACGCCGTATTTATATTACCGTAACCCCCGCAGTAACGCGGTAACGCGCGCGTTACCGGCGGTAAGAGAAACCTGACTCAAAAAAGTCAACATGTCATACATTAAAATATATGGAGAGAGTAGTTTGGAGGGATCTGTAAGTAACACAGTTGAAGAAAGCCTTTTGAGATTTTTTTCCTTAAGATATGGAACAAATAATCCAAAATAGTAATTTGGGAGTTTAGTGCCTAGTAAAGTAGCTGAAAACAACATCATGACTTGCTTTAAACTATTCATTAAGTTTATTTATCAAATTATTTAATTTATCCCTAGGAGTATAATAAAGTAAATAATACACCATAATCCGATCAATAATCTATATACTCCGTTTCAAATGTTTGACACCGTTGACTTTTTAGTACGTGTTTGACCATTCGTCTTATTCAAAAAATTTAAGTAATTATTTATTCTTTTCATATCATTTGATTCACTGTTAAATATACTTTCATGTACACATATAGTTTTACATATTTCACAATTTTTTTTAATAAGACGAAGGGTCAAATACGTGTTAAAAAGTTAACGGTGTGAAAAATTTTGAAACAGAGGAAGTAAAAAGGACCGTGAATCAGTAGCAGCCTGAGTGAGCCGTGCAGGGGCAGGTGCAGCGAGCAGCTAGCCAATATCAATGAAAGGAGCTTTCATTTCGAGAATGCATGCAATGATTCCTCTCTTCAATATGGGAGCACCATTGTACTGCTCACTTCGCCGTGGTTCCGCTCTTGGCATACTGTGTGCTGCCCCTGCCCTCCTTTTTCAATTGTACCGCGACCAAATAAATAGATAAAATTTTATAAAAATTCATACTGTATGCTGCTGTAAGCATCGTCATTCCTTTTCATTGTTCACCGTATTTTCTTGAAACTAATTAATTATTTACTCTACGCTTCGAACGGTGTATTGCTTAGATCATTTATGTAATCTGTTTATTAAGTTCAGTTTTTAAAATATTTTAATTTATTCTATAGCCAAGTAGACAATCCCGGTAAAAATTCTCTCGACCATTGAAGTCCAATAGTAAGACATTACAGCTCATTTTACATGTGCATATGGAATCATTCTCTCCTCTGTTTAATTTGGGACACGGTTTTGGAATCGTTTTTTCACTGTGAGCCAGATGCAGCATATGCTCAACTAAGGCCGAGTTTAGTTCTAATTTTTTTTCTTGAAACTTCCAATTTTTTCATCACATCGAAACTTTCCTACACACAAACTTTCAACTTTTCTATCACATCGTTTTAATTTCAACCAAACTTCTAATTTTGACGTGAGCTAAACACACCCTAATTGAACGGCAGAGGCATATCTAGAGATAGGGTACTGTTCTTCGGTAGGAGTTGTCTGTTTAGTACAAGAAGGGTACTGGAGTAGTACATATCTAAAGATAGCTTTGCGGCAATTAAACGAGTTCATCACGTCGTTGAATGACTACACATTGTTGACGGCCACTGTGCCCTTTGGCCATTGTCCATTGCTACATGCTTGTCCCTACATGCATGGTAGTGAAGGACCACGGAAATTAAATGGGGAAAATAATCTTAAGGCCAAGTTCTTTTTCACCTTATTTACCGGATTATATATGTTTTCCACGCTTTGAAAAAAAATAGTTTTCAAAAAACATTTTTTATTGTATTACTTAGACCGTTGATTTTAAGACTTCTCAAAATATTGAATTTATCTCTATAATCAAAATAGATAATCTGTTCAATAATCTACATCAAAAGGAGCTTTAGGATTTTAGAATTTAGCTTAGGAATTAGGATTAATTTTAGATGTTGGGTTGTCATCGCTTTCATTGTTTCATGATTGCTAAAAGCAAAAGTAAAAAAAGAAATCTAAAATCTAAAAAAAATTCAAAATTGGTATAAACTCTTCCAAGCTACCACACAGGTTAGTTTGTGCTTCACAAACTCTCACCTCACTGCCATACATACTGTATGTGATTCTTCGTCACTCCTAGCAAGAAAACAAAACTGACACGGTAGGGGTGGACATTCGCCGCAAGAGCGAGAAATTCGGTTCGGCCTTTTGGTCTCTTGAAATTTTTTGTCATCTAAAAATTGAACACCGAGCTGTTTGGGTTAATTTGGGCTTCTCAAACTCTCGCTTCTCTCTGTTATACTACGTGATTCTTCGTTAATTGCTCCTAGCAAGAAAACAAAACGGACAGCAGGGGTCACTAGTACTAGAATTGGACAAGCACCCTAATAGATCGTAAACGG
>CM020187.1:9834957-9853197 GCA_009805545.1 Oryza longistaminata | reverse complement strand
GCGTGTCTTGGCGTATGTAGGCTTCTATGTTGATTGTGTTGGGTGTTGATCCTCTGTGTATGTTGATTCTCCCGTTGGGCGCTGATCCCGTTGGGTGTTGATTGTCTCTTCATGGTGAGTCTGTCTGTCCCCCTGTCCTCCTAGGGGGGTTTGTATTTATACCCATAGGTGTCCCCTTGTCCAAGTAGAACTAGGGAAACCAATATGGATACAATCCGAGTAGTCCTTGTCGTTTCCATGTAGAACTCTGGTTGTCTTTCCTTATCCGGAACTCCCTCCATATCCGCAGGTTGTTTCCGTATAGGACATGGTATGTGGTGGGTCCTGCCGAGATTTAGTCAACTACTATTAGGTATGTGGTATCCATAACCATGACAAAATGCGACATACTATGTGTATGCTATGTAATTTTTCTTCATAATTTTTCCGCTGCTCTTTCGTGATAAGTAGCAAGGAGTGTTGAGAAATCTTTGGGCTTACCCATAAGTACCCTAGCCGGCTGCGTTCGGGCAGCAGAAGATTGTGAGAAAGTTTGTTTCGTTTTTCACGCGTAAGCTTTCCGAACTACTAAACGGTGTATTTTTGCAAAAAAAGTCTATACGAAAGTTGTTTTAAAAAACATATTAATCCATTTTTTAATAGTTTATACTCAATTAATCATACGCTAATGGCTCACCACGTTTTACGTATCTTCTCTTTTCCTCTCCTCTCAAACTCAAGAACACTTAATGGGTTATCACCTAACCTTTCATATACTTCTTACTCTGTCCCAATATAAATACACATAGTGTATATGTAACCTATTACAGTACTACTAATCTGAACAACTACTTGTCTAGATTCGTTATAGGATATGCCACATATGTATTATGTTGTATTTATATTGGGACAGATGTAGTATAAAATATAATTATATAAGAGGGAGGCTACTTGTTGTATATTGGTGCTAAGAATTATAGTGAAAGAAAGATCCACCCTCTAAACCTTGTGTCTTCAGTAGGCATTATAAAATCTCTCTTGGACTACACACGCAGCTTTCTTAGAATGCATATTTTTTACCAAAAATATATGTAAATTACTCCTTTTTTCTATAAAAATCTTTAAGAATTAGTGCCTTTATTCGAAAGAAGTCACGGAAAGAAAAAGAAAAAGAAAGAGTACTATCTTGCCTCTTTGCCAGGAAACCAAAAGCATCATCCCAGAGAGTAAAAAACTCACCAAAAAAACCTAGGTGGTGTTCTTTTCTTCTGAAAATGAAGACGAAGATTAAATTTTTTACACAAAATGAGGTATTGTTAACGTATGATTGATTAAGTTTTAATTATTACAAACTTAAAAATAGATTAATATGGTATTTCAGAGCAACTTTCATATAGAAAGTTTTCGCACGAAACACACCGTTTAGTAGTTTGAAAAGCGTGCCACGAAAATCTTAATCTTCATCCAACTTTTATTGAAGAAAAGAACGGGAGCAGTGAAAGAAAAGCTTAGGTACACGTAGAATCAACCATATGCATCACTCCATTAGTTAGCTAGCTCCGGGACAAAGGTACAGGTAACCGTCGTTTCCTGAACCGATCGACGCAACGCAAGCACGCACACGGCGCACGCACGCACCCGCGTGCGCATGAGCCGAGCGCGCAATATGCGTGCGTGCGTGCGTGCAGCTTAATGATTAGCCCCCAAAATCTCCGCGGATTCGCGGCGATCTCTCCGGCCGCACGCGCGCGTGCCGTGCTCGTGCGTGCAGCGTGCCGCATTGTAGGCTTGTAGCTAGCCAGGCAGCATCGGCTTCGGGTGTGCTTAGTTCGTATCCAAATTGAAAGTTTGGTTAAAATTGAAACGATGTGATGGAAAAGTTAAAAGTTTATGTGTATAGGAAAATTTTGATGTGATGGAAAGGTTGAAAGTTTGAAGAAAAAATTTACAACTAAACACAGCCTTCGATCGATCAGCCAAGAGGAGATAGCACGGCACGGTAGCTGATCGACACCGACGGCCGGCGGGATCATAGGTTTACCTTTTCGATTGAGCGCTAGCTTGACTCCGATTCGCGCGGTATATATGATTTGGATGATCAAGTTTTTGTCAGATATACCTTTTATTTTTTGAGTTTTAGTTCTTGAAAACATTTCGAAGTTTTACTCGGAGTTGGCGTTCGAAATATTATCCAAGTGAAAAACTTGAAATTTTCAAAGCTTTCAATCGACCGGTATTCGTTGAAAACGTGAACCACATACATCATATCACCACATAATGATGATGTAACAAGGCCGAGGAGAAGGATGATGGCTTAAATTCATTGTATTAGAAAATAACTTAGGCCTGGTCTAGTTTTAATTTTTTTTTTCCAAAAACATCACATCGAATCTTTAAACACATGTATAAATATAGATAAAAATAAAAACTAATTGCACAGTTTACATGAAAATCGTGAGATGAATCTTTTGAGTCTATAGTTCATAATTAGATATAAGTGTTACAGTAACCAACATGTGCTAATGACGGCTTAATTAGCCTCAAAAGATTCGTCTTGCGGTTTCCAGGCGAGTTATGAAATTAGTTTTTTCATTCGGGTTCGAAAACCCTTTACGACATCTGGTTAAACATCCGATGTGACACCCCAAAATTTTCTTTTCGTGAACTAAACACACCCTTATCTAATCTTAATTAGATTGATTTATTTTAAAGTCGATGGAGTAGGCAGCTAGACTCGATCGGTGACAGCTCCTGGTTCTTTGGCCGTAAGGCCCGTAACCAAGCAACTTAAGACCTTCTCAAGGCTCTCCATCAAGCTAAAGCAGACGAAATTAATAGTGCAGCGACTCATCTGCATCCAACCAACCGCAGCGAGCTAGCTAGCTTCATATAAAGAATAACAATATCGTATTGATTATTATAAATCATCGTAAAATTACTTTTCCTTTTCTAAAACATTAAAAGGAGTACCTATATAACTCTATATTTTTGGTAAAAAAACTTTCAAACATAACTATAATATAATTATGATGTGATTATTATTGTAACATGGGTGTAGCGAGAGTGTAACTAGCTAGAATGTACTGGAGTATGTAACTTACGCACATATGAGATAAAACTCTCTAGCGCGGGTTCGATCCTCCACTCCGCTTGTGAGGAAAACATTTTTACTCTCTACTGGCATGGATCTTAAAGCACATCGCACGGTCTACAAATCACAAGTGATCCACCTGAATTTCTTTTGACAAAAAAATAGTAATTCTAAAAAATTGAACTTAATTTTGCCTTCAAAGGTCAAGTTCTTTTTTATTTTGAAAGTATAGGGATCTAAGTGACACAGTCAAGTAAGTTTTAAATACCAACTAAATCTATATTTTGACTTGTTATCAATGGAAAATGATATTGTTCATTTTTCACTAGTAGACAACATATGGACAACCCATGTACCTTATTTCAAATAGATTTAAATAAGTACAATATATAGAAAATGTAAAATTATAATATAGATGGTAGTACGCAGTCTATTAGAACCGTGTTAATTAATTAACTAAAACTAACACAACAACATTCTTTTCTCTCTTTTCCTTTCGTCTACATACTGAAATTTCAACATGCCATCTATTTTAGATGGTGGCATTCATGTCTTACCCTTGTTCACCCTTATACCTCTACTACTGCAGATCTCCTCACATCCCAGTGTTGCAATGTATTCCATACGCTTTGCATGAGTAATTACTGGGTCCAATGTTTTATTCTCAATAATCCTTCTAACGTACCCTCAATTGTATGGATCTAACCAGTTTTAACTTACGGATATATATATTACTAGCTAGTAATAAGTCTTCACTCTATAGCAACATGATATATACTTCTTTTTAATTTGAGTAAATTTCAGAAAATTGCAACTTTAGTGACAAAACTATCAGTTTAGTGTAACATTAGTGATATGTTTCAGTTTGCTGCAACAATAGCGTGAGAAATTTTCACAAAACTGTAACTTTTACGTTATATGCTGCTACAACAACGAATTGATAATTTTACCACTAAAATTACAATTTTCTGAAATTTGCTTTTTTAATTTTTATACAGGCGAAAGACCCCTGCCTGATTTATGTGTTAGTGGCAATGCTCCCAACAAAAGGTTGTTCCGACCTTAGTGCCCTGGTTCTGTGCGTCAGTGCGTGCATTCAACGGACATACAACACTCGTGAGTACTCCCACCGTCTATAAAAAATCAACATAATATTAATGTGACATATTTCAGTGCTATGAATCTGAATCCAGATTTATAGTAAGAATATGTCTTATCTAATCTTTTTTTTATAGGACGAAGGGAGTAAGATTAATCGAAGTATCGATCTGCTGTGTCGAATCAATCCTAAGATGTCGTATTAACTGGGGACAAACTAATAAATTGGATTGAGTACGAACGTTTACTTCTTCTTTTTCGCCACATCAGGATGGCTACAGCCTACAGGCCGGTACTCCTATTTACTTTGGATAGCTATCGATGCGACTCCTGTGGAAAAAAATTAAGAGGGAAAAAGGAGTTTTATTAGAGAGAGGACTTGTCTGTGCTAGCTAGGTTGGTACAACCACCTCAATTCCTATATGAAACTGACCTCCTTCACTAAGGCTAAGGGCCCCTTTGAATCGCAGGAATGAGAAAACGTACGAATAGGAAAAATGTAGGATTTTGATAGGAATGTAAGTATAAAACAGAGGATTGCAAAACACAGGAAAAACACTGGAATGGCTATTTGATTGGACCACAGGAAAAACGCAGGAATTAGAAGAGAGATAAAGACTCAAAGGAAAGTTTCCATGAGGTTCTACTTCATATTAGAATTCCTCCAAAACTTGCATGGTATTAGGCATTCTATAGGAATTTCATAGGATTCCATAAGATATATTCCTTTTATTCAAAAAGCTATATAGGAAAAATTCCTATAGAAATAAAATCCTCTAAAATTCCTATGAATTTCCTTTGAATCAAAGGGGGCCTAAGGTTTCGGCAAAAAAAATATGGTCTTGTTTGACGATATTGCTATTTGGCACAGTATTTTCAGCGCACATTTTCTATTTATGCTTTCATCTGAAAAATATTCATCTAAAAAATTTCCCTCCGAAAGACTTTGTTTTTTTTAGTGAAAACTTTCATACGAAAAAAGTGGGTGTTGGGATTCTGGGAAGGCACGTGCGCCAGATAGAAAGAGAAATATTTGACTCATATAGTCATATGCTCCCTCTATCCTATAATATAAATGATTTTGACTTTTTACTTACACTGTCTGACTACTCGTCTTATTAAAAAAAAGTGCAAATATAAAAAACGAAAAGTTGTACTTAAGTACTTTGGATAATAAAGTAAGTCACAAATAAAATAAATAATAATTTCAAATTTTTTAAAATTAGACGAATGGTCAAACAGTGCAAACAAAAAGTCAAAATCCTTGACGGAGGGAATATATATTACATGCATAGCCAAGAGCTTTAGGAAAATATAGTTCTGCGTATTAATAGTAGCTGTCTAATGGTGCAACTCAAAAGTAAGTAAAAGTCTAAATTTTAGATGACATAATAAAAAATAGGACCAAAATTTACAAATTTCCGACCTTAGGCTTTAGGATTCAATAGGCCGTGTAGGTGGCAGCGTTGCTGCAGTGGCGGTAGGGGAGGCATGCAAAGGAGCAAATCATGAGGCGCTTGGCAATTGTGGTGGCGTGAACGAGAAGAGAGGAGGAGGTGGGGACGTGGGATTGTCAAAATTTTGCATGATTTTAGGGTGCTTTTTTTCTTTTGTTGAAACGATATGCCAAGTTTAGTTCCAAAATTTTTCTTTAAACTTTCAACTTTTTCATCACATCAAAACTTTCCTACACACAAACTTTTAATTTTTCTGTCATATCGTTCTAATTTCAACTAAACTTCTAATTTTAGCGTGGACTGAACACACCAAGGATATGCATAAAACAAGGAGTCACTGTCTCTGTCACTATGTGATGAAGTTGAGCTCTCGTTAAGGGCAACACTTTATATGGTGCCTAGCTATCACAATAACAAGAAGTGAGTCAGCACACTTGTTCCTTTGGGGCTCACCTATCAAACTTATTCACAAAAGATAAATGACTTCTATATGTAGCAAAATAGAAAGAAAACGCAAGGCATTAGGTGAAAATTTAGCTACCGTTAATGTTGTAGATTAGAACTTCATATTACTTTATTACCCTTAAATGTCTATTCGTGAAGCCGAAGATTCTGAAGAATATGGTAAAGTTGGATAACTCCAGTTTCTAATTCTGCAGAATTCGGGGCGTATGTCGATTAGATACGCGAATATTTCATCGGCCCGATCAAAAATAGGTGAAACGTGAAGTCCCTATGAAAAGGGAGAAATATTTTTGTGTGAAATTAATGGACTGACGTTTCTGTGCTAGAAGCATTTCTAGCACCGTAATTCTCCCGTCTCATAAAAGACGAGCCTAATACAAAAGAACAAATTTGCAGTATTAAATCTGTATTTTACGAGACATATAAAGTACTCCTTCCATCTAAAAAAACTCAACCTAGGAGAGAAAGGACTATATGTATTATTACTACTTTCGTTTCAGGTTATAAAACTTTCTAGCATTACCTACATTTATATAGATGTTAATGAATCTAGACACATATGAATGTTTAGGTTCATATACATCTTTATGAATGTAAACAATGCTAAAAAATCTTATAACCTAGAACGGAGGAAGTAGATACGAACGAGCTAAGGGTGTGTTTGCAAGTGCAGGATGGAAACTCATCCCTCCAGCACGCAAAACGGAGCGGCTTTTTAACACATGATTAATTAAGTAGTAGCTATTTTTTTTCAAAAATAGATTAATTTGATTTTTTTAAGCAACTTTCATATAGAAAATTTTTACAAAAAACACACCGTTTAATAGTTTGAAAAGCGTGCGCGCGAAAAACGAAGGAGAGGGGTCTGGGAACATGGGGTTGCAAACACAGCCTAAGACCCTGTTTAGATGGGACTAAAACTTTTAAGTCCCTATCACATCGGATGTTTGAAAATTAATTATAAATTTAAACGTAGACTATTAATAAAACCCATTCATAATCTTGGACTAATTCGCGAGACGAATCTATTGAGCCTAATTAATCCATGATTAGCCTATGTGATGCTACAGTAAACATTCTCTAATTATAGATTAATTAGGCTAAAAAATTTGTTAAGCGAATTAGCTTTCATTTATGTAATTAGTTTCATAAATAGTCTATATTTAATACTCTAAATTAATATTTAAATATAGGAACTAAAGTTAAGTTCCTGAATTCAAACACCGCGTCTCCATGGCTGCTACGGAAGGCTAGCGCTCGACCGCTCGTGAATCTCGGCTCGTCTCATATGTCATCTCTCCGTGGATATATATTGTTTAGTGAGCCGTATTGAATAGGGACGGACACAGCAGCAGCAGAGACGCGGATTAATGCCACGCACACTCCCATCTACTCTCCCTCCTCTCGTCACCACCCGATCGCGCCAACGCACGCACGCCGCCCACATCGCGCGCGCCGCGAGCTCAGCTTCAGCTCAGCTCCTCCTCTCTCTATATATACCCTCGCGCGCCGCGCACGGACACGCACGCACGCGCCGTCGTCGACATCGCTGTCGTACGTCTCTGCGCGAGTGACTCTTAGCTTCGTCGTCGGCGGCAATGGCGCCGCACCCGCTGCTGAGGGGAGGGGCGAGGCGGGGGAGGAAGTACGCGCACGGGATGCACCCGGCGCAGATGGAGGCGCTGCGCGCCATGTGCGGCGCGCTCATCCCGTCGCTGCCCGTGGACGCGGACGGCGGCGACGGCGGGCGCCGCCCAGGCGACAAGGACCTCGAGCGGTTCTACCTCGCCTCCGCCGCCGACTCTCCATCCCCGACGAGGTCGGTCGGTCGGTCGATCGGTCGAACACCCCATGCGCGCGAGTTCTTTCTTGTTTATAATCTCTAATCTGGCGGCGGCCGCGGCGCGGCGTGGCGTGGCGTGGCGTGGCGTGCAGGTGGCGGAGCTGCTGGTGACGCGGTGCATATGGGAGGCGGTGGCGCTGACGTGGGTGGTGCTGTGGGCGCTGAGCACGCGGGCGGGCACGCTGCTGCTGTGCGGCCGGGACAGCGTCGCCGCCGTCGACGGCGGAGGGTTCCCGTCGTGTCCGTGCGCCGCTTCGCCGACATGCCGGCGGCGAGGCGGGAGACGGCGCTGCGGCGGTGGAGCGGCGCGCGGTGGCTCTTCTTCCCGCTCCGCATCGCCTTCGCCATCGCCAAGATCCTCTGCCACTACGTCTTCTACTCCATGGTACCTACGTCTCCTCTTCCCCTCCTCTCGACCGACTCACGAATCACCATGCCGCAGCACGGCATCACACCCCGTGCTTTTCAAATTTGAACCACATAAAAATCTGACAAATCTAAAATTCTGTAAGAAATCGCTGAATTATCGTCAAATTTAGCAGAGATCGAATTTCTATATATACGACAGTCCTACACCCAAGCACGCAGGTGCACCATAACCTCCGTCTCACAATAGTTATCGCTTTGACTTTTTCCTTACAACGTTTAACCATTCGTTTTATTTAAAAATTTGTGCAAATATGAAAAATGATAAGTAATACTTAAGGTACTTTTAATAATAAAGCAAATTACAAATAAAATAAATAATAATTTTAAAATTTTTTAATAAGACGAATGATCAGATTTTACAAACAAAAACTTAAAGCGACAATTAATATGGGATGGAGATAATAACAAACAACAGTACGAACACCAATCAGTCACTTGCAGCAGCTGCACCGTAGACTTCTTGTTCTTGGAGCTTCCTAGGAACCGGTTTAGAGAATTTTTTTTATTTATAATTCGTCTGTTTTCAGCATATACATATTCTGCTAAGGCTGTGTTTAGTTTTTGAAATTAGGAAAAAGTTTAGGGAAAGTTGATAGTTTGAAAAAAAAGGTGAAAGTTTATGTCAGTAGGAAAGTTTTGGATGTGATGTGATGTGATGAAAAGTTGAGAGTTTTGGGAAGTTTGACGTGAACTAAACATGAACTCGTATCAGCCTAAGGCTCCGTTTGAATCCAATTAAGATACAATCGAGTAACGTCCCCTCCAATTAAGATACATAATTTTTTCGGGCTCTAGAAAATTTACATTCCACGGTCCCAACATGGATGGATTACATTCCAGTGGGCACTGGCAACATGACTGGTGAGGCTGTAAAAACAGCACTGAATGGCTGTTTGGTCCTAGTGCGTACTGCTACTTGGTCGTGTGTATATATGGTGCAAAAAATGCCGTACTTACTGCACATTCAGAGGGTTAGATGGCTGGAATTAATAGGACAGCTCAGTCACTGAGAATGGATCTTCATCAGCAGGAGTGAAAAAAAACATCATCGTGCGCCAAGAATTCTAGCACATGACACAACTCTCACACAAATTTAAGAGAGATCTCTTGGTCCGGTTCAAACCTTATTAAGTTAGCATATATAAAACGAGAAACCATTAGCACATGATTAATTAATTTTAATTTTTACAATATTGAAATATATATTTATTTAATATTTTAAAGCAACTTTTATATAGAAACTTTTCGTATGAAACACACTATTTTGCAATTTTAAAAAAATGTACTAATGAAAGTAAAATCTATATCTTAATTAGAAACCGTCTGCTGTTTGTTGCTACTGCAGGGCTAGGGTGCGAAATTAGTTTGATTTGCTACCACTAAAACTCTCACTAGTTCCATGCTTATCTGTTTATGGAAGAGGTTTTCCAATTTCCAGCTGTACTCTATCCTCTCACAGCCTCACAGGGGACGATCACTGGGTTGTCTGCAAACTAATTAAGCCTCTGTAGTCGCCAAAAACTGATTAAGGAGGAGTATAGTATAGGACAGTGGTTGGGGATTTGAATCGACTGAACATTTGGGTGGTTAGACTTTCAGACAAACGCAAATTCACGGGTAGGACATGGCTGTCTTTCTGTCAATCATCCGCGTTCAGGTTTTGAGCTGCTTTTGCTTCAAAAATGTGCGAAATCAAAGTCGATCTTGTCGTGGTGGTGACTCGGTTCATTAGGAAAACCTGAAACATCTCCTGCTTTTTGTGAGAGCAACTCTGCCCCCCAGTTCAATCAACTCAAACAGGGTACTACACTACTACTAGTACTAGTGATGTGATCTTCTAACGTGATGGTAACTAGGGTCGGGTTTGTTAAGGGCTCATCTTGCAACACATGATTCTGAAAATATATGAAAAGGAAAATCAGAGGAATATGATGTCATGCTACAACGAGTCCTATGAATCCTACCGAAAATAAATTCATAGATTTTACAAAAAGTATTGTTTGCTAGCACCATTGGAAAATCAATGGAACTTTGGTGGTGTCTTTTCTTCTGAACATGAAGATTAAGTTTTTTACGCAATATGATGTGGTATTAACATATAATTAATTGAGTTTTAATTATTAAAAACTTCAAAAATAAATTAATATAATATTTTAGAGCAACTTTCATATAGAAAGTTTTCGTACGAAATGCACCGTTTAACAGTTTGAAAAGTGTGCCACGAAAATCTTAATGTTAATCCAACTCTTGGTGGAAAAAAGAGCGCGTCCTTTATGTCACAGGGATAAGGGACCTGATGTTAGTTTTCCTCTAAAATTCCTATGAGCAATTCCATAGGAATTTCAAAGGATTTTAGGGAAGCAAATTTGTATATTCCAAAGGACCATATAGGAAAAAAAAAGTTCAATGGATTTGAATCACCCAAAATTTCTTTACTTTTCCTTTGTTCCAACTTCCAACGGAGTCCTTATCTTATTGTTTGAGATGAAGATAATAATACAGAGCAATTTTAAGTTTTGAAGATGATTCTTTTGAAAATTATATTTTGTGAATATTTTTAGTTTTTATCATTAACAATCATAAAAGTAGAGTTAAGTAATCATAGTGGCAAAAACTCTGAAATTGATCAGATATAAAATTCTGAAATTCAAAATCAGCTCCTGATTATAGTCCGTAGCGTTGCCAAACATGGTTGGAAGTGCAAGCATAGTAATTTGTGTGATTAAACAAATTTACACACTATATTAGTACTCCCTCCATTTCACATTATAAGTCGTTTTCGTATCTCCATCTCTTGTAGTTAAGTAATGTCTTGTAATGTGAAACAGAAAAAAATACTTCTTTCTCAACGAAACAACTGTGCAAACTCTGAATTAATAACATAAAAAAAAGATTAATATCTGAATGAATGATCAAAGAACAAATGTATCTGCAAATCAAAGAATCATTTCTGCAACTTTCAATTTTCATTTGTCCATCATGCAGGTGAACGAGAACTCAGAGAATCCATACTGGAAAGCAATAGGATACAGAGTGGAAGAGCCGCGACGTGATCGAACAGAGCCGACGCCGTCGCCGTCGCCATCGCCATTGCCGGCGCGGCGGCCACTGGACAACGGCGTCGTGGAGACGAGGGCGCTGACGGACACCACCCTCCTCCGGTCGCTCGCGGCGAAGGGCCTCGCCGTGAGGCCCGGCGCGTCGGACGAGCACCACACGGTGCGCTGCGACGCCGTCATCGTCGGCTCGGCTGCGCGGCGGCGTGGCCGCCGCGGTGCTCGCGTCCGCCGGGGTACAAGGGTGGTCGTCGCGAGAAGGGCGACTACTTCACCAAGGAGGATTACAGCTCGATCGAGGGCCCGTCATGGAGCGCCTCTTCGAGAGCGGCGGCGTCTTCTGCACGTCGAACGTCACGACGATGATATTCACCGGCGCGACGGTCGGCGGCGGGTCGGCGGTGAACTGGTCGGCGAGCACCGCACGCCGGCGGGCGTGATGTCAGGAGTGGTCGCGCGGCACGGGCTGGCGGTGTTCGCGAGCCCCGGGTACGGCCAGGCCATGGACGCGGTGTGCGCGCGCCTCGGCGTGACCGACGCGTGCCGGAGGAAGGGTTCCAGAACAAGGTGGTGCGGCGCGGGTGCGACGCGCCGGCTGCGCGCCGACGCCGTGCCGCGCAACTCGTCGGAGGGGCACTTCTGCGGCAGCTGCAACTTCGGGTGCCCCACCGGCGACAAGAAGGGCACCGACCCGAGGTGGCTCGTCGACGCCGTCGAGCGCGGCGCGGTCGTCCTGACCGGTGCAAGGCCGAACACTTCATCGTCGAGAGCAACGGCGGCGGCGGCGGCGGCGGCCGGAGCAAGAGGTGCGTCGGCCTGGTGGCGACGTGCATTGAGCAACGGCATCACCAAGAAGCTCCGCGTCGAGGCGAAGGTGTCCATCTCGGCGTGCGGCGCGCTCATGACGCCGCCATTGCTGCACAAGAGCGGGCTCAAGAACCGCCACATCGGCCGGAACCTGCACCTCCACCCGGTGTCCATGGCGTGGGGCTACTTCCCGGACAACGCGCCGGAGCCGCACATCCCGGGGAAGTGCTACGAGGGCGGCATCATCACCAGCATGCACCGCGTCACCGACCGCACATCATCGAGACGCCAGCGCTCGGCCCGGGCGCCTTCGCCGCCCTGGTGCCCTGGGAGTCCGGCCGCGACATGAAGGAGCGGATGCGCCGGTACGCGCGCACGGCGCACGCGTTCGCGCTGGTGCGGCGACCGCGGCGCCGGGTCCGTCGCCGGCGAGGGCCGCGTCCGCTACGCCCCGAGCCGGGCGACACCGGAGAGCTCCGCGCCGGCCTCCGCCGGCGCGCTGCGCATCCTGGTGGCCGCCGGCGCCGCCGAGGGTGGGCACCCACCGCAGCGACGGGGCCCGCCTCCGGTGCAAGGGCGCGCGCGACGCGGACGTGGAGGCGTTCCTCGACGAGGTGACCGTGGAGAAGGGGCCGATGCACTCGACGACGGACAAGTGGTCGGTGCTCTGCTCGGCGCACCAGATGGGCAGCTGCCGGATGGGCGCGAGCCCCCGCGACGGCGCCGTCGACGGCGCCGGCGAGAGCTGGGAAGCCGAGGGGCTGTACGTCTGCGACGGCAGCTTGCTCCCGACGGCGGTGGGCGTGAACCCGATGATCACCATACAGTCCATCGCCTACTGCGTCGCCAAGGGCATCGCCGACTCGATGGCACACGGCAAGGAGCAGCGCTAGTAATCTTTTTCCTCTTTTGTTCATGCATAAATTGCAAATTTGCAATGTCCCTGCTTGTTAATCAACTGTATTAGTGATGATAAACCACGAGCATATTTCAGCAGATGATTCATATGGGGAAAATAATTCTAAGGGATTTAGAGATCTGGTTAGAGTCTTTCAGAGACGCCATGGGGCTCAAGACAAATATGGTAAAGGTTCAGATGGCCGCAATAAGAAGCTAAAATGTCTGCATTCCCTGTATCAATCCAACCTTTCCAATGAAATACTTGTAGTTGCCATGGTCACCATCGGAACTTCGAAAATTGCATTTCCATGATTCCATCCACTGGTGGATAAAGCATTTGCTCGGCTGCCTCATTAACAAGGAAGTTCATCAACTCAGCTGAACGAGGAGCAACGCATGTAAAATCATTCCTTAACAGGGTTTAATATTTCGGTCATTACCAGGGTAATGATTCAGTCTGGACTTTTCTATTGGAGGTTGGCGATATACTGAAATTTTAATCAAATTTGCACAAAATATTACCAAAAGTTTTAAAAATTTAAAACTTTAGCCGAAATAATATCATATGTGCCCAGGGGGGATCCGATATGACCGAAATTTCGTTCCAGAATTTTAAACCCGGTTCCTTACGGCTTTTGCCCATCCATCGTCTAACTGCCCTGAGGATCCCCAAAGTTTTAACAAAACTAGAAGAAAGTTCTTATGGACAGACGAAGACAACATCCCATAAGCAAATGTAGGGTTAATCGGGAGAAGGTATGTATGCAGGCACAAGAACTTTGAGTGTTGGTGTCAATGGTTTTGGTACCGAGGGTTATGTTTATTTCTAAAATAAATTTTGCTTAGGGTATATTTACAATTAGTTTTTTTCTAAAAAGGATCATTATGTAAAAAGGCATGTGGGGACAACAAGTATTTATTTTGGGGATTGGCTGTTGTTTGAACAGTGATCGCAATAGTCCATCGATCCTTATTTCGATGATGTATATCTACATGATCATGATGGTTGTCCGCTACATCTACACAAAAATGGCATCTATCTAGTTTCAATAGCAACGCATACTGATGGACTAGTGACTACCACTTTTTTATCCGTTGATATACCGCTGTATCATCTCGGTCCCTAAACTCGCAAATCGACCGTTCAGGTCCTCAAACTTGTTCGATTGTGTTATTCCGGTTCCTAAACTTGCAGATCACTCGTTTAAATCCTCCAACTTGTTCAGTTGTGTCACCTTGGTCCCTAAACTTATATTTGAATATCATCTGGGTCAAATAGGACGGTCTAAAGACTTTATATTTAAAAATAATTCATAACTTTTTCATATGAACTCTAATGAAGACAACTTTATATCAAACTTGTAGCTCTCGAAGCGATCTACAACTTTGTAGTTGAGTTTTTTTTATTTTAAGTCATTTTTGTCCCAAAAATGTAATTTTAAAATTAAAATTTCAAAATCTATAAACATGCAACAATATTTTTGGACCCTAAATAGTTTTAATTCAAAAACTTTTCAACTACAAAGTTGTAGGTCGCGTCGAGGGCTACAATTTTGGTATAAAGTTTGTCTTCATTAGAGTTCACATGAAAAAATTATGAATTATTTTTTGATATAAAGTTTTTAGACCGTCCTATTTAGGGACCGGGGTGACACAATTGAACAAGTTGGAGGACCTAAACGAGTGATCTACAAGTTTAGGGACCGGGATAACACAGTCGAACAAGTTTGAGAACCTGAACGGTCGATTTGCGAGTTTAGGGACCGGGATGACACAGCGGTACAAGTTTAGGGACTGGTGATGGACTTTACTCTTCTAAAAACATAAACACACATAAATGGCATTTTTATGTAAAAAAAAGTTTACTTATTTGCAAACCATGGTGCTTCTCCCTTCATGAAAATCTACTGATGATTCAATTCGCTGCAACAAAGTTAGACGATTAGTTGTTTATCTCAAAGAAATCAAGAGATGGTAGCATACTATCAGAGTTAGTGGCTGAGTTTGAGAGGAGGGGAAAAGAGAAGATTAAGAATACGTAAAACGAGGTGAGCCATTAGCGTAAGATTAATTGAGTATTAGTTATTTTAAACTTCAAAAATGGATTAATATGACTTTTAAAAAAAATTTCATATATAATTTTTTTTAAAAAAAACACACCGTTTAGTAGTTCGGGAAGCGTACGCACGGAAAACAAAACAGACAAACTCACTTTCACCTCCCAAAAGTGAGTTTGTTTGTATGAGTAAATTGCACTTTACACCAGGTAAAACGCACCTAATTTCACTTTATACCAGGTTTAGCACACTTTTAATTTATACCATGTTGCCTTGAAATAAGTTTCACTTAGCATCAGTATATACATCATCAAACCTATAAAAATTACAAGGTTGTTTTAATAATATATTAGAATAAATAGATAGATATACGGCCCCATTGTTTCGGTATATTTGCAAACGAAAAATAATTTGTAAATAAAACTTTTATATACGTGTTCTTAGCGATCTAAAAGTAAAGGTTGAAAAATAAATTTCGATGAAAAAAACCCTAAAATCAACTCTAAATTTAAGGTTGAAAATTCAAATTTTGGCTGATCATAAGCATAAGCGAAAAAAAAGATGATGCTGATAGATTATTCCAAATAGAGGGATACCAAATTCCGGGCATGTCGGGTAGATGAGGCGACAATAATACATTGTTGGTTGAACTCAAATTAAGTTCGTCACCCACAAACTTCAAAGCATGAATGACTAACTGCTATGTAGCTGGTTAGTGGTTATGGGTGCAAATCGTAGAGGTTTACAGACACCTCAAGGTTTTCTCGCATTGGCAATGGCACATCTAAGTGGCAATTAAGTGCTTAAAAATCTTAATTAATAACTAATTAGGGTGGCAAATCCAAATATGACAACACATCGGTACAGCAGCAGGGTACAATAACTACTGTTATGGATAATAGAAATATTTTACATTTCAGCCTCTACTGCCAGAAACGCCGAGTAACAAGGGTAGAGTAACTAGCCAGTACAGAGCTCCCTCCGTTTCATATTAATTATAAATTGTTTAACTTTTTTCTAATCAAAATATGCTTTAGATTTGGTCAAGTCTATCCAAAAATTAGCAGTATCTACAATACTAAATTAGTTTTATTAAATTTAATATTGAATATATTTTGATAATATGTTTGTTTCATATTGAAAATATTACTATATTTTTATATAAATTTGATTAAATCTAAATAAATTTAACTAAGAAAAAAATCAAACAACTTATAATATAATATTGAGGGATATATGCTTATGCTGGAACTGAAGTGGACTGAAACCTACTAGATGTACTGTTTATGGTTGACCTAAGATTGTGATCATCAACCACAAATTATAAAAAAGTTAGTTTAACTGGACAGTTGGATATTGGTTATGGGTGCAATCGGAACAGTTACATACAGAGAAGCTGCTGGTCTTGTACTTATCATATTAATTACACATTTTTTCTGCCAGAACTCATGTATGTCCCCATAAACAATTTTGCGTTAGATTCTCGTTCAGTCATTTTGTCTGCTCCAAAAGACTTCATTAGACGTTATGCCGCTTTGTGAACCACCAAACAGTGGAATTGGATGTACGGGCGCAATCAGGGCGAACACACATGCTTTTCTTAAATGAAAAAGAATACAAAAGAATATAGTTAATCAAAATGTTCTCCATTATTACGAGAGTCCGAGTTGATTGGGAATGGATATGACCTATGTTAACTCCAGTAGGCCCCTAATTCGGCCATAATTTTTTGGACGAAATAAAAAAAAATTCTAGAGCCTAACTTTTTCTTGCTAAATTATTGTGTTGCACTGATGTGCCATGCTATGAGTGCATATAGATTTTTTTTATAACTTTCATCTACATAAATCAAACGGTTAAAATGATTATTAGTACAAATTTAGTACTACCTAAAAATTTAGTACGTGTTACAGTGCTCAAATAAAAACTCCCTAAATCCCTGTAATTTAAATATTTGTCAGCTCAGGTCCTTTGCAATGTTTGTAAGTTTGTTAATATTCCATCCATCCTAAAATGAAATATCTTGGGTGTGGAAAAACATAGAGAGAATAAGGCGTATCTCATTAAAAAGTAAACCATCCGTTTTAAAATATAACAATTTTTAATAAGAGTTTGGTAAGAGTATTTAATGAATGAAATTTATCTATCGGTGGACCGAGAAAAGATAAGAAGATATAGATTTGATGAATGGTGGAGGAAAAGGAACTTACTCCTTTCGTTCCAAAATAAGTGTAGTTGTGTACGGTTTATATCTAACATTTGAGACCGTTCGTTTTATTTTTTTATAATTATTTTTTTATTGTTATTAAATAATAAAACATGAACAATATTTTATTGTGTGACTTTTTTATTTTTTATAAATTTTATAAATAAGACGAATGGTCAAACTGATAACTAACGAAACCGCGGGTTTGCGTGCCAACGTTTGACTGTCCGTCTTATATGAAATTTTTTTATAATTAGTATTTTCATTGTTGTTAGATGATAAAACATGATGAATACTTTATCTGTGACTTATCTTTTTAATTTTTTTTTAATTTTTTCAAATAAGACGGACGGTCAAACATTGGACACGGAAATCAGGGTTTGTCTTTTTTGAGGACGGAGGGGTACTTCTTTTTCTCCCAACGTCGTAGTCTTTTCAATGCTGCACTCTCCTGTTCGGCAACAGCATCGCACCATCTCTGTGTAGTCTGTCCTCTCACGAGACCCAAAATTCGTCATCACACACACAGACAGAAACAGAGTTGGGTTGCTGGAGTCTTAAATACAACTAAATACTAGTATAATTATTCTTTTTTCTCAGAAAAAATAACCACAATATATCGACCCGACCTTCTATATATACTCACGTGCGCCCCAAAACACATGTGCACACACACACACAGCTCACTCGCTCACAGGAAGCCACCGGAGAGAGAGAGAGCTCGAGCTCGGTAGAAATGGCGGCGGCGGCGGCGGAGGCGGCGAGGGGGCACCCGCTGCTGAGGGGCGGGGAGAGGCGGGAGCGGTACACGCACGGGCTTGGGGCGGCGCAGATGGAGGCGCTCCGCGCCAT
>CM020187.1:9803256-9833612 GCA_009805545.1 Oryza longistaminata | reverse complement strand
TCCGGCCATCTGCGGCGGCGTTCATCCCGTCGCTGCCCGAGGCGGCGGCGGCGCTGGCGAGGCGGACGACGGGGCCGCGGCGGCCGCTCGCGGCGGCGACAAGGACCTCGAGCGGTTCTACCTCGCGTCCGCCGCCGACGCCGCCGTCCCCGACGAGGTGGCGGAGCTGATGGTGAACCGGTGCGGCGTGGGAGGCGGTGGCGCTGGTCACCGTCGTGCTCTGGCTGCTCGCCACCAGGGCCGGACGCTCGCGCTGTGCGGCGCCGCCGCGTGCGTCGCCTCCTCCGCCGCCGGCGGTGGTCCCCGTCCGTGCGCAGGTTCGCCGACCTGCCGCGGAGCGGCGGGAGGCGGCGCTGAGGCGGTGGAGCTCGGCGCGGTGGCTGTTCCCGCTCAAGATCACCTTCACCGTCATCAAGATCATTTGCCACTTCGTCTTCTACCAAGGTAAGCACGCACAGCGCACGCTGAATTATCTGGTTTGATTTTTCTTTTTTTCTTTTGTTGTTGTTGTTAATTTAATATTGGCAGTCAACCCCAACATGTCACGTGAAGAGAAAAAACAATCTGACATTCGAATAAATTTATAGGTACTCCATTCATCTTAAAATTTTGATAGTACATTAGATAGATAAAATTGATATGGAATGTGATTTATTAGATTTGTTTATTTTAAACGGGGAGAGCTTGTAAATAGATGGAGAGAGTGTATGTTTGATATTGGATACTCTATTCATCCCAAAATAAATCAACAATTTATATTTAGATTGTAAAAACAACAATATATTTTAGGAGGAACATACTTTCCCCAAAAAAATACTATCAATCTTTTATTAAAAAAATGCTTAGAATTGGAGGCCTAACTGCAAATTTATTTATTTTTACTTTTTGCTAACAGTGTATAGTTTTTTCTTTACAACTAGTGTATAGTTTTTCCTAATGATATTTTCCCGGTTTGATGCTTAAACTGGATGAGTTGCCATTGCTGCTTGAACCTTTGCAAATCTTAGCTTGAGAGCGTGTAGGTCTCTTTCACATTGTTAGCATAAAGACATGCATTTTGGCAATAATACTTTCTCAATTGTGTCTTCTTCTGCTGCTAGAGGTCCCTTTTGGAAGCTCAGAGTCATGGTTCGTTCTCATCTAAGAGCAAGTTCAATAGTATAGCCAGCTACAAGCTTCCAATTCATCTATAGTCAATCTAATAGCTCATTCATACAATAGTTACATACTACACTATTAATATTTGGTCCCACCTGTCATTCACACACTGTGTCTTGGAGTCCGTGCTACAGCTGGCTACAAATCTGTAGCCCGCTGCTCTTCTCTCTCCTCATTTACCTACTTAAAATATGTTTACAGCTGGCTGATAGCCTGCTATTGTACCTGCTCTAAAAAGGACGTTCTCCAGCCGAAATCATGTCGCTAGCGCTGCTGTTTTATTGGGAATCTTGTGTAGATGGCTATGGTCCTGTCACATATTTTTGCTTTGATTAATGGCATTAATTTTCTGCATCTGAACAAACAAATAGCATTAGGATATGCGAAGAGATCAATTACTCTCTCTGTTCCTAAATATGAACATTTCTAATTTATTTAGCAAAGATTAAAAATAATGCAAAGAAAATAATCCTTTTCAGTTATCTTATTGGTTAAATTGTGAATTTTGAATAGTTTAGATTCCCCTTCTAATCACCTGATTGGCTGAAAATGCTTGAATTTATATGCATTTGAATCAGTATCATAAAAATGTTTATATTGTATACAAAATTTAAATCATAGGATTGCTTATATTTGACAACATGAAGTTATTGGTGTGTCTATAGTTGTACTATTTTGGTATTTTTTTGGGCCATTATTATGGAGTTGAAAAGACAACTATGTGCAACCAAGAGAAGTTGTAGAGAAAACCCATAAATGGTACCAGAGCATGTGCAATTGGAGGATTGAGATCCTCTGCAGTCAAATGCAGGGTGCTTTTGTCACTGACATATGGGCTCAGGGATCATCAGACCCACATGTCACATGACTTCGACTGTAGAGGATCCTAATCCGTGATTAGATAGATGGGATGGGATGGCGATGTTGCCTCGGCCATAGGGAAGAACAATAATGGTAGTTGATAGAAAAAAAAGACGGAAAACAATCTAAGCCGTCTTGTTAGAAAAGCTGTATTAAGAGCGAGCAGGTGAATCTAGTGGCATGATCCATCGGAAACATGAGAAATAAGTTCTGGTTTATTTTAGGATTTTGTGGCCGGTTAGCCATTTATACCCTTACGCATAAAGTATACTGTACCACTAGCTACGAAACTGGACGCATGCGGCGGCAAGCAGAAAGCAGCTAGCCCTACAGCACATGCCGGGGTAAGTACACACGGACTAGTAAAGTTCGCTGGCCGGCGGCAATGGCGGCGGTTGCAAGGTCGCGACATCCCGGCCACTGTGCGCGGCGACCTCTACCTGTCACGTCGCTGTTCAGGCTGGCCGATGCGACGCCCGCGTCGCGCCGCCGCCGGCTAGCTGTGCCGGGACCTCCTCTTACTGGTTGTGAGCAGAGAGATTCTACTCTCACAGTGTGCGCTGTGAGGAATTCAACCCAGATTCCAGCCCGGCCCAGCCACTGTTTGGTTCTAGTTACTGGTTCTAGTTACTAGTTAGGCCTTGGACCACGACCGTCTTGTCCGGTCCAGCACTCCAATCATTGATTCGAATTTGGACAAATTCCCACTCAAAAAAGTAAAAAGGAATCTGGACAAATTCTACTTTGGGTTATGAATTTTGTAGATTTTAGTACTATTCTTGAAAATATATCCATTCTTGAAAATATATCGTATTTTCTATTGCAAAATTTAATACTTTCAGTAGTATCTTGAGGTACCAAAAACTTTAATGTAAAATTTAGATATGTAGAGGTTTTCTCGATGATCATAAAATTTCTTATTTTTTCATAATTCGTTTAATTTGAATTTAACCCGGTTTGGAGCATGCAGGCAGCTAGACGAGAAATCGAGGAACCCAAGCTGGAAGGCGATCGGGTACACCGCGCCTGCCGCCGCCGCGGTGGAGCAACGCAGACAGGCGTCGCCGTCGCGGCGGCCGCTCGAGGATGGCGTGGTGGAGACGAGGCGGATGGACGACAACGCCCTGCTCAGGTCGCTCGTGGAGAAGGGCCTCGCCGTCAAGACGGGCACGGCCGCGCACCACACGGTGCAGTGCGACGCCGTGGTCGTCGGGTTCCGCTCTCGGCGCGTGGCCGCCGCCTGCTCGCGTCGAAGGGTACAAGGTGTCGTCGTCGAGAAGGGGGACTACTTCGCCGCGAGGATTACACCTCCCTGAGGCCCGTCCATGGAGCGGCTCTACGAGAAGGCGGCGTGTTCGGCACGTCCAACGTCACGACCATACTGTTCACCGGCGCCACGTCGGCGGCGGCTCCGCGTAACTGGTCGGCGTGCATCCGCACGCCGGCGGAGATCAGCGAGAGATGGTCCGCCGAGCACGGGCTGCCGGTGTTCGCGAGCACGGCGTACGCGCAGGCATGGACGCGGTGTGCGACGGATCAGGGTGACCGCGGGTGCGAGGAGGAGGGTTCCAGAACAGGGTGCTCCGCCGCGGCTGCGACGCGCTCGGGATGCGCGCCGACGCCGTGCGCGCAACTCGTCGGAGGGCACTTCTGCGGCAGCTGCAACCTCGGGTGCCCCACGGGACAAGAAGGGCACCGACACACGTGGCTCGTCGACGCCGTCGAGCGCGCGCGCGTCATCCTGACCGGGTGCAAGGCCGAACACTTCATCCTCGAGAGGAACGCCGGGCGGGAGGGCGGCCGGAGCAAGAGGTGCGTCGGCCTGATGGCGACGTGCACGAGCAGCGGCATCACCAAGAAGCTCCGCATCGAGGGCGAAGAGTGTCCATCTCGGCGTGCGGCGCGCTCAGACCCCGCCGCTGCTGCGCAACAGCGGGCTCAAGAACCGCCACATCGGCCGGAACCTTCACCTCCACCCGGTGTCCATGGCGTGGGTTACTTCCCGGACAGCACGGCGGAGCTCCCGGGCAAGTGCTACGAGGCGGCATCATCACCAGCATGCACCGCGTCACCGACCGCACCATCATCGAGACGCCGGCGCTCGGCCCGGGCGCTTCTCCGCCGTGGTGCCGTGGGAGTCCGGCCGCGACATGAAGGAGCGGATGCGCCGGTACGCGCGCACGGCGCACGCGTCGCGCTGTGTGCGCGACCGTGGCGCCGGCGCGTCACGCGAGGCCGCGTCCGCTTCTCCACCAGCCGACGACAGCCGAGGAGCTCCGCGCCGGCCTCCGCCGCGCGCTGCGCATCCTGGTGCCGCCGGCGCCGCCGAGGTGGGCACCCACCGCAGCGACGGGCTCCGCCTCCGGTGCAAGGGCGTGCGCGACGCGGACGTGGAGGCGTTCCTCGACGAGGTGACCATCGAGAAGGGCCCCATGTACCCGGGCTCCGACAAGTGGGCTATCTTCTGCTCGGCCCACCAGATGGGCAGCTGCCGGATGGGCGCGAGCCCACGCGACGGCGCCGTCGACGCCGCCGGCGAGAGCTGGGAGGCCGAGGGCCTCTACGTCTGCGACGGCAGCCTGCTCCCGACGGCCGTCGGCGTGAACCCGATGATCACCATTCAGTCCATCGCCTACTGCCTCTCGAACGGCATCGCCGACACCCTGTCGCACTAGTGATCCATCGATCGATTTGTTACTATATCTTCGTATTTGTCGCCAATTCTGTAACAGAAGTTGTATCTTTCTTTCCTCAGACGGACCTCAGTTGATGTGCTTTTCTACTGTGCAGATGATTTAGTGGAATCTTTTTTTTCTTTTCCAAAATAACGTGGTTGTAACGTGTTGATTACTGGTTGGGACGAGAGACAAATTTGCACTAGGCCCGTTCTATCCTCCAGCGCAGTATTATAACTTGTTTTCGTGAACTCACTTTTTGAACGGCTAAACAGTGTATTTTTTTTTTAAAAAAACTAATCATACGAAAGTTCTTTAAAAAATCAAATAAATTTATTTTTTAAGTTTGTATAATTAATATTAGATTAATCATGCGTTAACCATCTGTCTCATTCCACATGCCAGAAAAACTAAGGCTTTAAACGGCAACGATCGAACGCAGCTGTTTAAGGATTTAACGTTTAAGGTTGGTTTTTCCGTTAAACTAGTACGACTCGTTTGCTAGAGACTTTGCTGGTGTGTCAATTAGTTATTAGTGCTTATGTTTTCGTAAAAGTTTAATCTACTAGGAGGAGGAACTTGATTCAAATTATGTTTCTTAAAAATTTTCATGAACTTGAACTGTTACTTTGAAATTTGATAGGCATAGTTTTTGTTGGTGAAAAGGGAAGCACAAAAGATCACATAACTTCATATTGATTTATGATAGGTTTGCATACATAAGGATGGATGGTAGTCACATAGAACCACATATAAGAATGGTGTTAAAAAAATTGACTACTAGAAGGTTCATATTTAAATAATGTTACATAGCATTATAGGAGGGTTACATTTGTTCGAGGATCCCTATTACAAGATCTAAGTGTTTTCCGAAAATCCAGCTGGAGGATTGGGTACCACATTAGTAGGGGTCGCCATAGTTAGACGGTAGTGTCGACCATTCCTCACGTAAATATATGACGGTCCAAGTAACTTCAGATTACCAACAAGTGCAGGGCCAATGATAATGGAATCTCTGCCTGCAATCAGACAGAAAGTACTACAACATGCTCCTAAATGGGTTTATTCTTCAGTCGGAGGGTCTGCCGTTCCGATTGGAGCGTCTAACCGTCTAAGTTTGTCTTCAGCAATGCTCTCCGTTGGAGACAAGAGTTCTACAAATACAAAATTGAAATAACAGTAAGAAAAATTAATGCCAATGTTGCTTAAACAAACGAAATATAATTATCCTAAATCTATGTGTAGAGTGACTCTGTTATGGAGGACAAACGAATATGAAACATGTTACCTAGTCTTTCTACGGAGGATACCAGATAGAAGTGACTTCACGGTCCATGCTTGCAGTTGCCCTTTATCAAGGTATGTAATCGCAACAAGATCACCACGGAAATTGAACACCGGTGATCCCAAGTACCCATACTCATGCATCTTGCAATTATGAAATATAACTTTTGGGGTCACACATCTGTTTATTGGAGATGAAAAGGTATATTATTAATGTTATTTAAGCCAGAATACTAAAAGTTTGGGATATTTGTGTGAGAACTTACGTAATAAAACCATTTGGATAGCTTGTTGGTGTAATAAATTCTTCTCTAGGAAAAACAAATGAATGAACTTCATCCATCCTTTTAACAGGCTGAATTTCAAATTGGATCGGTTTTATAAAACCGCCTTCAATTGGCTTAAGAGTAAATGTGCAGAAGAACTCATCCTCAAGAACCACTTCACTAAAGGGAACAGAACGTTCTTGTTCATATCCGGTAGAATTTGGAAAGCTCACCCAAAAGTTAAGTTGATTTTTCTTGTTATTAAAGAAAGTGGCATTTGCTATTATAACAGCCTCTTCTCTACCATTGATTGAGATTATGATCCCAGGAATAACCATATGCTGTGTCTTGATAATAACCGTAGAGTCATCTTCTTTTTCCTCCTTTTCCCAAATAAAACGTAAACGAACAATTGAACTACGAACCTGAATAATAAGGGATATAAAATCAGAAAATTAGATTGAAAAATGTGTTATAAAATAGTAGAACACATGAAGGATATAAATACACCGACCTGATCCATGAATTAAAGCAGGTGCAGGGAGAAAAGAAACCAGGACACAGTCGCAAGGAGAATAGAAAGAAGTAGATCGAACTAAAACCAAACAAACATGAGAATCAAGTTAGATCGAACTGGAACCACAGATAAGAGAATTAAGCGAAAGAAACTCACTTCCGGCGTCCGAATCCGGATCCTCTCCGATCCGTCCTCCCGGCGACGAGTCCGACGGCCGAAGCGTACCGCCCAGGCAAGGAGCTGCTTCTGGCCGGCGCCCTTCCCCCGCCAAGTGCTCCTCTTGTTGGATAGTAGATGAGAGAGGAATACTATGCAACATGGATCGATTATATGGACCCTCAGGGGCTAGTATATATAGGAGTACATGGGACGAGATTATATATAAGAGTATATGGAGAGAAGATAAGGAATGATTATAGATATGGAAGGAGTTCACACAAATCAATCATATCCAAGGATGTAAAGTTTTGGCGTGTCACATCGGATATCATGTAAGGTGTCGCATGAGGTGTTCGGGCACTAATAAAAAAACTAATTACAGAATCCGTCAGTTATTTTTTAGCCTATATTTAATACTTCGTGCAGATATTCAAACGTTCGATGTGACAGGGTGTAAATTTTTTGTGTGAAAACTAAACAGGGAACTAAACAGGGAGTATATTGCTAATTTAACCCTTGAGGCCTTATTTAGTCGGGGAAAATTTTTGGGTTTGCTTGTCGTATCGGATATACGGACACACATTTGAAGTATTAAACGTAGTCCAATAACAAAAAGATTCCACCAGGAAATTGCGAGACAAATTTATTAAGCTTAATTAACCCGTTATTAGCAAATGTTTACTGTAGCACCACATTATCAAATCATGGCGTAATTAGGCTTAAAAAATTCGTCTCATAATTCACACGCAATTTGTGTAATTGGTTTTTTTCCTACATTTAATACTCCATACATGTGTCCAAACATTCGATACTCCATACATGTGTCCAAACATTCGATGTGACAGCGCGAAACTTGTTTGTTTTTAGGAACTAAACAGGACCTGAATAGAGCAAATGTCCAGACTTCTTGGTGAAAGTAAGGCATCAGCTCATGTCTCCTGCTCATCAGCTGATGCGACTTGTTTAATTTTCGGGGGGTGTGTTTCAATGCTCATGGGCTCATACTTTAAATCATTTCTGTAGATCTGTTTATTACTTCTACGTATTCAGATATTGTTCAGTAGCAAAAATCAATTTATTAGGGAGGCAAACCTTTTATGGCTCAGCTGTTCATTTTCATCAACAGTAACAAACTTATAAAATCCCAGCCAAAAAAAAGCACAGGTTTCGAGTCAGTGATTAGGAGAAAGCAAGGGATTCACTCAATCCCTCCATGGATACATGGAGAGGTTCCCCTTAGGGTAATCCTTGCTAACTGAACTAGGCCTAAAGATGGGTTTAATCGGACAAGACCAACAATTACAATAGTTGCTAGCAATCGGGCAGAAGAATTTTATTATGTATTCTTGGCAAATTCCATTTAAACTCTCGCTTTTCTTCGTCTAACGCGCCATACAAGAACATCCTTGCCCTAAATCTACTCAGGGAAAACATACTCATATGAGTACACACGTACATATGCATCCTAGCTGTAAATCAATAGGAGGAGAATACAACATTACAACGGTCATCAGTATCTAACCATCGTTTTGGGATGCTTTTTAAATGTTCCTTTTTAACCTTGCTACCGTCAACTAATGGTCCACAGCGTTGACACATTCTGGAAAACATTTTTAGATTTATAAATAAAGAAATCGTTAATCTCAAATATTCAAACTAAACAAAGTCAACAAAGCAGATGGGCCTTGAACAACGAAGCTCATTTAGCTCAAGCCAAACCTTGAGCGAACTTGCCAGATTAGCACAGCTAGGACATGGAAAATAACACGTATATATATCAGTTAGGTACTTACTAGATTGCACAAGTTCATAAATACTCCAACAGTGTACTGATACATCAAAAGTTGAGCCAACTTGTACTCCCTCCGTCCCATAATATAAGAGCACCCGCAATGGTAAAGTAAGGTGCTCTCTATAAAACATGTACATCTCAGCAATGGACTAGATTAATAGTAAACCACCTCAATGGTATGTCTACATGGGTATCTATAGCTCTCTCATGCATTGCCTCGTTTTTCTCTATAGACTATCTCTAAGTTAGTAGATAGTTTTGCTCTCTCTCTTCATTTAATATCTTCCAAGTAGGAAAATATGCTGACATGGATTTCTTGTAGAGAGCTTATAGATAACCATTGTGGGTGCCCTAATGAACCCGATGATCACCATTCAGTCCATCGCCTACTGCCTCTCGAACGACATCGCCGACACCCTGTCGCACTAGTGTCCATCGATCGATTTGTTGCTATATATTCGTATTTGTCGCCAATTGATGTAACAAAAGTTGTATCTTTCTTTCCTCAGACCTCAGTTGATGTGCTTTTCTACTGTGCAGATGATTTACTGGATTTTATTTCTTTTCCAAAATAACGTGGTTTATAATGTGTTGATTACTGGTTGGGACGAGTGACAAATTTGCACTAGGCCCGTTCTATTCTCCAACTCAAAATTATAACTTACTCCCTCCGTTTCAAAATGTAAGACTTTCTAACATCGCCCACGTACATATAGATGTTAATAAATCTAAACACATATATATATGTCTAAATTCATTAAGATATAAATGAATGTGAACAATGTTACAAAGACTTACATTGTGAAACGGAGGAAGTACTTGTTTTCGTTAACTCACTTTTTTGAACGGCTAAACAGTGTATTTTTTTTAAAAAAAAACTAATCATATGAAAGTTCTTTTAAATAATCAAATAAATTTATTTTTAAGTTTATAATAATTAATATTAGATTAATCATGTGTTAACCATCTCTCTCATTCCGCATGCCAGAAAAACTAACGTTTAAGGTTTTAACGAAACGATCGAACGCAGCCGTTGAGCAATGCTACACGTAGTAAATTTTTCTTACTAAACTTTTACTAACAATCATCTTAACCGTTTGATTCAAGTAGATAGAAGTTATAAAAAATCAAGATGCACTCATAGCATGACACATTAGTGTTTATTTAGTAAGAATTTAGTAAGAAAAAGTTAGTACGTATAGCCTTTTCCTTTTAAGTTGAGCTTAAGGTTGGTTTTTCTGTTAAACTAGTACGACTCGTTTGCTAGAGACTTTGCTGGTGTGTCAGTTAGTTATTAGTGCTTATGTCTTCGTGAAAGTTTAATCTACTAGGAGGAGGAACTTGATTCAAATTATGTTTCTTAAAAATTTTCATGAACTTGAACGGTTACTTTGTAATTTGATAGACATAGTTTTTGTTGGTGAAAAGGGAACCACAAAAGATCACATAACTTCATATTGATTTATGATAGGTTTGCAGGGAAAATATGTAGTGCAAACCACATATGTAGTGGAAACTTGGAAATTACCGTTGGATCGAAAAATGGATGTCCGAGATTCATCCACGTCACCATAAGTTAAAATTTAACTCGCAAATTCACTCATGAGTTAAAATTTACTGAGAGTTATATTTTAACTCATGGTGACGTGGATGAATCTCGGACGTCCATTTCTCGATCCAACGGTAATTTCCAAGTTTCCACTACATATGTGGTTTGCACTACATATTTTCCCTTGGTTTGCATACATAAGGATGGATGGTAGTCACATAGAACCACGTATAAGACATGGTGTTAAAAAATTGACTACTGGTAGGTTCAGATTTAAATAATACTCCTTCCATCTACTTTTGATAGTCATATTTCATCTTGGCACACAGACCAAGGATAAGTAATTCTACTTATCATCCCTTTAAATATGCTACTAGTCATTCCTCGTAAACAAACAATTCATTAATATTTACATTTCTCAATGCCCATGTAGCCAATCATGTGTGGAAAAATGGAGTGTCATGTATTAAATCCGAGAAAGTTATTAAGATGATAGGTTGTTGGATTGAAATATGCCTATCAAAAATAAAATTTTCAGATTTGGAAATATGACTATCAAAAGTAGATGGAGGGAGTATTACATAGCATTATAGGAGGGTTACATTTGTTCGAGGATCCCTATTACAAGATCTAAGTGTCTTATGAAAATCCAGCTGGAGGATTGGGTACAACATTAGTAGGGTCGCCATGGTTAGACGGTAGTGTCAACCATTCCTCACATATAAATATATGACGGTCCAAATAACTCCAGATTACCATACTAATGGAACAAAGACGATTACCTCTGCCTTGTGGTTGTAAATGTCAATGGTGAGAGACGAAGACGAAGACGGACAGCATCATCAGCACAGCGTCGCCATTGGGATGGCCATGAGAACGACTAATCTGCAGATTAATTGATCGAGAGGAGCAAATTAAAGGAGGTCACCGAGAATAATATATGGAAGTATTTCCTGCGGAATATATAGTAGCAAATTACAAATTTGTGATTTTAGATGGAAATGGAAACAAGCCTAATTTAATTTCCGAGGCAGATGGCGCGCGCACGGGGGTTTACTCGATCTCGATCACGGAAAAAAGAGAAAAAAAATGAGGAAAGTAGTGGGCCAGCCACATATATAAGATGATGATTCCACGAAACAAATTAAGGCCCGGATCTGTATGTGCTCCGCCGTATAAACACGAACCCTAAAAAAAACCCATCTCGATCGGCATCTCGCTGACGCGGCGGCGAAATCACGGTTGGCGGCGACACCGGCCGGCACAAACCAGCGGCGGTTGACGGACGACGGACGCCATCGTATGATCTGACGAAGTTGCGCCATGTAAGTTGTTATTTACTAGGGAAATTGCTGCTAATTAACCTTCTTCTGTCGACAGAAAACACCTGCACTTTCCTCAATCTATTCTGCCATATCTATCTATCTTGGGTTACATGTAGTATATTTTAGATTTTTTTTTTTGCTACAAATAAAATCCATGTGCATGTTGGTTCACCACTTGTTATGTTGGTTCACCACTTGTTGCTATGGAAACTTTCTGCCTATATTTTCAGAAACCACTTGCAAATTCGCCATACAACGGAAAGTAAATTTGGGTAAACTGAACCTTTTCATTGTATCTGATCTATATGCAAATATTAATAATCAAGTCAATTTGGTACTGATTTTGAGCACAAGCTGCTTCAATTCATGGCGTTATGATTGTTAGTATTATCAGTGAAACCAAAAGTAAGGTAACTCTGTTGTTTTAGTTTTCCAATTGGTGTTGGCGCATTTTCACACCCTAAAAATCGCTAAATTATAAATTGTTGTGAAAAAAACAATTTTTTGAAATTATTTAATAATTAAAGTAAGCTTTTGAATAAAATTGTGAAAAATTCGAACATGAAATTGAGCTAGATAAACATTTTTTTTAAAATACTTTGGGTGACCAAGTATTTTCAGGATTTTTCTTGTATTTATTTGAGCATTGGAAGTATTTTAATTAATGAAACATCATCTCAGCAATTTATTTAAATTAAAAAGAAAACAAAATCTCTTCCTAGTCTTGGGCCAACTCCCCTCTTCCTCCTGCCCAAGCCGCAGCCAAGCTGCAGTTCCTAGTCTTGGGCTGAATCTGGCCCGACTCCTCTCTTCCCCTGCCCAAGCCGCAGCCCAAGTAGCAGGTCCCTTTTCCGGAGAAGTCTATTCTACGTCTCTCTCCTTTTGGGCTGGAACCGAAGAAGTCCGTTTGTGTCCCTTCGCTACAGTGTCTTCTTCAAGCTTCAGTCGGCCGAACCGAGCCTGTGCCGCCCGCCCTCCCCCTCCAAATTCGGCCGTCTCGTTGTTCCGTTTGCGAAATTGGTTGAGGGGATTTGTTGCCCTTATCCTTAATCATGCCTTCCCCTCGAGTAATCGAAGAAATCCCGTGATCTACAGTACTTTAAGCACAACTTTTCGTTTTTTATATTTGCAAAAAAAATTTGAATAAGACAAGTGGTCAAACGTTGCAATCAAAAATTCAAAATTCCTTATATTTTGGGACAAAGCGAGTAAATTGCAACAGGCAAGTCATATAGACAATCCCTGGAAACCAGTCTTAAGATATAGTATTTTAGGCAAGTCAGTCAAATATAACAATAGCACTAAATGTCCCTTGGATATTACTTGCTACTCTCTCTGGCCCGTAAAAATCGAATCTAGTACCGAATATGATATACTCTAGTACCACAAATCTAAACAGATGTATGTCCAAATTTATAATATAGAATGTATCACATCTGGTACTAAGTTAGTTTTTTATTGGACGGAGGGAGTAAATGAGAAGAACAAGGTACGCCAAATACCAGCATGAGTCTACTGGAGAACCCTTCCAATAAGCTTGGGTATATAATGCATATCAACATCAAGGGAGCCATGATACCAGTATGGCTCTGGCACAGGCCATCTGTCATCCATTATAATATTTCCCAAGTAAGTTGATTGTTGAATATAATAATCTAAGCTGCCAGAAACAAGTGGCAACGAAGAAAAAAGAATAAATAAATACCTGTTTTTCTTTGTGCCATCATCAACATCTATGGGCATAGGATGGTTACACCCACTGTCATCCAATATTTTTACACGGTGTAAGTTCATAAATAAGCATTATCCCTACCAGCTATCATCGAGATATAACTGAAAAAGTACCTTTTCGATGGTAAATCATTCCCTGTGCTTAAAACTTTAACAATCTTATTCCTTGGTAGGAAAGGAGTTACTCTACTTCCATCATAAAAGTTCATGCCAACAAAACTCCCATCAAACTTAATAAGAGGGCCTCCAATCCCAGCCTAGTACAAAATAAAAGACCCATGTTACTGTATAAGTTGTGATTCCTGAGATTTCAGCGGATGTGTCATGTGATTACAGAGATAACTCAAATTCCAATGCAAACTATCTATATGGGTTACCATGTAATAAAACAACAAGAGAAATTCACCACGGTACCTTCGTGATTTTACATGTGGAAACCTTAAGATCTTTGCAATCAAGTTTGCAATCGTTTTTACCATGCTGAATCACTTTACCAATCGTGGCCATCAATGGTCCAAGAGTAACGTCTCGTCCTATAGCTACTACTAGCTACTACTTTTTCAGATGGCATTTCCACTGTTCCACTGAAAATGTTTTCTGGGCGAACAGCATTGAAATTCCGCTTGAGACTGACAATAGCAATATTATAGTTTAGACTATAGAATTCCAATATCCCACTACCACGTTGATTCGGTGGGAGAAAAACCTCAATCTGCAAAGATAAAGTGAGTTCAGCAAGTCATCATATAATGTAAAGATCAAGATAAATGATTATGAGATCCAACCTTCAGGTTACTATCAATCTTGTCTTCATTATGACTGATCAAACTGGCTGAAGTCAGGATGACAGGGCGCAAAGCTTTGCTTCCATGCCAATTTATAATCAAACCTGTGCATGCAAATGATCTCACAAGACCTATACATTACAACTTTAATCATTAGTTAGTGAATATAAAAATTGCACGGAAGTAATGATCATTGTAAAAATTACCATTGAATGATGCAAGTGAGACAACACGACGAGATATGTCCGTCACAACTTCTTTCCGAAGATGCTTCCAGACACGCTCCCTGCAACCAATGGCCGGATCAACGTAAGGGTACTCTCTCCAACCAAGTGATTCACCGAAGCAATCTTCAAATTGATTAAGCAATTCCCCATTGACTGGTTAAAGAAACAAGATAAAAAATTAATTATAAAGTGCACAAGGGAGTTGAAAGTAATATCAAAAGCAACGACTTACGTTCAAGCACAAGTGGTGGCGGCATGGGATAGCCAAAGGATTTTAACCGGTAAATAGTTTTCATAAACCCTGATGCAATTAGGAGATCATTATTAGTACTCAGATCATATGTACGATAACATTAACATAGTAATGAACATAGGTAGCATTATTGTTCACACCTGAAGGTACTATGCTTTTTACACCTTTAGGCAACGAATATCCCCGGAAGTGGAGATGTTTAGGACTGCAAACAAAGTAGACTTGTTATAAAAATAAACAAAAGTACAGGAACTAGCCCAACAGCAAAAACAGACATACCAACACATGATCCGAATTGTATGAAAGGAACCAAGGTATGAATAAAGGACTAGAAAATCAGAATATTAAATATTCAATATAACACATGAGAGGACTGAGCAGATTCAAATGTCACAAATATAAGTTGCACTATCCATATTGCACTATCCAGATTACTCTTATGCAGCTAGTATCAAAAGATTATTGTGTGAAAACTCCCAAGGTCCTAATGCTGTTAGTATAAAAAATGGCTTACCTTATTAAATGAGGAAGGAGAATAAGAGATAGGTTTGGAACAACTTAGAATAAGCTAAGTGGGGAAGAAAAAAACTCAAATACAGGATATGTAGAAGACATACTCGAGTATCCCAAAATGCTTCAAGCGCTCATGAAGTAATTCCATTGGTAGGAAAGCATATTTCACAGTCCGATCATCATCATCATAAATACTAAAGTTCATCCCAAGAAATATGTTATCCTTTCCAAGAAGTGGCCCTCCAAGTACAGCCTAACAAATCAAAGTGGTAGGATTTATTTATAAAGAAAAATTACATACACACACATACTATACCGCACAACGCTCCCCATCACATCCTACCGACCCCCACCCCCACTCCCGTGCACCCCATAGGAGATCAAAACCGCTCCGATTCGGGGAGATAAACCACGGGATTTCTTCGATTACTCGAGGGGAAGGCATGATTAAGGATAAGGGCAACAAATCCCCTCAACCAATTTCGCAAACGGAACAACGAGACGGCCGAATTTGGAGGGGGAGGGCGGGCGGCACAGGCTCGGTTCGGCCGACTGAAGCTTGAAGAAGACACTGTAGCGAAGGGACACAAACGGACTTCTTCGGTTCCAGCCCAAAAGGAGAGAGACGTAGAATAGACTTCTCCGGAAAAGGGACCTGCTACTTGGGCTGCGGCTTGGGCAGGGGAAGAGAGGAGTCGGGCCAGATTCAGCCCAAGACTAGGAACTGCAGCTTGGCTGCGGCTTGGGCAGGAGGAAGAGGGGAGTAGGGCCGGATTCGGCCCAAGACTAGGAAGAGGATTTTGTTTTCTTTTTAATTTAAATAAATTGCTGAGATGATGTTTCATTAATTAAAATACTTCCAATGCTCAAATAAATACAAGAAAAATCCTGAAAATACTTGGTCACCCAAAGTATTTTAAAAAAAATGTTTATCTAGCTCAATTTCATGTTCGAATTTTTCACAATTTTATTCAAAAGCTTACTTTAATTATTAAATAATTTCAAAAAATTGTTTTTTTCACAACAATTTATAATTTAGCGATTTTTAGGGTGTGAAAATGCGCCAACACCAATTGGAAAACTAAAACAACAGAGTTACCTTACTTTTGGTTTCACTGATAATACTAACAATCATAACGCCATGAATTGAAGCAGCTTGTGCTCAAAATCAGTACCAAATTGACTTGATTATTAATATTTGCATATAGATCAGATACAATGAAAAGGTTCAGTTTACCCAAATTTACTTTCCGTTGTATGGCGAATTTGCAAGTGGTTTCTGAAAATATAGGCAGAAAGTTTCCATAGCAACAAGTGGTGAACCAACATAACAAGTGGTGAACCAACATGCACATGGATTTTATTTGTAGCAAAAAAAAAATTCTAAAATATACTACATGTAACCCAAGATAGATAGATATGGCAGAATAGATTGAGGAAAGTGCAGGTGTTTTCTGTCGACAGAAGAAGGTTAATTAGCAGCAATTTCCCTAGTAAATAACAACTTACATGGCGCAACTTCGTCAGATCATACGATGGCGTCCGTCGTCCGTCAACCGCCGCTGGTTTGTGCCGGCCGGTGTCGCCGCCAACCGTGATTTAATTTCGCCGCCGCGTCCGCGCGCGAGATGCCGATCGAGATGGGTTTTTTTTAGGGTTCGTGTTTATACGGCGGAGCACATACAGATCCGGGCCTTAATTTGTTTCGTGGAATCATCATCTTATATATGTGGCTGGCCCACTACTTTCCTCATTTTTTTTCTCTTTTTTCCGTGATCGAGATCGAGTAAACCCCCGTGCGCGCGCCATCTGCCTCGGAAATTAAATTAGGCTTGTTTCCATTTCCATCTAAAATCACAAATTTGTAATTTGCTACTATATATTCCGCAGGAAATACTTCCATATATTATTCTCGGTGACCTCCTTTAATTTGCTCCTCTCGATCAATTAATCTGCAGATTAGTCGTTCTCATGGCCATCCCAATGGCGACGCTGTGCTGATGATGCTGTCCGTCTTCGTCTTCGTCTCTCACCATTGACATTTACAACCACAAGGCAGAGGTAATCGTCTTTGTTCCATTAGTATGGTAATCTGGAGTTATTTGGACCGTCATATATTTATATGTGAGGAATGGTTGACACTACCGTCTAACCATGGCGACCCTACTAATGTTGTACCCAATCCTCCAGCTGGATTTTCATAAGACACTTAGATCTTGTAATAGGGATCCTCGAACAAATGTAACCCTCCTATAATGCTATGTAATACTCCCTCCATCTACTTTTGATAGTCATATTTCCAAATCTGAAAATTTTATTTTTGATAGGCATATTTCAATCCAACAACCTATCATCTTAATAACTTTCTCGGATTTAATACATGACACTCCATTTTTCCACACATGATTGGCTACATGGGCATTGAGAAATGTAAATATTAATGAATTGTTTGTTTACGAGGAATGACTAGTAGCATATTTAAAGGGATGATAAGTAGAATTACTTATCCTTGGTCTGTGTGCCAAGATGAAATATGACTATCAAAAGTAGATGGAGGGAGTATTACATAGCATTATAGGAGGGTTACATTTGTTCGAGGATCCCTATTACAAGATCTAAGTGTCTTATGAAAATCCAGCTGGAGGATTGGGTACAACATTAGTAGGGTCGCCATGGTTAGACGGTAGTGTCAACCATTCCTCACATATAAATATATGACGGTCCAAATAACTCCAGATTACCATACTAATGGAACAAAGACGATTACCTCTGCCTTGTGGTTGTAAATGTCAATGGTGAGAGACGAAGACGAAGACGGACAGCATCATCAGCACAGCGTCGCCATTGGGATGGCCATGAGAACGACTAATCTGCAGATTAATTGATCGAGAGGAGCAAATTAAAGGAGGTCACCGAGAATAATATATGGAAGTATTTCCTGCGGAATATATAGTAGCAAATTACAAATTTGTGATTTTAGATGGAAATGGAAACAAGCCTAATTTAATTTCCGAGGCAGATGGCGCGCGCACGGGGGTTTACTCGATCTCGATCACGGAAAAAAGAGAAAAAAAATGAGGAAAGTAGTGGGCCAGCCACATATATAAGATGATGATTCCACGAAACAAATTAAGGCCCGGATCTGTATGTGCTCCGCCGTATAAACACGAACCCTAAAAAAAACCCATCTCGATCGGCATCTCGCTGACGCGGCGGCGAAATCACGGTTGGCGGCGACACCGGCCGGCACAAACCAGCGGCGGTTGACGGACGACGGACGCCATCGTATGATCTGACGAAGTTGCGCCATGTAAGTTGTTATTTACTAGGGAAATTGCTGCTAATTAACCTTCTTCTGTCGACAGAAAACACCTGCACTTTCCTCAATCTATTCTGCCATATCTATCTATCTTGGGTTACATGTAGTATATTTTAGATTTTTTTTTTTGCTACAAATAAAATCCATGTGCATGTTGGTTCACCACTTGTTATGTTGGTTCACCACTTGTTGCTATGGAAACTTTCTGCCTATATTTTCAGAAACCACTTGCAAATTCGCCATACAACGGAAAGTAAATTTGGGTAAACTGAACCTTTTCATTGTATCTGATCTATATGCAAATATTAATAATCAAGTCAATTTGGTACTGATTTTGAGCACAAGCTGCTTCAATTCATGGCGTTATGATTGTTAGTATTATCAGTGAAACCAAAAGTAAGGTAACTCTGTTGTTTTAGTTTTCCAATTGGTGTTGGCGCATTTTCACACCCTAAAAATCGCTAAATTATAAATTGTTGTGAAAAAAACAATTTTTTGAAATTATTTAATAATTAAAGTAAGCTTTTGAATAAAATTGTGAAAAATTCGAACATGAAATTGAGCTAGATAAACATTTTTTTTAAAATACTTTGGGTGACCAAGTATTTTCAGGATTTTTCTTGTATTTATTTGAGCATTGGAAGTATTTTAATTAATGAAACATCATCTCAGCAATTTATTTAAATTAAAAAGAAAACAAAATCCTCTTCCTAGTCTTGGGCCGAATCCGGCCCTACTCCCCTCTTCCTCCTGCCCAAGCCGCAGCCAAGCTGCAGTTCCTAGTCTTGGGCTGAATCTGGCCCGACTCCTCTCTTCCCCTGCCCAAGCCGCAGCCCAAGTAGCAGGTCCCTTTTCCGGAGAAGTCTATTCTACGTCTCTCTCCTTTTGGGCTGGAACCGAAGAAGTCCGTTTGTGTCCCTTCGCTACAGTGTCTTCTTCAAGCTTCAGTCGGCCGAACCGAGCCTGTGCCGCCCGCCCTCCCCCTCCAAATTCGGCCGTCTCGTTGTTCCGTTTGCGAAATTGGTTGAGGGGATTTGTTGCCCTTATCCTTAATCATGCCTTCCCCTCGAGTAATCGAAGAAATCCCGTGGTTTATCTCCCCGAATCGGAGCGGTTTTGATCTCCTATCTTGCCGGCGAACCCTAACTCTTCCGCGGCCAATCCCCGCCGTGTCCGAGCCGATCTCCTCCCTCTTTGCCTAACTCTTCGTTGGCTCCGCAAGGACGAGGGCTGCCTCGGCCGCCGGTTCCCTTGCGCCGGAGACCACCGGAAGCTGCTCGCCGACGCGAACCCGAGCGCCGCTGCCTCCCATCGACCTCCAGCCGCCACCCACCGTTGCTTCCGCCATAGCCGAGCTTCGCTGTCGCTATCCTCGGCATCGCAGCGCCGAGGAGAAGCCTGACTACCCCTCCGTTGCCGCCGCCCGTCGACGGAAAACCGCCGCCACCGCCGACCCGACCTCGTTGCCCTTCAGAGCTCGCCGCCGGTGTCTCCCGTCGTCGTTCATCGTCGTGTAAGTAGTGGCAAGGTTCGCCTCGGTCCCCTCTTCCTCCCCGTGCTCTCGCTTTCCGCCGCCGTTCGCCGTCGCCGCCGCCGTCGTCCTAACCCAGCCGGCTGGTTATCCCTCGTGGCATTCGCGTCAGTGCCACGTGGTCGTTTCCATCCCCATGGCTGCGTGTTGTATGTCACGTGGCTGCTATCCTATATCGGGATTGATCTCATCCGTCGGATCTCAGGTCAAACCAATCTGAGCCATCCATCCCGTGGACCCGTTGACCACCTCTATGGACGTGATTCATGGTAAAACCGGTCTACCGCTTGTCTCTATGACGAATGGGTCCCACCTATCACAAGCCCTTTCTCTCTCCTATCATAGGGCTGACGTCATATTTCTCCTTTTCAGTTCTAAAATAATCAATGTTTTCTTTATAGGTTTTAATTAATTAAAATTTCATTAATTCACAAGTAATTCATACGAACTCGAAATGAGATCGTTCAAATCACATAATTCATATAAATTCAAGCTCTACCCATTTATAAACTTTATTTGTATTGTTTATTTGGTTTTATTAGTGTTTTTCTCATTTTACATTCTAGGTTTAGTTTTCTGTTGTTTCGGATGATCGTTCGTTGGAGAAGCTCCTGAAGATGAATTGAAGACGCTTGTTTGCAAGGCAAGTCACATAGATCTCAAAATATCCTTTGAGCATGTTGAACCTATTTACTTAATTCTTTATTTCATTTAAATATGCTTTTATTTTTGAATGTCATTGGGTAGTCTGAGCCTTTTCCCCATATTATGGCCGAAGGTAACTTTATTATCCTATGGGTAATTTGACTAGCTGGGCCTTATATACTGGTTCAGTTAGATATTTAGATGTAATTGCTTACCCGTGCTTTGAAACATTAGCACACTATGGGGATAACTAATGCTTCACTATTACTTAATGATGGATATTTAGTGGTAGCTCACGATGGTCAATCGTGATTGGTTAATTAGTTAAATGCCAATTAAAACTTAATAATGGTGGGTTGTGAGCACATGGTTTTGATGGTCGTGCACATGACAATTAAGGGCTAGTTCACAAGCTACTATTGTGAAGTATTAACTGTACTAACCACAAGCCAGCGTGGGCAATGGCTGGATATATTGTATAGCATGGTTCATTATGGAGTGCCAGACTAAGAAGTTTGCGGTGATAAGCCCACGGGGATCGCTGGGGAGTCTATACCTTGGTCTAAAGGGGAGTCTATGATCCAGGAAGGTGCACTGCTTTGAATTGTGTTATGCGAGGTCTCTTGTCACAGTCATGTTTCGAGGTACCGTGGTGGTACTGAGGGCATGGCAACATGTTATGGTTCTATGTCTTGTGGATAAATTTGTACAAATCTGGCCAAAGTAAAACTATTCAAATAGCCGTGCCCGTGGTTATGGGGTGAGCCTAACAATGTTTTTCATGATTAGTTCCACACTACTCATTAATAATAATGTGATAAATGATGATACTTTGGTTTAGCTCCTGGTATGGAATGGTTAGTCCCTGGTTTTGGAGATTGGGTCTGTCAACCGGGCATGGTTGTTCAGATATGGTTGGGCCTATGCAACGGGTATGTTGTATAGTGTTGGATTAATACTATTTAATTAATTACTCTACTGTTTTACACATTTTCAACTCTTTGTCAAATGTTGCTTTAGCAAATGAACCCTATATTATGCCATCCTATGTTATCCCTGTGCACTTGCATACTTGTTGTGTGGCCTGCGGGTGTATTCATATACTCACCGTGCAATAATCATCAAACCTCAGTTGGAGAAAAAGGATCCAAAAGGAGAAGACTTTTGGTTTAGATCCCAGTGAGTTGTCTGTGGGAGTGGAGTTGAAGCTTCGCTAGATTTTCTTTTCCGCTGCAGTTTTCTTCGTGGTGAGGACTAAGTGCCTCTTATGTAAGTATTTAATCACTTTAGTTATTATGATGAATCTATATATTATAAAATGTCAGTTTGTATACCTCGGGTGATTCCTGGACGAGGATTTTTAATGCACAAATTAGTTTGGAAATTACTTGTGAATTTCCGGGTGTGACACACATGCATTATGATCAAACCTTGACTAACCATCTGCATTTCCTTTCTTCTTCAGGACTGCAAAGACCCTGAGAAACGAGGGGCATATTGATTGCACAAGAGGTGTGAGTAGGGAGCAAAGAGCCATAAACAGAAGGAACAAACTTGATTCCTCATTGCTTTCAAGTAGGGGTGACCGTCAAGAAAGACAAGCCAAGCCGCGGCTTAAAAAATATGAGGAAATGTGTGTCATTGATTTTGAATTTGCTGGTTCTTGTTTTTCTGGTACATGTTGCTCTAATAAAACACTCATAGTTGTGTATACATCATGTTCGTTAATCAGATCAAGAGATTCGGAAGGCAGTGGCTAATTATTACAACAATCTGTGTGCTATAGAGGAGGAACGATTCGGCAAAGATCTTCGTGATCGAGAAGTTTCGAGCATTGCTTTTGAAGAGAAATCATTTGGCCATGTTGTCAATCCCGGTCAACAAACTTATCGAATCAGTGCTAATGTTGATGTAGATTTGTCTACCATTGTTGTCTCCCTTGCTTTGATTGATGGTGAGTACACTCTGATGCTTATGGATTTTCGTAATTTGTATTTAGTTGTCACTTCTTAATTATTTAAACCATGATCTTGTCCAGGAGATAAGATGTTATTTGCATGCTCGGGCATACCTCTACCAGATGGGACAACTAGAGAACACCTAACGAGATTTGTGACATCAGCTGCTTTGGTTAGAGTATTCGACGAGAAGAGAAATAGAGATGATAAATTGAGGGTTGGTGCTACAAATCATTGTCCTCCATTTTGCTCATTTATTTGGCCTTAATTGCGCCCTCCATTTTGCTTTATTTATCCAAACTGATTGTGGCCATTGTATGCTGATGTACTGCTTTTATCACTATAGGTTGCAGTGCGCCTTCCTAATAATAGAATTACTGATGGGTTCTTAGGACTATATGACCATGATATTGCTATTGTCACGTGCTTTGGGCTTATAGAGGTCCGTCCTATAAGTTTTAAGGCCTGTCCTGATGGTATTCAAGCACTAGTTGCTGGGCGTGCCTTCGAGTCAGGCAATTTAATGGCCATGGATGGTTTTGTTCGCTGCAACAACACCTGGGTTCCTGATAGTCAAGATATCTCTAAGGTATGTTGTTATAATCTATTTGTTACTTTTGGCATGATGGAAAACTTGAATTAAATAAGTGCATTAATATTGGTGGTCTTAAGGTATCATTGTTTGCAACGAAGTAAAAAAAAAACAATACATTTTTTCCTTTATCCTACCAATTTGCTTTTGTTAGGCTGTACTTGGAGGGCCGCTTCTTGGAAAGGATAAGGGATTTATTGGGATGAACTTTAGCATTTGCCATGATGATGATGGAACTTTGACATATGCTTTCCTACCAACGAAATTGCTTCGGAAGCGTTTGGAGCATTTTGGGATATTGAAGTATGTCTTTTACACATCCTTTATTTGAGTTTTTTCTTCCCCACTTAGCTTATTGATAGCTGTTCCAAATTCGTCTCCTATTCCCTTTGTTTAAGGTAAGCCATTCTTATACTAACAGCATTGGGACCTTGGGAGTTTTCACATGGTAATCTTTTGATTCTAGCAGCATTGGAGCCTTCAGAGTTTTCACACTGTAATCTTTGGATTGAAACAATTTGGATTCTTGATACCTCTACCTTATGGTTACCAACATCGGTGCCACATGTCCTTTACTAAATTAGTGCCCATGCTTAATGTATTTCCTAAATGAGGAAGTGTTTAAACTCAAAACAATTTGTTCTGGCCATATGGATAGTGCAACTTATATTTGTTACACTTGAATATGCTCAGTCCTCTCATGTCTTATGTTGAATATTTAATATCCTGATTTTTTAAGTACATTTTTCATACCTTGGTTCCTTTCATACAGTTTGGTTCCTATGTTGGTATGACTATTTTTGCGGTTGGGCTAGTTCCGGTGTATTTATTTGTTTGTCATAACAAGTGTACTGTGTTCTCTCAGTCCTAAACATCTCCACTTCCGAGGATATTCGTTGCCTAAAGGTGTATCAAGCACAATACCTTCAGGTGTGAACAATACTGCAAATCATCATTCTAAATGTTACCTATGTTCTTTATTATGCCAATATCACATATCATCTGAGTACTAATAATGATCTCCTAATTGCATCAGGATTTATGAAAACTATTTACCGGTTAAAATCCTATGGGTATCCCATGCCACCACCTCTTGTGCTTGAATGTAAGTCGTTGCTTTTGATATTGCTTTCATCTCCCTTGTGCACTTCTTTGTAGTTAATTTCTGATCTTGTTTCTTTAACCAGTGAATGGGGAATTGCTTAATCATTTTGAAGAACGCTTTGGTGAATTACTTGCATGGAAAGGGTACCCTTATGGTGATCCAGCCAAGTCTTGTAGGAATCGTGTCTGGTATCAACTTCCGAAAGAAGTTGTGACAGATATATCTCGTCGTGTTGTCTCCCTTGCATCATTCAATGGTGATTTTGACAGCAATATGTTCATTACTTTTCTATGCAATTTTACCTTCACTAACTAATGATTAAAGTTGTAATGTGTAGGTTTCGTGAGGTTTTTTGCATGCACAGGCTTGATTATAAAGTGGCATGGAAGCAAAGCTACGCGCACTGTCATCTTGACTTCAGCCAGTTTGGTCAGTCGTTGTAATGACGACAAGATTGATAGTAACCTAACGGTTGGTTCTCCTATTCATTTATCTTGGTCTTTATTATATGATTGCTAGCTGAACTCTCTTTATGTTTGCAGATTGAGGTGTTTCTCCCACCGAATCAGCGTTGCTGTGGGACATTGGAATTCTATAATTTAAACTATAATATTGCTATTGTCGGTCTCAAGAAGAATTTCAATGCTGTTCGCCCCAGAAGATATTTTTAGTAAAACAGTGCAAGAGCCATCTGAAAAAGTAGTAGCTATAGGGCGTGACACTAGACTTGGACCATTGATGGCCACAATTGGTAATGTGAAGCGTGGTAAAAAGGGTTGCAAACTTGATTGCAAAGATCTTAAGCTGTCGACATGTAAAATCAAGAAGGTGTGGTGAATTTCTCTTACTTTTTTATTACGTGGTAGCCCATATTAGTTGCATGAGAATCTAAGTTATCTCTATAATCACAGCACATGACTTCTCAGGAATTTCAACTTTTCCAGTAACATTGGGTCTTTTCTTTTGTATTAGGCTGGGATTGGAGGCCCTCTTATTAATTTTGATGGGAGTTTTGTTGGCATGAACTTCTATGATGGAAGTGAAGCAACTCCTTTCCTACCAAGGCATAAGATTGTCGAAGTTTTAAGCAGAGTGAATGATTTACCATCAGAAAGGTATGATTCTTTTTCCTTGTTATATCTTGATGATAGCTGGTAGGCATAATGTTTATTCTACGAATTTAGACTGAAATTTTTTTTATTCGCAGTGGTTGTAACAATCCTATGCCCATAGATGTCGGTGAGGGAACGAAGAAAAACAGGTATTTATTTATTTATTTTTGGATTCTTCATTGCCACTTGTTTCTGGCATCTTAGATTGTTGTATTCAACGATCAATTTACATAGGAAAAGTTATACTGGATGACAGGTGGCCTGTGCCCGAGCCATACTGGTATCATGGTTCGCTTGATGTAGATAGGTCTTATGTACCCAAGTGTATTGGAAGGCGTCTCCAGTAAACTCATGCTGGTATTTGGCGGACCTTGTTCTGCTCATTTAGCAAGTAATACTTATTTGACAGACTTGTCTAAAATATATGTAAGTTTAACGACTGGTGTCCAGGGATTATCTATGTGACTTGACTGTAGCAATTTACGAGTTATCTCATTTTTTTGGTGTGTCAAAAGTAGTTCCACTGTTGGAGTAGTTATGAAGTTGTGTTGATCAAGCAATTAGCTAACGGATATATTATTCATATCATGTCCTCGACGTGTTCATCCAGTGGGTAGGGCCGTAGGGATCCCCAATGGGACTGACTGTATATAAGTTTGCTCAAGATTTGACTTGGGCTGAATGAGCTCTGTTGTTCAAGACTTCAAGTCACATATGTTTTTATCAGCTTCTTTTAGTTTGAGTATATGAGATTGACGATTTATTTATTTACAGAACTAAAAATAATTTCAGAATGTGTCAACTCTGTGGACCATTAGTTGACTGTAGCAAGGTTAAAATGCATTTAAAATGTGTCCCAGAACGATATTTAGGCAAGCAGATTTCCTGACTCATATATTTGTTTAAGTATTGCCTAGATTTATGAACTATTACACAGCTTGAGGCCTAGTGTGACCTATCACTTGATTACAAATTGCAACTACAAGTTGAATTTAGTCGGTAGCAAAGATGACAGTTTTAAGTTCCTATTAAGAGGCATTACATATTACTTGACAGGACTGTAAAATTATTAGCAAGTGCTAAGCTGCTGCTAACATTATTGTTCTGAGTTTCCACTTCTTGTATTTCCCATTTTTTTGTATTTGTACAACATATCTTTTGATTGGTGATATTTTCACTGTAAAGGGAAGCTCACTCTTCCTTAGGAGACCAGGAGGTCTGTCGAAATGTAAGAAAATAGCTATGATTAGATTTGTTATGTACCGTATACGAGTAATTTGTTAGTCCCGGTTGTTTATTTCAACCGGACTAAAAATACACATCTTTAGTCTCGGATTCGTTATCCCGGTTGTATAAACGGGACTATAGGGGGTTGTGAACCGGGATTAAAAAGGGTTTCTCCAGCAGTGAAAGATCATTTTTTATTTAGGTAAATTATACTAGGCGTGAAGAGATAAGAACTGAAATTTAGAACTAAAAGAATGTGTACAAGTAAACATGTGCATCTGAGCTTTGGAGATCAAATCCTGATGGGGGCTAAACATCATAAACAAGTGTATGTATGAACTTTACAGATCATGATGTATTTCGCATTATTCAACCAGCACGATCCATTCTGTAATTGATAGACCGAGCTAAGTAAGCAGAAAAGGAGAAAAATTTAATGACAAACGACTATCGGTATACCCACACAGGCATAGTACACCTTTTTTTTCAAGACAAAAAAGGAAATACATAGTACAACTACTATACATATCTCACTACTAAAAAATAAATTTTAAACATTATTAAACATATACATCTATCCTTTCTACAATTTATAGCATGCATTCATCCACATATCCCACATCAAAGCGTGGGATATCAACAAGTAAAATATACAAGTCTAGGAGACACTCTCCTATACTCATTCTCATCCCTCACCTATACTCATCCTCACCGGTTCTCATCCCTCTCCCTCACTCCTCTCCACTAACGACAGCAGCCAACAATCGATGCCGTGTCTGGATCCGCTTGTCTCCACCGGCAACGTCGCCTCTCGGTCGATCTCCACCGTTTCAGGTTTGCAGTCAACAAGCACATAATAGAAGCGTTTCAGGTTTGCAGTTTCAGAGTGCCAACATCCCGCTTTTACTTGCTTCATGTTTGTAATAGTTTCATATTTGCAGTTTGATTCTAAACTACTCAAATCTTTTCCACTGCTATCGTGTGGCTGATTTTCTTAGACATCTGTATATGTCTATCCACACTCTATATATATTACTTTGCAGCAAACAGTGGTGCCTTAAGGCTTATAAGATCACCGATATCATCATACAATTATCTAATTCAAGTTTTCCATCAATGCAAAAAGTAGAAAACAGATCAAAGCATACCTTAGAGATATCTTGACTATCAGGAACCCAGGTGTTGCCACTATGAACAGACCCACTCATGGCCATTAAATTGCCCGACTTGAAGGCACGCCCAGCAGCTAGAAGAGGACTATCATCAGGAGAGGCAGGTGTTCCATTAAAATCTATAGGACTGACCTCTTCGAGACCCAAGCATGTGACAATAACAATATCATGATCATATAGTCCTAAGAACCCATCAGTAGTTGTATTATCAGGAAGGCGCACTGCAACCTATAGTGATAAAAGCAGCACATCATCGTACAATGGCCACAATTCATCTGGATAAATAAAGTGAAATGGTGGACGTAGTAAAGCCCAAATAAACAAGCAAAACGAAGGGCACAATGATTTGCAGCACCAACCGTCAAATTATCATCCCTATTTCTGTGCTCATTAAATGCTCTAGCCAAATCAGCTGATGTCACAAAACTTGTTAGTTCTTCTCTAGATCTTCTGGATGGTAGAGGTATGCCCGAGCATGCAAATAACATCTTATCTCCTGGACAAGATCACGATTTAAATAATTAAGTGACAACTAAACACAAATAAGGAAAATTCATAAGCATTGTAATGCATCCACCATCAAACAAAGCAAGGGAGACGACAATGTCAGACAAATCAAGATCATCACTAGCACTGGTTCGATAAGTTTGTTGGCTGGATTCGACAATATAGCCAAATGATTCCTCTTCAAAAGCAATGGTCGAAACTTCTCGATCACAGAGACCTTCACCAAATCGTTCCTCCTCAATAGCACATTGATTTTTTTTTCAAAAGCATCCAATGCCTTCAGTCTCTTTTGATCTGATTAACGAATATGATACATCACAACTATGAGTATTTTATTAGAGCAATATGTAACAGAAAAAGAAGAACCTGAAAATTCAAATCAATTACTCACATTCAACGTAAACTTTTGGGAGCCTCTTGCGGGACTTGACATAACTAGAACTCGACTCAAGTCTTTTCCTTCTATTTATGGCTTTTTGCTCCCTACTCACACCCCTGGTGCAGTCAATCTGCCCCCTGTTTCTCAGGGTCTTTGCAGTCCTGAAGAAGAAAGTAAATGCAAATGGTTGGTCAAGGTTTGATCATAATGTAGCAACACCAATTGGAAAACTAAAACAATAGAGCACCTTACTACCTTGTAACCATTTATTTTCGGGTTCACTGATAATGCTAGTAATCGTAACACTATGAAGCAGCATGTGCTCAAAATCAATACCAAATTGACTTGATTATTTGGGTATAGATCTCTATCTCTACTATTTAAAAAATGAAGATGTTTTTGTCGGGCAGTACGTCGCCTTGTCATCGAGTCGGACTCGTGCAATCATGCGAGCAGCAAGCGGACGGTGACGTGCATACGAATATACAATCGGACTCGTGCATCTGCCTCCTTGTTCTTCCCAGGCCACCTGGGCTTTCTGTCCATCGTTCCCATCAGATGGTCCTGCTGCGCCAACCCCCAAGCAAGGCAGCTCTCCAACACACGCAAACATGACACTACCGACAGTTCTAAATTCTAATCGGAATAGTATCTTAAGGTATGAAATGTTGTCCCCTTCATTTCAGAACTGGATTTTCTTTGTGATTCTTCAGCTATGTATATATTTTCTTCTACTTTCAAACAAAACAATTAAAAAATTATTGGTGATCAAAATTTCTAAAGTTTAATCAAATCATATTGTAAATGTTAAATATTTATGAACAAAATGAGTGAATTTGTCCAGTTCTTTTGATGTTGTCTTCGCCCGTTGCAACGCACGGGCACTTTTACTAATATAATAACTTCAGTTTACCCAAATCTTTGCGTTGTGTGGCAAATCAGCAAGTGGTGAAAATATAGTGATTGCCAGCCACAAAGGAAGGGTACGGCACAACAGAAAAGATTCAACATACAGCAGAATCCAATTGAACCAAACTAAAGAACCGGGACTATAGTTCGATAGAAGTGAAGTGGGAATAAAATAGGGGAAACGGCCCAAACACTATTCAATGGACCAACATGCACATGGATAATTTTTTTCTTAAAATAAACATGCCACTACTGGAGAAGTGATCTTTGCTGGATCGGCTGATTTCCACAATAGTCCCGGTTCAAATAAGAACCGGTACTAAAGATTGTTTTTAGTCCTGATTAAAAAAGTTTGATCTTTAGTCCCGGTTGACTAAAGATCATTTTTAGTCCCGGTTCATCCCATGTTAGAGGTATGTCAGGGGGCCGATGATCTTTATTCCCGGTTGATACTACCAACCAGATTAAAGATTAAGATCATTTAGATCTACCATCCAGATGGTAATCTTTAGTCCCGGTTGTTAGTATCAACCGGGAGTAAATATTTTCTCCCATCTCTGATCGGTTAAGTCCCAGACGAGACTTTCCTCCTCACCGAGATATTTAGATAAGATTGGATCTGAGAGCTACCCTCAAACACCTCTGATCCCTTCCTCTTCTTCCTCCTCCCCTCCCATCTCCTCCTCCCCCCTCCTCACCTTCCTCCTCCCCTCCCCTCTCCTCCTCCCCCCTCCTCCTCCCCTCTCCTCCTCACATCCGGCGGCCGGCGTCGGCGGGCAGGCGACCAACGCTGTCGGCGGGGTAG
>CM020187.1:9787262-9803139 GCA_009805545.1 Oryza longistaminata | reverse complement strand
CGGAGCGCATGCATGGAGACGGCCGGGGGGCGTCCCTTCTTTTTTTTTTTAAATTGTGATTCACTAAGATGTATAGTTTCTTTTTAGAATTTGTGATTCATTGCATGGATCTGAGATGTATAATCTGTGATATATTTGATTTGTATGTATTTTTTTAAGGATTTGTGATGTATATTTGAGTTTTTTGTATAAATAACTTAGGATTTGTGATGTGAATGATTTGGGATTTGTGATGTGAATGATTTGGGATGTTACTTTGATTTGGAGATTTGAGGTTTGATTTGGGATATGCATCCCACTTGATTTGGGAGGAAATACAGGATTAACACTGGTAAGTAGCAAAGAAACGTTGAAAAAAAAAAGAAAAGGGGACCAACCGGGACGTGGCAGCAAAGAAACAATAAAAAAAAAAGAAAAGGGGACCAACCGAGACGGGGCTCAGCCATCTTTAGTCCCGGTTGGTTACTCCCGGGTATTTCAACAGGGACTAAAGATGAATTATTTCTCCCGGTTTGCTACCCGGGAGTAAAGGGGTTACGAACTGTGAGAGAAAAGCGTTTCTCCAGCAGTGTGCACATGGATAAACAACCAAAAAAATACATAAAATCGAAGAGAACGTAGCCCATGCAGAGTAGAAACACACACAGTTGGAACTACTCAATGAGCAAAAAAAAAAACAAAAAACAAAACAAAACAAAAACAAAAACAAAGAAAGAAAAACCGCTAGACCACGAAGATATAGTAAATAGACGACACTTACATGGCGCAACTTGTCCCCGATGAGATGAAGCAGGCGATCGAACCAGAGATGTATATATAGGGTTGGAAGGAATCACTACCCGTGAGACGCGTCCTAGATCACCCCCGCCCGTCAGATTCGCCGCCGGAATCGCCGCCGACCGCGATGCCCCCGCCCGTCGGAGAATACGCGTCGCCGGTCTGCGAGATGCCTGCGCCGGAGATGATGGTTTGTGTTTATATGCGGCGCCTCTTCTGAGAATATAGATGCGTACACCTCGACCCGGCCTCATGTACTAATGGAACAAAGACGATTTACCTCTGCCTTGTGGTTGTATGTCAATGGTGAGAGACAAAGACGAAGATGGACAGCATCATCTCAGCAGAACGACTAATCTGCAGATTAATTGATCGAGAGGAGCAAATTAATTATAGGAGGTCACCGAGAATAATATATGGAAGTATTTCCTGCGGAATAGTAACAAGTACTTGAGGCAGATGGCGCACGGAAAAAAAAAAGAGAAAAAAAGGAGGTGTTTGAGATTGAGGAAAGTACTGCAGGAATTTGCCGTTGCAACTGGTTGGGCCGGCCACATATATAAGATATTAAGATGATGATTCTCCACAAAACAAACGCCCCGCATCTGCATGCGCTACGGCGTATAAACGCGAACCCTAAAAAAACCCATCTCGATCGGCATCTCGCGCGCGGACGCGGCGGCGAAATTAAATCACGGTTGGCGGCGACACCGGCCGGCGGACGCCATCATATTGATCTGACCAAGTTGCGTCATGTAAGTTGTTATTTACTGGGGAATATTGCTGCTAACCTTCTTCTGTCGACAGAAAATACCTGCACTTTCCTCAATCTATTCTGCCATATGTTACATGTAGTACGTATATTTTAGATTTTTTTCGTTGCTGCAAATAAAATCCATGTGCATGTTGGTTCACCACTTGTTGCTAGCTAGGAACTTTCTGCCTTTATTTTTTAGTAACCACTTGCAAATTCGCCATACAACGGAAAGTAAATTTGGGCAAACTGAACCTTTTCATTGTATCAGATCTATATGCAAATATTAATAATCAAGTCAATTAGGTATTGATTTTGAGCACAAGCTGATTCAATTCATGGCGTTATGATTGTCAGTATTGTTTGTGAAACCGAAAGTGAGGTAATTTTCCAATTGGTGTTGGCGCATTTTCACACCCTAAAAATCGCTAAATTATAAATTTTTGTGAAAAAGGAATTTTTAGAAATTATTTAATAATTAAAGTAAGCGTTTGAATAAAATTGTGAAAAAATCGAACATGAAATTTGGCTAGATAAACATTTTATTAAATAATTTGGGTGACCAAGTATTTTCAGGATTTTTCTTGTATTTATTTGAGCATTGAAAGTATTTTAATAAATGAAATATCATCTCAGCAATTTATTTAAATTAAAAAGAAAACAAAATCCTCTTCCTAGTCTTGGGCCGAATCCGGCCCTACTCCCCTCTTCCTCCTGCCCAAGCCGCAGCCGAGCTGCAGTTCCGATTCTTGGGCTGAATCTGGCCCGACTCCTCTCTTCCCCAGCCCAAGCCGCAGCCCAAGCTGCAGCTCCCTTTTCCGAGTTTAACAAATTAATAGAAAAATATAGTATCATTTTTTTTAAAACAAAACAAATATATTATCAAAATATATTCAAAATTAGATTTAATGAAACTAAATTGATATTTTAAGTGTTCCTAATTTTATCTATAAACTTGGTCAAACTTAATAATGTTTGATTAGAAAAAAAAGTCGAACGACTTATAATATGAAACGGAGTGAGGAGCAGTGTCTCTTTCAAAAGCATTCAGTTAGGGTCAAATTTTGTAAATATTTTGTCCTGTCCTCAACTAACAATGTTTTAATATGGATACTCCTAAGACAATAGTTACACACTATGGAATGAAAGAAGTATTTTGTTCGATATAGTTGAGCAACAAACTAGCTGTTGTTGATAGATCACCTGAAGTCCAGAACCTCCCTTTGATCAATACTGTTATGAGCAAATCTTACATATCATTTTCATGCAGCTTCCTATCTTTTTCCAATGAAATATATATTATCAGTCAAAGTTCAGGTAACCATCTCTATAAGCATAAAAGATTATATTGATGACTAGCAAAATGATCGATCAGTATCAAAAAAGTTGCATGGGAACAATGGACAAAGGGTAACCCTATATCTATTAACAGCGACCAGTTTCGACCTCTACCGATATTAAGGCTAGTTTAGCCCCATATGTCTGAAGCCTCTATCAAATTCCATTTCTTTCTGATAATTTTTTTGTCAACTTAAAGCCATAAGTCTGTTTCATTCTAAATCACATATAGACACTAATATGTTGGTTATCTGTCTCTTTTTGTATAACAAATGCTACTCTTCCCCTTATTTATCAACTTTTTTGGAAAGGAACCTCATTTATTATCAATCTTATGCATGCTTAGATGATAAAAAAGAGAGAGAATTAACATAAGTAGTAATATTTATAGTGGGGTTGATCACACTCCCTCCTGTTTGATCCCACCATGAAATTTCAGAAAATCAAAATGAACTGAAAAGGTGTAAAATATAGTTAGAGAAAAGGAAAAGATATAAAACTAGATAATAAACTAAAAACAGAAAATAATATAAGAAAGATGAAAATAAAGAGGAACCTTGAAAACAAGATGGAAAGATACTGAGGAAAACACGAGTGGTATATATTATGACGAAGTTGTAGACGCATGACTCCACTCATCACATGCAAATATTGGGGTCTATGAATATTACATACAGTGGTAGGCGACGTACCCGTCGACAGCGAGGCGCCTGTGGTGACTTCGTCAATCTCAAGACATGCCGGCTCAGTCTTTTGGAGGTGCTCATAGGGGTAGGGTGTGCGTGTGTGCGTTCATAGGGGTGAGTATGCGCACGTTGTGAGCGCCTGCGTTTATACTATGTTTCTCAAAAAAAAAAAAAGGTTTCCAACAAGAATTTAGTAAGGTCATGAATGTGCCGCTGGTTTGCATATATTTGAGCATGTGTTGCATGTGCAGTGATATGTGGGCATATATATGTCTGTCTGTCGTGTGATAAAAAAAAATATATGAAAGCATACCTCCCAATGATGGATTGAGATTCTATGCAGTCGACTTCAGCATACCTTTATCACTGACATGTGGACCCGACGCCACATCGGACCCACATGTCAGTGACAAAGGTACGGTGCAGTGACTGCAGAGGATCCTGATCCTCAATAACTGGTGGAGTTTGAGACACCCCTCCCGTGAAGTTGTGTGGATACCTTTGATGTGGTGTGGATATATGGTCGATCACAACCGTTAGGGCTGTCTCCAACTAAACGGATGGCAACAGTAATGGGCATTAGCCCATAGCTTCCAGCTTCCGCTAGTCGTTCATAGATCCCCGAACAAATTAAATCCATTTACTTCAATCGCCGCACACAGTAAAAATCCTCATGACACAGTACAAAGAAGCACTGTTTTTCTATGGTCTTCAGGCACACTATTTTCGGTGGTACTTCTTCCATTTCATAATATAAGACTTTCTAGCATCACACACATTCATATAATAATATATATATATATATATAAGGGTGGCAATGCTAAAAAGTCTTACAGTATAAAACGGAGGGAGTAGAACACCATAGCAGACTCTAGATTACATATGTACTAGGAGTACTATATTTGTATCCATCTACAGTAATGCAAAGGACCTGAATTTTTTACCTCAGGCTCGCTTAGGTGAGCCATCCATGTCGAACTAATGGCGCAAGAAGCGTCCATAACTGTTGTGTGCGCGATTCCCACTAGATCACCATCATCCGAGTTGACCGTCTAAAATACCAGTAAGTTTCGCATTAATTTGGCAAATAGAGAAACTGTCCCTCGTTCGCATTAAGTGTAGTTTTAAACTGTTTTTTTTTTCTTTTTGGATATGGATAGAGTGTTAAACCTTTCCCTCTCTGAAATCAACAACTTCGTTTCAACCACTGGATGTATTTCATTTATCGAGGAAATTTACATGTTACTCCCTCCGTTTCACAATGTAAAACCTTCTAACATTGTCTACATACATATAGATGTTAATGAATATAAACACATAAATATGTCTAGATTCATCAACATCTAAATGAATATGGGCAATGCTAGAAAGTCTTATATTGTGAAACGGAGGAAGTACTTAAGTAGCCAATAAAAAGAAAAAATATATATATTAATATAAAATATATCATCCCGCAAACATGTAAGGTAAAATTCAACTTTTATAACATATAAAAAATAAATTAAGGCTAGTATACAACTTATAAAAGTCAAATTTAAACTTACATATTGTGTAGTGATATATCACATATTAATATGTAGTATATTTTTTTATAATTATTTAGGTAACGTACAAGAAACGAGTGAAAATATTCTTGAGGAATAAAAACATTTACTAATTAGATGAATAATTTTTCCTATTTTTTCCAAGTGTGTAGTGATGATAAACTGTTTTTCTGGATATGGACACAGTAATAAACCTTTCCCTCTCCGAAATCAACAGCTCCTCATTAATTTCAACCACACTATATAGCTACCATTAGTACGTAGTCCACCACCAGGTCCACCACACTATGCACAATTAACCAACATGTATAGCACATTAGCACTAGCACGGCAAAGCAAAAGCATATGCACACGCAGCATGCGTGCCACAATGGCCCAAGCACGTACGCCACACGTACACGATCTCATCTCGATCGACCACTCCATTTGCGGTATGAATCCACCACGCGAGCAGCGCAGACGATCGAGGTGGTTGGCGAGCGCCCTCGTTTTAAAAACGGCGATATCGACGTGAGGCGTGCGACCTCGACGTCGACGTCGATCTCTCTCTCTCCGATTTTGAGTAGCTGATATTGTTTATCCACATGTTAAAGAGCAGTACATCAGAGAAGCTAGTCTCTTCCGTGACTCTATCGTGGAAGTAAGTAAATCCTCTTATTTACCGTTCTCTGACTTTGAACGATTGACGTGTGGGGTTTCATGGCTCGTGACGCTCCACGTGTCAGCGACCTGCGTTAGAGAACGGTAAATTAGAGGATTTGCTCCCTCTAACTAACATGTCAGCGACCCAGGTCACACAAGAGACTTCTCTGATATACCGTACTCTAACATGTGTACAAACATGTCAGCTACACAAAATTTCTAGCATGTGTACAAACATAACATCTACATAAAATTTCTCTGATATACTGTACTCTAACGTGTGTATAAACATGTCAGCTACACATAATTGGAGAGAGAGAGGGAGAGATCGACGTCGACGTCGCGCGCCTCACGTCACGTCGCTGCGAGGCCAGTGCGTGCTGTGCCCCGCAAGCTCCGGTACGTACGTACTCTATATCTACACGCACGCGTGTGCTATAGCTAGCAGCTGAGCTTGCGCGAGCTGCAGGGAATTGGTTAATGGCGTCGTCGCCGCCGCGGGAGGAGGCCATGGATCAGAAGGCGAAGGAGGCGGCGCCGGCGGCGAGGGGGCACCCGGCGCTGCGGGGCCCGGCGAGGCGGGAGCGGTACACGCACGGGCTCGGGGCAGCGCAGATGGGGGCGCTCAGGGCCATGTGCGGCGCGCTCATCCCGGCGCTGCCGGCGGAGGAGGAGGACGGCGCCCGCGGCGGCGGCGACATGGACGTCGAGCGGTTCTACCTCGCCACCGCCGCCGAGTCCACCGTCCCCGACGAGGTGAGCGCATGCGTCGTCATCGATCAGTGTTGACGACGCATATGGTATTGATTTGATTGAGATGATTTCGTCGCGACTGATCAGCGCTGTCAGAGACGATAATCAACTCATCAACCTGATGACTCAATCTTTGTTTCTCCATGTGTTCATTTTAAAACTTTTGAAAGCTTCAATATATGTCCATTTATTATTTTGTTAAAAAATACTTTTTGCCAGTGTCGAGTTGATTAGTGTTTTTAGAACTAGGGCGCCAAGCACCCCCATTTTCATTACTAAAAATGAAAATAAACTACAGCAAGTCTTGAAAAAAAAAGAGAGATAGCTATCGATAGGAAGACCAGGTCCCTAGCCGATAACCACAAAAGAAACATCCAGCCTGCCCATTACAGACTAACAGGAAACTAACACAGCTCGACCCAAGCCCTGATAAGCTGTAGCAATCTAACAGAAATTCTATCTGTCTTCACCCTAGCTACTCCAATTCTTCGAGTTGATTAGTTGGCATTTGATCAGTCAGTTAACTGAAACATTAGATGCAGTGCATTTTTATCATGATCTAATCTTCGTAGACGTAGTTTTCTCGTGCTAATTATGATAGCTACACTAACCAACTAACCAACTTTGCCCCCTTCTTTCGAAAAAAGAAACTTCGCACAATAGGCCCGAAAATTTTTGCACATTTCAGTCCCAACTATTCAAGTCAACTCTCGAACAATTGTCTTTTAATAACTACTGAAAAATCTCTGATTCTTCTAACTATTTCAGATAACTTTGATATACAACAAGTTGTGTTTAACTTAACATTTTTTTTTCTCTTTGTCTCTAATCTCTTGTAAGAAAAGGTTGCTGAGCTGACCATGACCCGGTGCGTCTGGGAGGCACGGGTGCTGGTGAGGATCATCCTGTGGATCCTGGCCACGAGGGTCGGCACGCTGGCGCTGTGCGGCCGGCGGTGCGTCTCCGGCGAGTTCCCCTACGTGCGCCGGTTCGCCGACATGCCGGTGGAGCGGCGGGAGGCGGCGCTGAAGCGGTGGAACGCCACGCGGTGGCTGCTCCCGCTCAAGATCATCTTCGCCCAGCATGCGTGCCACAATGGCCCAAGCACGTACGCCACACGTACACGATCTCATCTCGATCGACCACTCCATTTGCGGTATGAATCCACCACGCCAGCAGAGCAGACGATCCAGCTGGTTGGCGAGCGCCCTCGTTTTTAAAACGGCGACATCGACGTGAGGCGTACGACTACGACCTCAACGTCGATGTCCATCTCTCTCTAACTTTGAGTAACTGATATATTTATCTACATGTTAGAGAACAGTGAGTGCATCAGATAAGTCTCGGTTACGTGACCCCGTCACGGAAGTCGTAAATCCTCCGATTTACTGTCATCTGACTTTGAACGATTGACGTGTGGGGTTTCACGGCTCGTGACGACCCACGTGTCAGCGACCCGCTGTAGAGAACAGTAAATCCGAGGATTTACTTCCTCTAATTAACGTGTCAGCGATCTAGGTCACGTAAGAGATTTCTGATATAATGTATGCGTTTGTTTGGAGAACAAAGGGAGTTTGTTTGTTTCGTTTTCCGCACGCACGTTTCCCAAACTACTAAACGAATGGTAAATTTCGTGGGTGAAAGGGGGTGCTCGCCGTGGATCTGAGGCGTGTGGGTTTGTGCTGAGATCTGAGCGCGCGGTCGGAGGGCGAAATCGATTGCTCCCGAGAGGTGGTAACTGCTGCCGCTTATGTAGGTTCGTCTCGAGGGCACTAGAGTTAGCTTGGACTTAGCTCTCGTGCGATGGAATTGCTGGGAGTTTACGATTGCGACTGCTGTGGTTTGACTTGTGGACGGGTGCCGATTCTTCTGCGGATGTTAACTATTAGGCCTTAAGTCGCTGTTAGTTCGTTAGACTGTAGTGCAATCAACTGGGGTTCAGGTAAGCATGGAATTCTCTCAGCATCAAAGCTCAATAGTACACATGGCCAAACAGAACACTGGGTTTCGTTGATTGTAATTCAGCTGCAAAAGTTCACCTTACACCCAGAAACCTGGTGCTCTATCACGAGTGGTGGATTTTGTATGTATCGCCACGAAACTTTAGGTTATGAGGTTATGCAGTATTCTGGGGTGCTTTATAGAATGTAATGTGTAATTACAAACAGAACCTACTTTGGCTATCATCCAATCGGTGGCAAATGAGTGTGGTCTTTGGTACATGGCTGGAACCTCTAAACTCAGTGAGTTTCTTAGGTCGCTAATCCCAGTTGGGTAAGGTGTCATTTAAATGTAAGCGTTGTATGTGTTTGTGGTGAGTGGGGGCGTTTCAGCTCCCATCCCGTGTTTCCTCTTCTCTCTTAATGAAATGATATGCAACTCTCTTGTGTATTCAAGAAAAAAAAACAGAACCTACTTTAGGTTTAGGTGTATATGTTGCCTTGTACAATATGCATGTGATCCTTCCCATGTGAATGAGCGACTGAACCATGCACGCAGGCTATCACTATTGGTGATACATTTGAAGTTCTAGGAGGCACCACCGATTATGCCGTTGTGTTTTACTGAAAACTGTGACCTTGACAACTCCTTGAGTGAAATTTGAAACATTATTTATTTCTAGCACTGTGTTATGCCATTCAACCAAAACATGCTTGATATATTGCACTCCCATGGATGATTGATGGCAGTGGAGATAATTTCTTTATCTAATTTATGACTGGCTTAAATAAGCGACTGGTGTGGTTAAGCAATAAAAAAGATTCTTCTTATAATTGTAGTTCATTTTGCATTGAGTTTGCAATGGTTGCTTTTACTGATTAAAGATTGAGTTGAAAGAATAATCATAAAACACTCATAATGCTATGGCCAGTCTGTTTCTGGTGTTGAATCACACTAATTACCTAGGAAAAACATAAATGGAATAACCCATTGTTTTTATCCTGCAATTTTTTCATTAATAGTAAATGCTAAAATGTCTGTTACCATATGCATTTCAGCCTTTTGGGGGTAAAGAAGGTGCCTGACACCACCTTGTGGTCATCAATTTGTCTGCTTCTAGCTCCATTGCCAGTGCACTGCGGAAGCTGGGGGTTCTATATGGGTTGTTAAGAAAATCGTGCGCTACACATGTTCATCTGATTGGCAGAATATGGTAATTATCAGCTTGAATAACACCGTGATTAGTACCTAGCCAATTAGACATACCACAAATTATTTCATATTCAATATGCCACCATGGTGGGGGAAGTCTTCCTCAAAAGATGCTAAGAAAACCACAAAAGAAAATCTCATCGATACATTTCATCGGTTGATAAGTCCAAATGATCAAAAGGGAAGCACGAAGTCGAAACGGAGTTGTAGACGTGGCAATGATTCATCTGTTGAAAAAAGCTGCCGATCTACCACAGTCTCACGTCCTACTTCACCGTCAAAAGAAGTTTCTCGCTGCCAAAGCTTTTCAGCTGATAGACCACATGCCCATCCCCTCCCTATTCCTGGAGTACGTCCTCCAGTGACTCGGACTGTTTCTGATATCACTGAATCAAAGCCCATATTGGAAAAACGTGGCAAGCCACCACTGCTTCTACCACTCCCTAAACCCAACCGGCCTCCGAGAAGGCATGGAAATAGTGAGGTTGTTTCAGAAATAGTGGTTGCTTCTCCCTCTAGTAACTGTTCTGATAGTGATGATCATGGAGATTCTCAGCTTCAGAGCCCTGTTGGAAATGATGCCGAAAATGCAACACTTGTTACTTTAAAGAACAAGTCAAGGTATGCTTCTTACTGTCGTGCATTCTTTATGCAGTTCTTCATTTAAACATGCTCTTACATGTCTTTTGTTCTCTTTCTGAAGTAATGCGCGCAAAGAATGTCCTGGACCTATTACGGCAAAGAATATGAAGGAGATACACAGACCAGCTAATCAAGTACATGGTAGCCATATATTATCCACATCACCAAGGGGTGTCGCAGCTGACAGTTACCAATCCAATTTACAAAATCCCCGCCCATTAGTTCTGGATAGTGCTCCCAATAGTTTGATGTCAAGTCCTTCTAGAAGTCCAAGAAGAATATGTCCTGATCATATTCCAACTTCGGCCTTTTGGGCAGTGAAACCTCACACAGATGTAACTTTTGTTGGATCTGGTCAATGTTCCAGTCCAGGTTCAGGGCAAACATCTGGGCATAATTCTGTGGGTGGTGATATGCTAGCCCAGCTCTTTTGGCAACCTAGCCGAGGTAGTCCAGAGTGTTCACCAATTCCAAGTCCAAGAATGACAAGCCCTGGCCCTAGTTCGAGGGTGCATAGTGGAAGTGTTTCACCATTGCATCCAAGGTCTGGAGGGATGGCCCCTGAATCTCCAACAAACCGTCATGATGATGGGAAGAAGAAGCAAACTCACAAACTTCCCCTACCGCCACTGAACATCTCTCACAGTTCATTTCATCCAAATAACTCCACTCCAACTAGTCCTATTTCAGTACCTCGCAGCCCTGGTAGAACTGAGAATCCACCAAGTCCTGGGTCACGATGGAAGAAGGGGAAGCTAATTGGCCGTGGAACATTTGGTCATGTATATGTTGGCTTTAACAGGTAAGAATATTCCTAACTTTGAAATTTCATTTTTTAAAAAAAAAAATCATATGACGTACTATGAATATACTAAGCATCTTGGAATTTTTGTAAGATCTTAGCTAAGACACCATGTAACATTGTAACTTGGAATATAGCTCTATTTTGGCTATCTTACTGTTCTCTATTCTGGGGGAGGGGATTGGGGCCATGTAACTTCGGTGTCCCCACAATGATTTGTCCTCCTAATGTGGTTTTACCATTTATATCAGTGATAGTGGTGAAATGTGTGCGATGAAAGAAGTTACCCTATTCTTGGATGATCCTAAATCAAAGGAAAGTGCAAAGCAGTTGGGGCAGGTATAGTCTGTTGATTGTGCTTTTGACCTACAGTTGCAAAAGAAGTTCAGATTATGTCTTTTCCTGTTCAATATATAATTCCCTGTTTTTCTTTTTTGTTTCTCAGGAAATATCACTATTGAGCCGCCTACAGCATCCAAATATTGTACAATACTATGGATCAGAAACGGTATAAATGCTGCCTTCAGTCTGTTTACATAGACTAGGTTTTCCTTTGCTGGAACCATTAACTCAATTATTGTTTCCTGTTTGGTCATTATATAATTATTGTCTTCCTCCCTTTACCAAGGGTAACAAGAAGTTGCATGATAGCATCTAGGATTTCATTAATGAGTTATTTATGTACCACTTTTGATTATTTTTTTTTTGGCTTCACTTATTATTTGTGCCCCAATACAGGTTGATGATAAGCTTTATATATACTTGGAGTATGTATCTGGTGGATCTATCCATAAACTTCTACAAGAGTATGGACAGCTTGGTGAACAAGCAATACGCAGCTACACACAGCAGATACTTTCAGGGTTGGCTTATTTGCATGCGAAGAATACAGTCCATAGGTAGCGATTTCTTTGGTTTTCTCTCTTTTCTTTGGTTTGTTTGTATCGGTGGAATTATGGTGTGATTATAAGTCCTGTTCATCACAATTTTGCAGGGATATTAAAGGTGCAAATATACTAGTAGATCCTAGTGGTCGTGTTAAGCTTGCAGATTTTGGAATGGCAAAACATGTAAGTTTTTCTGCCCACTTTAATTTTTTGAAAATGACTTTTGTCAATTGAACTTTATTTTCCGTGTCATTCCATTTCTGCATCTATGGCCCTGTTTGGTAGGACTCCAAACTCCAACTCTCAACTCTAAACTCCAACTCCAGTTAGAGATAGCTCCTATAGGAGCTGAAATGGAATAGAAAGTGTTTGGCTAGATTGGTTAGCTCCACTCCACCACATCCCTTGTTGGCATTTTACCGAACACCTGGTAGGCGTCGCAGCCGCTGCTCAGCCCATGCTCCACCGATGCTGCCGCCCGTCCCACCGCCGGCGGTCTGCTCGCCGGCCGCCGGGGGGGGGGGGGGAACGAATGTTACTGCGGAACAAGAGACATGTCAAGAATATAGGAAAGAGGTGTCGCAGATTGTTAAGTAGTATTTCTCATAAGGGCACTTCACAATGAAGCTTAGATGGATGCTTTGGGAAAAAAATAGGATAGCAAAATAACATGATGTAAAATCCAAAAATAGAATGGAATTAACACTAAAAACTGCTAGATCTAGGTCAATATAGGATAATCAGTATGCATTATAATAAATAAAAGATTCCAGTTTTGACGCCAAAGGGATCCATTGCCCCCCTTAGCGAATACATCATGATGCAATGTCTCAAAAAGTCCAAGATAAATAGAAGGTGAAGAACATATAAAGAAGTCTAACATGCAAAACCTCAACCAAATTTTCAATATACAAAAAATATATAAGCATTCACATGGTACCGGTCATCATGCGGTTCCTGTACCACTTGTCTGTTTTATATTCAACATAAAAAAATGAATACAAAATTAAATCATTGCATCTTTAAACAACCTTTTGTTTTGGAATTTTTCAAACATAGTGTCATGTTGGATCCGTCAGATTTCATCAAAGGGGATGCTGGGCCTCCTGGCCACCACAAACTTTTGCTAACTAAAAAGAGCATTGGGAAAATAAGACAAAACAATGAGCCATGCTGAACTTGTTTTTTTTATTAAAATAAGTACTGAAGCAAAACCACAACAATGATACAGTATCCACCATTCATCTTCTATAGTACTCCCTTCAGCCAAAACTATATGCATTTGACTTTTTTATGGTCTTCAAAATTCACTGTTGAATCAAATATTGTAGCAATGTGCAGTTATTCAAAACTCGTAGCAAAGTGCCATTATTCAAAATTCAACGTTGAATCAAATATGTTTTACATTAGAATAAGTATAAAATCTTGTAAGTTTATGATATTATGATAATACTTTTCAAGTCAAATCGACACATACCATTTTTAAGTTGAACTAAGCACATTAGAAGTTATGATGGTCAAGGTTTCAAAAGTATGACCGTATATTGTCCTAAACGTTCCCCTAAAAAGATAGTCCGAAACATCAAATATTTATGACCAAAGGGAGTACCTTCTCATGAAAAGAAAATGTGTGTTGCACAAAAACATAAAATACAGCTTAAGAGCCTAGTATAAGTACTAACCCCTTCATATTGGCTCCATGGTGGTTTTGAGGTAGCCATCTCTAAACCGTGCATCCTAAGCTCCATATGTCAACAGCAAGATTACATCCATTAGAATTTTTTATAACCTGCATAGTTATTACATGTGTGAGAGAAGCAAGGTGATTTTTATAACAGCGGAGAGAAGATAGGCATAAATTCATCAAATAACTAGAGAAGTGTAGAAGAATGTAGGATTTTCATTACCTCAGGAGCCATCCAGTACGGCTACCCTTAAATGAAAAGGCACACTGCTGCCCATTGATCTGAAAAATGGATTGGCAGAAAAGAAGTTCATATGCGCGGATAAATATCCAAAGAAGAATCATCTATAGACAAAAGGACCTTCCCATAAACATATAACTTGCTAGAAACAACTAATCACTTATCCAAATGGCCCATAAGAGTCGGCCCATGAAGGTATACAAGCTTATATTACTAATAAAATGGCACTACATCTATGGTAAACAAACTACTGCCTAGTATAAGCATAGAAACATGCATACCATTTGGTCCAAGTAAGCCAGCAACTGTGCTGACAGATACGGTAAGGACCAAAACAAAATGGTTATCTCTATCGAATGGATTGATCTAGCACAAGTGGTAGTCCTCAAGTGCAAGAGAACACGAGGGAAAGGGTAAAGCACAATACACCATTTCTTCCTATGAAGATGATACAAGGATTATATCTAATAATGCATTTGCTTTAAATTTTAGTTATTCCTGACAAATGAGAAGATTTTTTTTTTTTACAATTTGAAACAGAGAATTTACATGTTTTGCCATTCCGAAGTCAGCAAGCTTTAACGACCATTAGGGTCTACCAGTATGTTTGCACCTTTAATGTCCCTGCAAATTATGGAACATGACAAATAATAAAATAATCTACAACTTGTAGCTTACATCTAAGGAACTGAAGTGCTGAACTAAGACAAAAGGAAATGGAATGTTACCTGTGAACCGTATTTTTTGCATGCAGATAAGCCAAGCCTAAAAGATTTGCTTGGTATAACTGCGGATAGCAGGTTCACCAAATTGCCCATACTCCTGGAGTAGTTTATGGATGGATCCACCAGAAACATACTCCAGGTATATATAAAGTTTATCATCAACCTGTTTTGAAATAATGGATAGTGTATATTTATTTTTAAAGTAAACAGAGGAGTCAGGAGTGCAAGCAAAAGTGAAGTTTGTAAAATCTGCAGAATGTGGCATGAACTTTTTTGCTAGTTTCCTTACAGAGAAGTGTTCAGAGAAATATTATAGTTCAGTGGCATATGTCATCATCAGAGAGTACAGTGCAGTGCAAGAAATAATAATGCGGGTACGCACATTGGTCATGCAGTCAACCTTGAAACTACACCACAAATCTGTACTCCTTCTGAAGGAAGACAGTGTAGCGGTGGTGACATGAATCTGCCACCCACCAACTATGAACTACATTTTGTACCAATAAGACATGCATTTATTTTTATCTGTTGCAAAGCCACCTGCATTTAGCTAGTACCCCCCCCCACTGTTTCAAAATAAAGGCTTATTTTGAGGGCACAAAGATTAAGAATTGTACAGAACCAAGAGAAAGAGCAGTTAAATTGACCATCCTACCATACTTAAATACCTTAGAAATAGCTAAATAGATGGTTATGAGATGCTTCTTATAAATGCAGGAGAGACACTACGTAATAATTATGGACATATAAGGAATATAGTTAATAAATTTGCATGGAGCCCATATATCTTGCAAAAGTTTGAAAAACTATAGGCCTAACAGAAACAAACGATGGAGTGTATGCAAAAAAAAAAAAAAGGATCTGATATGTGAAAATGGTACTAGTAGATTTGTTATGGAAAATACCTTCACGTAGTTAGATTTTTTTTTTAATGAATGTGTTGTTAGAAAAGGATTTTTTTTTTTTTATGAATGTGTTGTTAGAAAAGGAATGATCACACATGTACAACAAGTAAAAAAAAGAACAGGAGTGGTATTAGCAGAAGATAACAACTGGTGGCATAAATTTATACCATTTCAGATCCATAGTATCGTACAATATTCGGATGTTGCAGACGATTCAGAAGTAATATTTCCTGGTAAATAAAGAATAATATAAGAGCAGAGAAGATAGCGTAAAGAAAAGGACAGTAAACGTGGAGAAAAATGTCATACCTGACACAACTGCTTTGCACTTTCTTTTGATTTAG
>CM020187.1:9771767-9787237 GCA_009805545.1 Oryza longistaminata | reverse complement strand
TACCACCCTCTCCTGAAAGCCCTGAGAGACTTGATGCACTCGAATAAATTGCCCAAGATCAGGAACTGTAGGCCGGTTGGCAAAGAGATCATCCGGGCTTCTTGATGGGATTGCAAATCCCTCATTGCTGTAGGTTGATTGCTTCAGATGGTTAAAAGGAATAGCACCATTACCACCAGACAGAGGCGTGGAGGTGCCTGAAGTAGTTCTAGGGCTTGAAATAGGAGAAGGTGACATTCTGCCATTGGAATGTTGTGGGGACCTTGATTTTAGCAAAGGACTTCCACATGGAGAAACTGGACAAGATATATTGCTCCGTATGCGGATATCACTGTAAAGTTATTAAGGATTAGAGGCTGCACAGATATAGGGAAGTTCACCGCAAATCATTTTCCAGGTAAGACTTAGTTTCACTGAAGAGAACACAAGTTACTACCATATGGCTAGTGGTGAGATACTCATTCATACTAGTGCTAGGATACTCATTCAACTTAGATTAGCCATTTTTTTAACAGATAATACTTTGTACTTGTTTTATTGCACACATTGTTTGGACTTAGGACTAATACTATTAATAAACACAAATTGGGAAATGATGTACCTGTGTTTTGAAGAAAATTTTGCACCTCTTCTCTGGTAAATTGTCTGACCCTCCAATCCCAATGAGGAAATATTTCTTGTATGCGCAGCCATCTGAAAACTCAAATAATACCAAGCAAAGTGAACAGGCCATGAATTATCCATGTAACCATGTTATGTCAGTTATGACAGTATTCAAGTGGTACCTTGGCGCTCGGTCTACAAGATATAACAGCCAAATGTTCCAATGGTTCAGAAAGAACAGATTTCTCTAGTGATACTGCTTTCTGAACAAATGGGTGCTGCAAAAGCTCCATTGCAGTGGGACGTTGAGAAGGATCACGTTGCAGGCACTTTCTGATGAGAGTCCTTGCCTTGCTCTGAAAGGTGATCTGGTATTGGTGGAAGTTCCTTGCTATTTCCGATCTTGAACATTGCAGCAATCTGCAGGAAAGAAAAGAGGGGAAATGTTCATGCCAAAGTTGCTTCGGTGAAACTTCAAGTCTCATTACGAGTCAAAAGAAAGTACAGTCTTTACATTCAAGAATTTTTCATAAAATTGCATGCAAGTAAATGATCTTTCAACATTCTACATCAGACAGTGATAAATTCTTAAGAATTCATGAAAAGAACATTTCCATATCCCATTCACTCATGGCGAAAATCACCATAATGAGGTTATCTATATTATAGAACAAATAAACTGTGCCTCAGAAGTATAATACTAACCCTTCATACTGGCTCCATGGGGTTTCGATGTAGCCATCTCCAGGACAGTGCATCCCAACTCCATATGTCAACAGCTAGGTTGCACCCATTTGAGTTTTTTTATAACCTGCGATGTGTTGCATAGTATGTTGAGTACAGAAATGGCAATAAGATATGCATGAAACAAAAAAATTAACAAGTAAAGATTTTCAGCGATACCTCTGGAGCCATCCAATATGGACTACCCTTAAAGGAGAAAGGACACTGCTGCCCATTGATCTGCATAAAGACACATTTAATACGTATTAGTGAGTAAAATACTTCCACATTATATAAAAGGCATTTTGTAACTTACCAGGAGTGAGGGGGCTAGCAAGGTTTCAAGCACCCTTAACAGCAGTACTCAATCAATGCATTAACTAGTGACAGGAGCTACAAGATCAAGTTGATATAGATACTGCTATATATTTTTTGGAGAGCTCGATATAATTCAAACAGTTGTGACTATGATATGAGGCATAGGCCCCGTTTGCACAGCTCCAGCTCCCAACTCCAACTTACCTGAGCCGGAGCTGTGCCAAACAGTCCAGATTCTCTATTTTTAGGAGTGGAGTTGGCAGAGCTGCTCCACAAAATTGTACTATGGGGGTGGAGCTGGGTTTTTGCTGCTCCACAACTCCACTCCACCCCAAAAGACCCATACCCTTTAAAAATTCAGTGTATTTACACCAAAATGCCATTGAACTACCCCTTCCTAGTTCCTACCCCATCTCCTCTCGTTCTCTCTCCTCATCCTCCTTCCTCGGTCGAGACCGGCGGCGGCGGCGTCGGCGTCGGCGTCAGCAGCGGCGGGCGGGTGGCGCGGGGCGAGGGCCGCTGGCGGCGGCGGCGGCAAGCGCGGCGAGCGGCGGTGGCGCGGGCGCAGCGCGCGTGCGGGCAGTGGCGGTGGCTGGCTGCGGCGGGCGGCGACGCATCGGCCTCAAGCAGCGGCGCGGCGCGCGGGCTGAGAAGCGGCCGGCGGCGGCGGGCGGGCGTGAGCAGCGGTGGCGCGGGGTCGGCGGCGCGCGGCCGGCGCGCGTGCTTGGCGGCGCGGCGCGCGGTTGGCACGCGTGCGGGGTCGGCGGCAGCCCCCCCCCTCTCTCTTTTGTTCCTTTTAAATATTTTGTATGGATTGGCAGCAGGAATAAATCATTGATCTGTTATGAGCCAGATGTTGACACAATGCTTTGTTTTTTAGATTGCTGCAGTCTTTAAGATAGGAAACAGTAAGGAGCTTCCACCAATACCAGATCACCTCTCAGAAGAGGGCAGAGACTTTATAAGACAGTGCCTGCAGCGCGATCCATCCAGCCGTCCAACAGCAGTGGATCTTTTGCAGCATTCATTTATACGAAATGCATCTCCACTTGAAAAATCACTGTCGGATCCATTGCTACAGTTGTCTACTACATCCTGCAAACCAGATCTGAAGGTATCAACTGCTTTCCTGGAACATGTTGTCTTTTAGCTAAACATCTGTCATGCATGTTTGCCCAGTTAGCAGCTGTATGCATTAATTCTACAAATCATTTACTTTATTTTTTACCTTGTTTCCTTTCATTTGCTTCTTTCTGGCTGTTGTAGCTAACTAGGACAGATAAATGTTACTGGGGCCTACTTAGAGTATTAAGGTCTTGGTTATCAGATGGACAATTGATTGTTCCATTTTTCTTACGCTTTGTCTCTTGTGACATTTCAGGTGGTCGGGCATGCCAGAAATATGTCTTCTTTGGGTTTGGAAGGGCAATCCATTTACCAGAGAAGAGCTGCTAAATTTTCTTCTGTGCACAGGTGAATCATTCAATATTTGAATCTACCTGCTAATTCATAAGAATATTGCTTTGGAGTGTGTGTACTAAATATTCTAGAGGAGCAGTAGCTAACTTATAAATCTCTGCTGAAAAAATTAAATTAGAACTGCAACAAAACCTCTCGTATTATAATCCTTATGCTTTGGTATGACGAAGAGTAAATTAGCTAACATTTCAAAGTAGGAAATTTTAGCTGCACATTACTGAACTATCTCCTCCACCTTTTATTATGGCAATTACCCCTAAATAATGACATTCAAATGAATACAAAATAAATGACCTTTGTATGATTTTTTTATATATGAGGACACTAAGTGAACCCTACTAGAAATCTTACTAATGTCCTTTTTTCAATATGCAAGTATGAATAATTGCCCAAATGTGCTTTTATGTTTTGTTGATGTCCCTGCTTAATTCATCTAAGCTGCAACATGCTCCCACTGTAAAATTCAAGCAGTGTTTAATGCTATTGTAATATTTTTCACATTTTACCCTTGTTCTGTACCCTGCTGTCATTTATTTTCGATAACTCAGTCCTGTACTCCTATAAGAAATACAGTTCCTCGGTTAAAAAAAAAAACAGTTCAGTGAATGTATATCTGCATGGAAATGTATGTACTCTAATCATCGGTGCTTGCAGTGATATTCATGTACGAAGCTATATATCTTGCCCTGTTTCTCCATGTGGGAGCCCTCATCTGAGGTCAAGATCTCCACAACATCAAAATGGTATAATGTCACCCTCTCCGATTTCGAGCCCAAGAACTACTTCAGGTGCTTCCACTCCTCTGACTGGTGGTAATGGAGCTATTCCTTTTAACCATGCAAGACACCTAGCTTACAATAATGAGGGTTTCACAATTACATCGAGATATCTTGATGAGCACTTGCCAAACCAGCCTCCAGATCCAGTCCTTGGTCGTTTTGTTAGAGTGAAACAACCCTCGCTAGGTTTTCAGGAGAGGGCAGTCCCTGAAGCTGACATTCTGAGCCCTCAATTTGGAAGGATGGGACATGTGAGCGTGTGGAATTTGCATGATAAGCCACTGCCTTCTGAGCATGCTTCACAGAAGGGCTTTGAGGATCGGGTAAAACTTAAGCCTCCACTGGATTTGAGATCTGGTCCACCACACCTTGGGTGCAACCATGGTCATTGATTTCACCCAAAGGTGTGCTGGATAGGCATTGAGTTGGAGCTTGATGAGAGCTGCTGAGCCAGTTTGCCCATCTATTTACTGCAAGCCTGGCACTGTATCATAGTACACGAATAATTTCATTAATTATTTCAGAAGCTGACCGTCTCAACAAAGGTACATCCCTTCTCATAGTTTTCTGCAAATTCTCGCATTTCTATTTATACATTTTTAGAAAAAGAATAGCCTTTTATTCTAACTCTAAGACTTGAAAGAATTGCTCTATGTTATCTACATCATTAACAGCTTTTACACCTTCACTGGATATATATATATATATATAGTACATGGGCTTAATGAGTGATTGAGTGTCGTACTATCATCAAGTGCAGTAGTTTTTTGCCTGGTATCTTTAAATAACAGAATCTTTGAGGTGCCAAATTTGACTTGCTACCATTATTGTGTGGTACTATATTTACTTGCCAAACATTGATTCCTTTGTTGTAGTAAAATTCCGAAACATGGACTTAGATATGTGAATCGAATCCGCTTATTTACTGGGGTCATTTGGGGACCGCCAACTACATATCCTTGGCTTTGGAGAGCTCTATATCGCCATTCAATCTTCAACTCTTTCTCTTTTTTTCCTTCGTTTTTGGAACAGTGAAGATATCTATCTTAGTCATAGTCTATTGCTGACAGTGCATTCTGAATGGACAGGTGAGCTATGCCCCCACCAGGAACAGGCGTTGACTTCTATATTACCATGCCTGCTATGTGTTAACCAGTTACACGTCGTTGATGCGATTGTATATTACAGAGGGTCTAGATAGCCAAGGACCCAAAACAGTAGTTCTTCACCTGTATACTCTGGTATCTACATTCGTTTTCCTTTGGACAATCTATGGGTTTCGAGGCCATTGTACAGGAGGAAACTCAACTAGAAGTCCACATTTTGCAAAGGTAGAGGCAATTGAACCATTCAATACCCATTCTTTTTCTCAGTACTTCCCCTTGCTGCGAGCTTTTGCAACTAGTCAGCTGCAGCCTGCATAGTGAAAGCGTTGTTGCTGTACTCAGGTAATCCATTCACTGTATCTATTACTCTGGAAATTATACAGAGATTCTGATCGTTTATCAAATCAACGTGACTATATGATTATGTTGCTTCTTCCCTTTTTGCTTTTGCGTTTGTTGCTTCTTGAATCTTGATTAGTTTGTGGAACATGAAACAATCATATGGTGCACCTAGCTCCGATGTGATTTCATTTTTCTATTTCTTTTTCATTTTTCTACGAGTTGAATAACTGCACACCTGTACGACTTCTTTCTTTCTAAAGAACTATTGCTTCGAGTTAAACATGTTTTAAAAACCAAAGACTGGCTTTTGCCTTTTTGCGCTCATCTTGAACTTAGGGCCCTATTTGAATAGTAGGATTGAAAAAACGGAGGAATAGGAAAAACATATGATTATAATAGAAATGCAAGTGCAAAACACACGAAATACATAGGAATGACCGTTTGATTGGATTGCAGGAAAATGTAAGAATTAGATGAGAGAGATAGACTTAAATGAAATTTTCTAAGAGGCTGGAGCTCTTGCTAGATTTTCTCTAAAATCTATATGTAATGAGCCATTCTATAGGAATTTCATAGGTTTTAGAAACCCTTAATCCTTTGAATCAAATAGCTACATAGGAAATATTCCTATAGGATTTAAATCGTATGAGACTCCTATATAAAATTCTTTGATTCAAAAGGAGCTCTAAGCGGGAAATCGTCTGAACCATGGGATGGGTGGTGCATCCTCATAGGATCATTTGGAACGGTTCCATTTTAATTTTCCATTTAGCATATATTTTTGAGGGATGAGATGATGATAAATAAACCTCAATATTCCCTGGTGCCAAATTTCCCTGAAGCAGGATGATGAAGGCGAAATGCAAAAGGGTAGTAAATGGCTAAATGCGACCCAGGTATCTAGTATAGTACTTCATCTATCTATCTCTACACTCCTCCATTATATTTTTTTTACACGCTTTGCTTCCAAGTTTCAACTTCCTTTTGCCTCGGCGCCTCCCAAGTCCCCAGTGGCGAGACCAAACACCCCACCAAACCTCCCATGTGCCGCGCTGCCGTAGGGTACGTAGCAAGTAGTAGTAGTAGTAGCGTGCGCCCGGTGGCTAGCGGGTCCCCATCGCACTACCCGTCCTTCTTTACACCGCGCCCGGCCACCATCAATCGTCCTCATCTTCATCGTTATCGTTGTCCTGACGCACATAAGCCAGGCCCACCACTAACTCATTCATACAGATTCAAACCGCCGCTCCTCATCAGATCGATCGCTAAGCCCTAGCCCTTGATGGATGCAAGGCTGGACTCATCACTCATCCTGGTATAGTACACTCACTAGGGTTCATTTGTTCTTTCATTGCATTACTCGGTCGGGAACTAGACAGAGCTACCTTTTTGTTCTCTTTTCTCTTTTGCTTCATTCTTCCCTTCACATTCATAGTTCAGGCTTCGTAGGATCATACCAGCATTGCTGTCTGCCAAGATTATTCTAGTACGAGTATTGAAGGCGCGGTTCATCGGATTTCCAGCAACAGGTGATAACTTAAGAATTAAGATCTCCATCACATAAAAACATACAGTGACTGAGTACTGGATTACACGATTGAGTTGTTCAGGGTTCAGATAGGAAAAACATCTTGGGGACTAGAGATACAGGGAATCGACAGATGCGCAGCAGTAGCGCGCGGGAAACAGGACATCACGATTGCGTTGCATGTCGTCGGCTGCGCAGCGGCGGCGTGGGGCTTAAGACCTGCTCTTGAATGGGATCGCTCTGATGATCACCTGGTGGTAGATGGCAGCCAGGGCAGCGCCAACGAAGGGACCAACCCAGAAGATCCACTGCAAAATTGAGATAGATACCAAAATTTGTAAGGAAAAACTCTTTGTTGTGTCTTCTACTCTTTTCTTGAGCAAAGGCTAGTAAGCTGGTAAGCTACTAAGTAAACTTTAGCAAGAGCATGCTGCTACATTTGGTTATAGTGACATGTTTATCATCTTAGACCTACCCATACAAAGAGAAAAATATAACAAAAAAAAGTATCGATTATCAGTAATGTGCTGACTAATATCTGATAATGTAAGAGGAACCAATTGCTGAGAACAGCGAGTCAGTAAAAAGAGAAGAAAGGTTGCTCACATGGTCATTCCAGGCATGGTCCTTGTTGTAGATGATGGCAGCGCCAAGGCTCCTGGCTGGGTTGATGCCAGTACCGGTGATGGGGATGGTGGCCAGGTGGACCAGGAACACCGCAAAACCAATTGGCAGTGGGGCAAGGATCTGTTTTCACCAACAAAGGACAGAAATACGTTATGCTATGTACCAACACACAAAGCAAAAAACCCATATATACTTCCAGTAACTATATATATGCATACAGTCAGTTTCTTGAGCAAACATGATAAATTAAACCAGTTAAAAATCTAGCCATAAATGGTACACACCTACAAGTTATGAGCACACCAGTTCATTGTTGAAGGCATACTGTATGAGTGAGGTATGTAAAGATGTAAATCAAAATACTGCTTAGTGATTTGCACATTATCACTTTAGGGTGTTGGTGATGAATTGGTTATCACAGTGCATAACTCTTTAGACCACACACTAACTACTACTGAACTTTCACATATCACACAAACTAGGGAAGCAAAGGAGAAGGATACTTACAGGAACATGCGAGTCCCTGGCATTCCTCTTGGCATCAGTGGCTGAGAAGACGGTGTAGACCAGGATGAAGGTGCCAACAATCTCAGCACCAAGACCGTCACCCTTGGTGTAGCCACTGGCAACTACATTGGCACCACCACCATTGCCCATGTACAGACCCTGCTGGAAGCCCTTCACGACTCCAGCTCCGCAGATGGCCCCTAGGCATTGCATCACTATGTAGAAGATGGCCCGGGTCAGGGACAGCTTCCTGGCCAAGAACAGCCCAAATGTAACTGCCGGGTTGATGTGTCCTCCTGTTGCAGTAACAGAATGGATATCAGTACTGCCCTTAATTGCCGTAGTTGTTTTGTGGTTTTAGTTGTCATGACAGTTGAAGTAAGACTGTATAGTTGTACCCTCATGTATTTATATTTTGAGATTAACACGGTAGTATTTGAGATTTTGAAGCATTATATAAAACTGGTACAGAAATTAACTTCTAAGATTGTGAGTTGTGATAGACTGTATAAGTTGACAACACAAGATATTTACTTGTTCATATAGTTTTGTTAATATTCCGGTAGCAAGATTAACCAAGGAGAAAATTTTGGCATCATATATTTCTTTGCCTCCAAGGCTCCAAGTGCACAATCAATATTGATGAACTAAAAATAATATATTTTTGTGTGATAATTTGTGTGGTTTCAGCATCAACAGTTAGAACACTACCGAAGAAAATGCAGGCTTAAGAGTTAAATCAACTGGATGACCTTAAATCCTTAATCTTCTAGCTGTAAATCAAGCCTTTGCATAAGAACAAAATTCACATACTACAGCAGTACAATATGCCAGCGACAAATCTTTGCGCAGACAAGGTACATGATGGTACAAGAGCAAAAGGTAAGTGTCATAAATTTTTGGTGCATTCAACACCTGTAGAAAGCTATAATAATTCTTTAAAACTACAAGAGCATGGACAACAAATTTAGTGAATTTCCAGTTACTAATACTGATCTAACACCCCAAAAGCAGGTAACTAAAAGTCTTTCATCAATTATTCAGTGTTAATGCCATACGCCTCAAAGTCTTGCTACTTATGGAAGGAGCAGTAGTAGTACACATGATTCTATACCTCATGCTTTACTAAAGTGAGCATGCTAGTATGAAGAAACTACTGAGCCAAGCAAAGTGCAGGTAACAAGTAAGTATCAACTAGCAAGACAAACCAAGGCAAAATCATGACAAAGTTGAAGACTTGAGATCTTGAAGGTGGGGGAGGAAGCCAAAGGAGAGTGAACTGACCGGAGATGCCGGCGGTGCAGTAGACGAGCGCGAAGATCATGCCTCCGAAGGACCAGGCGATGCCCTGGATGCCGACGGTGGCGCACTTGGAGGAGGACTTGGAGACCCCCATGACGGTGAGGATGGTGATGTAGAGGAAGAGGAAGGTGGCGACGAACTCGGCGATCCCGGCCCGGTAGAAAGACCACGACTTGAGCTCCCCTGGCTCGAACAGCGGCGCCGGCGGCGGCTCCTTGTAGTCCTTGTCGTCCCCGGCGCCCTGCGCCGCCGTCCCTATCGGCTGCCTCTCCGAGTACCTGTTCGCCCCCAGCCGCACGTCCTCCTCCTTCCCCTCCATTGTCGCCTCCCCTCTCCTCTGCAATGCGTGTGAGTGGAGAGTGTGTGAGTGAGCTAGATGGTGGAGGTGAGAGAGAGGAGTAGGGTGTTATAAAGGCAGAGTACACTGAAGAAGAAGAGGAGGAAGGAAGGAGGTGGTGCTGGAAAGGGAAGGAGGTGATGATCACGGGAGTGGAGCGTGGGCCCTGGTGGGCCAGTGTGGTGGTTAGGTTGGATGCTTTTTTGAGTTTATTCATAGCCTTATCCAAATTGAGCTTTTTTTTCTTTTCTTTTTTTCTTTTTGTTTCGGCTTCGAACAAAATTGAGCTGAACTGCACTGTCATGTTTGAGCTATACTTCTTCAGAAATGTAGGGGCAGTTTAGACTGTAGTCAAAATAAATCTTACTACATCAGTTCTAAAATATAGCAACCTTAGAACTGGATGTGACATATTTTTGTCCAAATTCGTTGGACTAGAATATGTCCCATCCACAACCAAATTGCTATATTTTAGGACGGAGGAAGTACCAAATTTTGGTAAGTTGACAATATTACCAAGTTTTTATATGATTCCTTATGTGTTTGGTAAAAAAAATAAATTATGCATATTTTTATAACTTTATCAAAAAAGATATGATTTAAAATAACATCAATATGAACAACCATGTCATGTTTGCAAGCCGTTACAAAAGGAGGACGAAATTGGACAACCTTTCTAGTATCAGTTGATAAATGAGAGTGTGTAGAAATAAATGCCCCATAACAAGTTAAACATCAGTATGAGGGGCCTCTAAAGCTGAGGTCTTTTTGCTTGCTCCTAACTTCTCATCTCTTTTTCGCACGCTTTCCAAACTGTTAAACGATATGTGTTTTATAAAAAGTATCTATAAAAAAATTACTTTAGGAAAAACATATTAACTTTTTTTACTAATATTTAATTAATAGTATGCTAATCCATCGCTTGTTTTCGTGTCGAGAGGTGAGGGTTTTCATCTCCCACCAAGAACACAGCCTAATTGCATTATGCAATACTGAATTCTAGAAGTGTGGTTCTTCTGTTGTACTCCTTCTAGCTAGGCTGCCTAATCCTTTCCCTCACTTCGAAGGATTCTTTCTGTTTTGTCCGGGATCCAAAGCCAACATCACAAGGACAGTGATGGGGGCACATATGTGATTATAATATATGTGTCATGTGTGTGAGAATTTGTGATGTACAGTCCATCCATGTTAGCGGCTAATTCTTTTAGAGTTTAGAACCCTCTTCGATTCGAGTAATGCTGGCCTCTTCTTTTTTTAACTATATAGTACTATCGAATTAGCGTGATCAGATACTGTTCCTGCATATGATCAGCTTTGCTTTAAACAGTTGCGAGTTAAAGAAAGAGAACAACTACTACGAGTACTACTATCGGAGTAGTTTACATTGCAGTAGTTATGTTACTGTCAATGCTTTATCACAGCTTAATGGAGCACAGATCTGTGCCACTGCTTTGGATGGATGATGATGCAAACATGAACCTAACCACTTTGGCTTGATCATTCAGTAAACTTTTCCAGAAAGCATAATGATAGAAAAACTGCAGTGCAATTCACCCAAAATGAAAAAAGGATAGGCAACTTGTTGGGGAGTTCAAGTTTCTTCAGACCACTTAATTGAATGTGTTACACTTAGCTCGATGACCCATATGGCCACATTTAGTTTTTACGTGTTTAACGATCAGGCTTTTGTTTTTATTTTCTTTGTGGATTTTGGCATTTTCTAGTGTTTACAGATCATACCGAATTCGAGGGAGGTTAGCCCACCTGCATGTTTTTTTTTAAAAAAATAAATTTTGAATTTTTTAAGATCCATAAGTATAAAGTTTATGTATACGTGCAAAGTTCGGATATAATGTTACAGTAATTAATTCTTTTTCTAAGTGCCTTTATGTTTTAAATTTGTACATAAAAAAATTGTACGTATATATGCATATACTACCCATGTATGAATTTTCCATATATGTACAAAGTTTATACATACATTGTATGCATAAAGTTGTCATACATTAAAATTTCTGTGTATAAAATATATTTACAATAACTTTGGAACAGCCCAACACATTGGACTTAACGCGTACAAAGAAAAAGGTAGGTGAGGGGGGAATAATGATATATGCTGTATGACGTAGATCAAAGATGTGGCCGAATTTAAACTTAAATTCAGAAGATAAAGGGTATGTTCAGATTATAGTCAAAATAAACCTTACTAAATTTAGCATTATCAAAATTTTGGCAATTTGACAATATTGCTAAGTCTTGACATAATTTCTTATGTTTTTAATAGAGTTTGGTAAAAAGAACTAAATGGATGCACATATTTGATAACTTTTAAAAAAATAGTATAGTTTGAAATAACATCAATCTGAACAACTCCAAAATCTAGCTTGTGTGCCTAGCTAGGTTCAAAACCTAGTTAGCCCAAGTTCTACAACCTAGTTGAAATCATAACAATTCTAGAACAAGCTAAATATTGAAACTAATAAGAATATCAAGTGAAGAACAGAAAAAAAGATATTGCAAACACCAAAGCACAACGAGTTTTTCCCGAGGTATTGGAAATTCGGCAATCTCTACTAGTCATCGTTGAGTACTGTACACAAAAGTCTCATGGTCACGAAGTCAAGCACTATCGAGAGATAGCTCTTCTCAACTTTGGATACCGAGCTCCAAGCCCCACACGTCACCCGAGTCTTCCACAATATTCTTGAGAGATCACATGAACCACCTCCACAACCGTTTAGGCACATCGAGATGCCAACAATAACAAGATGATGCTTCACTGTATTAACACTATGTCTAGAAAGCTAGAGGGGAAGTCCAATCAATTGGGTATTTATAACCCTAACCACTCAAACTAGTCGTTGCAAGTGTGTTAAAAAAATACATAGATTTGGATAGTCCGATGCATTGTACGACTGTTTGTCCCTTTATATAAACTTTTCAACCATCACATATAACTTGCCATTGGACCATAAAAAACCGGACAATTTGCTCATACCAAAACTGTCCGACCCATATACAAGGCAGACTATCCGGTTGCACACAAGATTGTCCAATCCATACAATCCTTAGGCCTCCTCCATGTGATCCATACAATTAGCTTTGTCAATCCATACAATCCTTAGGCCTCCTCCATGTGATTTGAGTGGATTGTCTGATTTTCACCATATTGTGTAGTACTCCCTCCGTCCCATAAAAAACCAACATAGTACTGGATGTGACACATCTTAATACTACGAATCTGGACATACCTCTATCCAGATTCATTGTACTAGAATACATCATATCGAGTCCTAAATTCTTTTTTTTTTGGGATGGAGGGAGTACTTGTATCATCTTAACTCAGGCAAACACATTGTTTGGCCACACGATCCGTCATCTGTCGGACTGTCCGATCCATGTACACAAACACGGGCCCTGTTTGGATCCGGAGGACTATTAAATAGCCCTCCAAAATCTTGCTATTTAGGAGTATTAAATGTAGATTACTGACAAACCCATTCTATAACCCCTAGGCTATTTTGCGAGACGAATCTAACAAGGTATATTAATCCATGATTTGCTACAGTGATGCTACAGTAATCAGTCGCTAATCATGGATCAACATACATCATTAGATTCGTCTCGCAAAATAGCCTAGGGGTTATGGAATCGGTTTTGTCAATAATCTACGTTAAATACTCCTGAATAGCAAGATTCCGGAGGACTATTTAATAGCTCGGAGGATTTAAATAAGGCCACGGTCAGGACCAACACATGGTCTGGTCGAACGATCCATCCACCAGACAGTCTGACACGCAGTTGGATTCTCTGGACCGTACACACGGTATGGCCTGGATCGACACATGGGGCCTGTTTAGTTCCCAAAATTTTTTCCCAAAAACATTACATCGACTCTTTGGACACATGAAGCATTAAATATAGATAAAAAGAAAAACTAATTGCACAGTTATGGAGGAAATCGCGAGACGAATCTTTTAAGCCTAATTAGTTCGTGATTAGCCATAAGTGCTACAGTAACCCACATGTGCTAATGATGGCTTAATTAGTCTCAAAAGATTCGTCTCGCGGTTTCTAGGCGAGTTCTGAAATTAGTTTTTTCATTCGTGTCCGAAAACCCCTTTCGACATCAGGTCAAACGTTCGATGTGACATCCAAAAATTTTCTTTTCCCTAACTAAACACCATATGCTGGACTATCTAGTCAACAACGGCCTACTACCTGATACGTACACACAATATGCTTTCATCAACACATGATCCGTTAGACGGACTGTTTGATGTGGCACTGGACCGTCCGGTACACTGAGACTCAAGGACAATTAATGATTAGCAATCCAAACTTTGCTCCGGCTCAACTCCACTAGGGAAAAAGCATAGATATTGTGCTAGAAAAAGGCCTAGGCTGTGTTTAGTTCACACCAAAATTGGAAGTTTGGTTGAAATTAGAACGATGTGACGGAAAAGTTAGAAATTTATATGTGTAGGAAAGTTTTGATGTGATGGAAAAGTTGGAAGTTTGAAGAATTATTTTGGAACTAAACACGGCGCTAGTGTGCATCACACCTAGCTGTTAGAGACCCTTAGAGACCGACTTCTCCAAGCGAAATTGCAACAAATATTCAGTACAACTCTTTGTTTAGTGGAGAAAATGGGAAGAAGAAAAGGGATACAAGTTCTAGAAGGGGTTCTAGAACTAAGAGGGTGGAGGTAGGAGGAATGGTGGAGAAGAAATCGACAAGGAGCCCACCGGCCTCCAGGTCGCCACCACCGCCGCCGTCCGGTTCTTCTGATCGATCGATCCCCTCTCCCTGACTGATGCTTGTTCTTTTGTATTGTCATTCTTCCAATCGGATGGGCCACAGTGGGCTAGTAGCTTCAGCCCAAGGTCCAGTAACATGAGTTACTAACACTAGCTTCCTGGACAATCTACTAACTTTACCCCTCTTTATAGTTTGGAGTAAAACCCTATTCAATGACTACATCACTCCCAACTCCTTAGATGTGGTAAACTAGTGAATAAGAGTCCTTAATCTTCACTTTGCTTGTTGAAGACTGGACAATTACCTTTAGTATGTATCTTAGACGCCCATTTATTAATCACCGGGATGAATAACTTCTTGATGGATGAATCATTATATCACATTTAATCATCGGGCATTGAAATCCTTCCGCACTTGGCAAACATGGTTAATTAGTCCCGATGATCATGTTTTCATTAATTAACCTTACCAAATTCTGGTACTATCAAATTTTGGTAGGGCAACAAACGAAAACACATATCAACCATTGCTATATATGATGCCAAAATTTAGTACTGCATCAAACCAAACACATCCCAAAATTACTTGGAAATGCCAAAATGGGCCAACATTTCGCATACCAAAATTTGGATACGGTTTGTTTGGCCAACAAACCAAACTAGGCCTAACAAATATACCAGGTGTACTTGTTTTTGCTATCCTTTTAGTCTTCAATGATTTATCCACAAGTTGAAATTAGACTAACTAGCTGATTTTCTTGTAATTATATGTGAAGATATATATTCAAAAGTATAACTGAATTATATACATAGTTCTTGCTTCAGCTTATTATATATATCCACTTATATTTGTATAGTTATGTCGATTATAATCTACACCATCATAATCTCAACCAGTTACAATTAATATAACAGTTCATATTGTTTATGCTTTTGTCTATTGATGTCAGAGCGTCCTAGCTTAGTAAATAATAAATACATGACATATATAAATCTTGGAGATTTGATTCATTATGAATGCGTACTACCTACTGCAAAACAATCCTTTATATATATAT
>CM020187.1:9750307-9768304 GCA_009805545.1 Oryza longistaminata | reverse complement strand
GCCAACGAAAAGATCGAAATAAGAGACTTTCAAAACATTGAAGTCGAGGATAGCTTCGACATCATTGTGCTGGATCGACACTCTACGAAGAATCCCATAACCTTCGATGATGGGACTAGATGGGCTCCAGAAGGTTTTGTTTGTTGGCGCAAATAGTTCACCCCCGAAGCAATTTAATGCAAAGGTTGTAGACATAATGTTTGCACCAACAGTGGGATTATATAGAGTTTGCACCATGGCCTCTCTCATCAGATATGGAATAGTTAAGGACTGGGAGCTAATATGAATTACTTCAGAAGAAACCTCCATCTCCATTAACCACTCATCACTCATGATGGTAGTTATTTTCTGCACCGTCTCTTTGAAGAGATTCTCATTGAGTGGTGTGGGAGAATTACACGGGACCGGTGGTCTCTTTTGGTAGGAATAATTTGAGGTGTTTCCATAATGTTCAAAAAGATCATCACCAAACTGGAATGGGAATTTCAAAGGCTGAATTTCTTCTACCTTCAGTTCCCGAGGTTCGGGTGAGAATTCAACGGTCGAATCCAATTTCGGTCGTCGATGGTTCCTCACGTGTATTCTTTATTTTCAGGACGGTTTCACAACGAACGAAGGAGGTGTTCTCTAGGATACAATCCAAGAGCTCCCTACTTTCTAACGTCGTTTTGTGTGCGAACGAACCTCCGGCGGAAGTATTGAGATACATGGCAGACTCCTTATCTAAACCCGAGTGAAAGTGTTATAACAACGCATGATCGGGTGCAAACAAATCTAGGCCGTCTTGAGTTAGCAAGAACAAAAGAGCCCATACTGCACCATTGGATTTTTTTTCTCATTCTATCAAAAGTTGAGAACCTCCTTATGTACAGAGACTACACGGGTTAACAGGAAGAAATCATGGTAGAACCTACCTTTTGATTCCTCCCATTCACCATGCAGTTTTCTTCCGATATGGGTGTACCATTGCTTTACCCCCTCTATAAGAGAGAAGGGAAACAATTTCCAATTTAAGCTTGTTTGTGTCATGCCCGCGATTGTCAAGCATGTGTACAATTGCTCAAACTAACGCAGATGATGGTAGGGATTTTCGATTTCACGTCCTAAGAAGGATTGTTCCCGAACCATGGCTATAAAATCAGTATGGAATTTATAGCTAGATGAATGGATAGGTTTTGAAGAAAAAGGTGACTCACATAACTTGGCCCTTGGAATAGAAAGATTTTGAAAAGAAAGGTGCTCCATGGTAGGTAAGAAGAGAAATGAAAAGATACGAGGATGAATCAAGTTCGAATATGATATAGCAACCGTTCCTTGGCAACGGTGCTAGAAATGTTTGTTGGTATTTGATACGGCACAGGTCAATCCGCAAGCATATGGAGACCGCTGTAGCACTTGACCTCAGAGTATTTCAAGGGTATTGAATCACAGGGAACGTGTGTGTATATGTAAGAGTAGAATTCTATTCAAGGACAACAACTAATGATGGGCTAAGGCTAAAGAGGATTCCTATGGGTTAATTTACTAGACTGGAGTTAAAGGTAAAACCCTATCGATTGCTTTGGGCACTGGCTCTCCCCTAGTCTGTCAATCTGAGTTCGGCCTATGACTCTATGATGTAACCGAACATGGAGGGATGTAAAGGACGGACAAGGCTGTCACCACCTAGCACCTACCTCACTTTCCGTGGACCACACAACAAATGAATGTAACCGCTAACCTAGACACCATGCCTAAGTTATTGATTACTACTCTAGCCTCGCATAGGAAGTTAGGAACTTCCTTCTTTATCTAGAGTCCTAGTACTAGAGCACTTAATAATTCAACTAAGCGAGGAACCCATAACGATGTGAATATTTCTCACTCAAGCAAATAAATTAGATACCATAAGGAGATCTCGAATACTTATTTTATTAAAAGAAGCATCCGTCGAGGAACAAGCTTGACAAGAAGGCCAACAACACCTGCGCTTCTCTAGAATTCCAGTGGAACAATGTCGACGAACCCGGCACTCCTCCGGACTTCCCAGAGAGAACGTCGATATTTGGGACACTCCTTCTAGAGCTTCCCCTTACTATCTACCTAATTCCACATACTAAAGTGATGCCTAAAATATGAAATTGAGTTGTACTTCACTTGAGTTGTGTGTTTTGGAATACAAACGAGAGAAGAAGGCCGAAAACTCCATCACTTCTCCGAAACTCTAGTGGAAGAAGAACTCCGATATTTGGGGCACTCCTTCCGAAGCTTTACCTCACTCTTTACCTAATTTCACACACTAAAGAGATGCCTAAAATATAAAAGTGAGTTGTACTCCACTTGAGTTGTGTGTTTCGGAAGTGAGTTGAACTCCTCCTTTTATAGCCTCCATATGACGCTTGAAATGACGGTTGTGGATGTTGGTGCACCCACAACCGCCATCACCAACCAATAGGGGGTCACCACGTGCAAGGAGGTTGCTGGGGGCGCCAGCCTTGGATCGGCCGAACCAGGCACACCGCCACTGGCCACCGACATTCTCTGGTGTATGACAGTGGACCCCTTTGGCAGTTGACGGTGGATTAGCTCAAATTCAGTCAGTTTTGACTGACATGTGGGCTCTCCGATCCTTGTGCTTGCATATGGTTGGTCAGAGGTACATTTAGTCTCATGGCGAGTGCATTTTCTTTCAAAAATCACATGCATACCAATATTCACAAAGACTAGTGGAAATGGTTAGTAATAAACCCCTACCACTAAGTTTGATATTATATTTTGTATTCTTTTATGCAGGAGTTGACGGTGAAAGTTTGCACTTATCTACCGACAACAATCGCATGTTCTAAGGAGAGTTCACAACCGTGTTGTTCCAATAACCTTTCAAAGGCACCCAAGGAATACAACAATGTTTGAAGAAGATGAGGAAGATATGCAATCTGACCAAGAAGAAGATAAGGAGGAAGATCCACCTAATGATGCAAGTGTGAGCAATTGTGATGAAGCTCACGCAGGTATTGAAGATGGCTAAGAGAATTTGGATGCCAATGGCAATTTCGATGAGTTTGATGATGAATACTAAGAGACAAGGAGTTGGACTTATAGTATATTTGTTTAGAGTGTGGAGTGTGGAGTTATGGACCACTATTATCTTTATACGCCATTAGGCATATGATAGCTCCCACTATTTTGCTTTGTTCTTATGTTTACTTGCCTGCTAGGCTAGCCTGCTTGATAGTTTATTATGTTTAGAGTAAATTGCACCTTGAGCCACTCTTTTTTACCATTGTTGCAAATTGGACTAAGGACAAACAAACTCTTTCACTTTAGACCACTTTATCTTTACCAGTTGCTTCAGCTTGGGCTGGTTCTTCAACCTCTAGCGCTCCTCCCTCTTCTCCATATCTCAGAGCCATCACCGAACTACACCACCCCATCAAGAAGGTGATGAACCTGGTGACCGCTAGTAAACGGCTTGACCCTCTCCATCACGAAGATGACCAGCAAGCCGGTCCTCTACCCAATAATGTGGAGATCAATGTGGACAAGGCGAATGAATGGATGGTTAGTCCATCAGTGCATACCGATTGTATAATTTGGTTTGTTTGTTGTGTGCAATCCTGCGGGAGTTGGACTATGGCACGTCAGAGACGTACTTCATGCCATGCGTTGGCAAGTGGAGGCAAGAGGCCGAGCGCCGCTGACCACGGTGAGAGCCATATATCACGCAGGTTATTGTGGCAAATTGGACAACACCACCCATGATGATGATGATTTCCCTGTAGTAGCCATGCTTTAGCGAAGCGACAACCTATGGTAGCCCCTCCACCCCTCTCCATTAGTAGCACGTCCACTGTTGGCATCCGCTCGAAGCAGACTACGCACTTGACCATGACCTCGAGCCCTGTCAGGGCTTACACCATGCTCGGCCTCGAGAGTCATTGGTGGCTCAGTGTCGTGCTCAGCCTTGAGCCCAGTCAGCAGCCAGCTCAGCTCTCGGCCTTAGCCCCAACAGCTCCGGCATTGCACTTAAGTCGAGCTCGGCCGACAGCTCCATGCTACAGTCTTGAGCCCACCCAGTGGTTCTTTTCCTGCCCACAAAGAGAAGAGAGAGAGAGAGAGAGTACACAAAGAGAGGAGAGAGGGAGCTACAGGTACAAGAACAGCCCCAAACTAAAACCTTTGTAAATTTACCCAGTCCAATAGGGAAATGTAGATCTACCCATGGTCCAAGCTGATAGAGTTGTAAAATATAGTGGTCCAATATGCAATTTACTCGTGCTCAAATGCTTACTTTGTTGTCTTTGAATTTATGGCTTTATCTGATCATTTTGCTCATCAATAATGTGCCTTGCTGCTTTCAGGTCATCAACAAGGCATGCTACTCAAGTAAATGGAAGCAATTTATTAACTATTAGTTTACAATTATGCATCTATTATTATCTTCATAACATATAAAATGGTGATGCTTCTAAGGGGATGAATGCTGCCATGTAAGTGTTGGATGCTGTCAGGGTTATGGATACCACATACCTAATAGTAGTTGACTAAATCTCGGCAGGACCCACCACATACCATGTCTTATGCGGGAACTGACTTCGGATATGGAGGGAGTTCCGCATAAGGAAGGATGACTAGAGTTCTACATGGAAACGACAAGGACTACTCGGATTGTATCCATATTTGTTTCCCTAGTTCTACTTGGACAAGGGGACACCTATGGGTATAAATACAAGGCCCCCTAGGAGGAGAGGGGACACACCCACCATAGAAGAGACAATCAACAGACACGGAACAACAGAAGCCACAAACATAAAGCCAACATACGCCAAGACAAGACGCCGGATATCGACTTCAGGGATAAGCACGGCTAGTCCCCTACGGTGTCTCCGGATACTGTTAGGAGAGACAAAAGCGCTATCTTTGATCTCGCCGGGCACGAACTCGAGAAGGAAGACTACCCTGTTGGCGAAATACATAATCAGTGAAATTCTATCTTTTAGCACATAACCATGAGTACTACTGATACATGTTATTGGGTGCACTTTTGCACTAGGGTCTACTACTACCAGATCTAATTTAGGCCTTGTTTAGTTCCCAAATTTTTTTCCCAAAAATGTTACATCGAATCTTTGGACACATGTATGGAGTATTAAATATAGATAAAAAAAATTACTTGCACAGTTTGCATGGAAATCGTGAGACGAATCTTTTGAGCCTAATTAGTCCATGATTAGCTATAAGTGCTACAGTAACTCACATGTGCTAATGATGGATTAATTAGGCTTAATAAATTCATCTCGCGGTTTCCAGGCGAGTTATGAAATTAGTTTTTTTATTCGTATCCGAAAACTCCTTCCGACATCCGGTCAAACGTCCGATGTGACACAAAAATTTTCTTTTCGCAAACTAAACAAGGCCTTAAATGGCTTGTACTGCATATGCAGTATGTGTTACTGACATGGTCCTAGAGCAAGTGGGATCCATCTATCAATGACACCTTATGCATATGTCGGGCATTTTTGAATCATAGGAATGGAAAAACGAAGGAATAGAAAAAACACAGAATTCTAATAGGAATACAAGTGCAAACAGAGGATTGCAAAACATAGGAAAAATATAAAAATGGCTGTTTGATTGGACCGCTGGAAAAACATAGGAATTGGATGAAAGAGATAATTGGATGAGAGAGGAATTGGAAATTTTCCAATAGGATTATAATCCTCCAAAATTCTTATATTTTCCTACAAATTAAAGGTGCTCGTAGTATAACAAAAGGATATGTGTCCGTCTACTTTGGTTCTTAAAAGCTCAGTCTGCTAGCACTTTTGTCATCATACCTAGAATGTTATGGTTGGCATAACAACAGATTGATCTATGACCCACTTGTGAGCAAACACATAGCCTAACCTTCTATAAGTGTTATGACACAAAGCACCCGAACAAAGAGGAAGATGAGCATAGTGAAAGACCAATAAGCAGTCACACAATGTGCTTCTAAAAACCGTATTGACACCTTCTCTTGGTGCAAGACATCGAACGTGAAGGTTCTGGAGACCTTCTATCCCGATCATTAGTGCACACCAACAAGCGCGATGGAGTAGCCTAAGAGCGATTGTGCAGCACAGAGGAGGAGACAAACCCTAGATTGTTTTTGCATGTGTTATGAGGAGGCGATGGCTTGGTTTATATAAAGATAACAGTACTCGTGATCAGGACGCAGAGCACGATCTCCACAACAAGTAACTGAACCGGATAGCTCACTCGTAACTATCTGGACTCCATGCCACTCCACGCACCAGATTATTCGGTGTGTTTCTAGAAACTAGCTTTCCAACAACAAACACCGAATTTTGCAGCCGTATGAAAACTGCGCCTGTGCAAGGATGAGGAACCAATTTCTTCAAACTATTCACATGCATGATGCATACGCGTGCCACCATGCCAAGCTTGCGCGAGCGAGCGTACTCTTCTTTTTAAGGAGGTCTCCCTCTCCAAGATTAAACAAGGTGGTACTAAACATCCTCATGCATGCATTCCCATGAGGTAGGCTTTTGTGATTTTCCAAAGAATTAATCTCCAAATGTTCTGATACGAGGCTAGAGTAGTAATCGATAATGTAGACGTGATGTCTAGGCTAGAGGTTGCCAATGTTTGTTGTGTGCTCCACTTGTCGTAGAGGTAGGCAGCATGTGGTGACAACCATGTCCGTCCTTTGTAATCCTCCACATTCGGGTACGTCATAGAGCTATAGGCCGGATTCGCTTGGCAGACCAGGGGAAAGCTGGTGCTCGTAACAAGTGATAGAGTTTTACCTTCACTTAATTCAAGAATATTAACCCATAGGAATACTCTCTTTCCTCCGCCTACCATTTAGTTGTTGTCTTTGGATGAACCTGTTTCTTAGATTTTACACATACGTTCCCTGTGATTCGATACACTTGGAATACTCTGAAGCAAAGTGCTACGGCGGTATCCTTGCTTGCAGATTTATTTGTGATCGTAACAAATACCAACAACCATCTACCTCCTTTATGTTGGTGACATCATATCCTACACACCTCTTCCACTCGGCTACTATGAACTATCACAATTCGTCTCCATGCTGACTTGGCCATGACAGACCTCAACAAGCTGCAAAACTTCCTTGGTGTCTCCAATTGACATGCCTTCGCAGATATTCAACCAGTGTCAATGTTGACACTATGCTAACGACCTACTTCAACGTGATGTCATGATGGAGTGTCATCCCACTGCCACTTCCATTGATACGAAGGCCAAGCTCTTTGCTTCCAACAGCACGTAGCCTTGCGGGTGCTCTTCGGTACTCCACCCCCGCGTGGTCCTACCTTGCCTTCGCCATTCAACAAGTTGATCTGCATATGCATGCTCCTCCGGATACTCACAATGCCTTGGTCAAGCACATCCTACGTCAAGGGAACGATGGACAGTGGTCTTCTCCTTCAAGCCTCACTGATGACAACGTTCACCATCTACACCAATGTGGCTGCCAAGACTCGAGTCGGTCTACCGTCGGGAAATTTAATTATCCAATATTCAATTGACCTTTCCGGAATATAATTTATTTTCCATTGCTTGGTTGTCCTCTCTCAATAGCCTTGTATAAATCAACTTGTTTCATATTATCTTTCTATCAAAAAGATTTGTTTGATAGCTAGTCTAAATGGTGACTCCACTACTACAGAAAGAGTTATAGGTGTCGGTTGGGAAACCCCAATGGGTGCCGGTTTTCCCAACCAACACCTATTAGTCGGCACCTTCGAGACACCTCAAAGGTGCCCGTCTAGGAACCAGCATCTTTGACATTCTAGGAATTAAAAAAAGCGGCTCAATATATCGTCTCAATTCGAGCCGATGCATCGAGCAACTCCCCATACCACATCTAAGAACACCATGATTCATCATCACAGGTCAAAAAAATTGATTATTCAAAATCTCACCATCAATTCATGAACATCAACATCAACATCATGATTCATCAACATCTCAGCATCGATTCATCAACCAATAGCATCCCCCACACAAATTACAGAAATTGAAGTCACTCCAATTAGACTCACAGTCATGGAGAAAGAGGAGCCGTCGCCGGTGCCTCTTGGGCCGCGCGACCGCCGCTTCGCTCGGCGCCGACGCTCGCGTCGCTTCCTCCACCGAGTAGTGGAGTTGAAAAGGTAAAGGAAAGAATAAAGAGAACCGATGCAGTGGAGTTGAAAAGGTAAAGGAGAGAGATGGTGGGACCCACCACTACTTGTAGCTTGCATTATGGAGCATGTGGCTAGCACTGTCCTTGATCTATATGGCATGGGAGGACTGGTATAATTTGGCGCACTGTGAATGGCCTCATACTGCAAGCTATTGTTCTTCCCAGCAAAGTCTCCAAAGCGAATCAAAGTATCCTGAATGAAATAACAATAATTATCGCCGGCCCAAAGAATGCCCAGCTACAAATACCCCATACTCCTATACGGAAACAACCTACGGATATAGGAGTGCGGATATAGGAGGAGTTCCGGATAAGGAAAGACAACCAGAGTTCTACGTGAAAACGACAAGTACTACTCAGATTGTATCTATATTGGTTTCCCTAGTTCTACTTGGACAAGGGGACACCTATGGGTATAAATACAAGGCCTCCTAGGAGGAGAGGGGAGACACCCACCATAGAAGATACGGAACAATAGATCAAGACAGAAGATCAACATACAAGCCAATATACGCCAAGACAAGACGCCGGATATCGACTTCAGGGATAAGCACGGCTAGTCCCCTACAGTGTTCAGGAGAGACGAAAGCGCTATCTCTGATCTCACCGGGCATGGATTCGAGGAGGAAGACTACCCTGTTGTCGACTACGAGTCAGACCTTCAGACCGCCATATAGACAACAGTAAGATAGGCTACCCCAAATATTGTATTGGTGTGATTATAATGAATAAGAGCAACGACTGGCTTCGACCAACAGGATGTAGGGTTATTACCAGACAATTCAGGGGCCCGAACCTATATAAAAATCCTCATTTCTGTCTATTTTACCTCAGTCTCACATACATTCTGGTATTAACAACCCCCATACTATGCAAATACCGGAATCGCGACATCAAACGTCAACAGTGGCGCGCCAGGTAGGGGGATTTTGGTGCTTCAGGATTTCGACGAGATGGGTTCAAGAGATGGATTTCTCTAAAGCAACTCGACGGCTTTGGCTGTGGGAAAATCTAACTTTATCGGAGCATATCTTCCGACGAGATCGAAGTTGGCAGCGACGGCGTACTAGGGGCGGCGGCATCTAGACGAATTCCACTCGTCAAATCTAGCCGTTTCAGGAGAGTATGTCAGAATGCAGAGAAGCAGTGGTGTGCCGAGGTCGTTTTGTTTTTCTTTTCTTTTATGGTTGTGTGTTATCCTCCTTATTGAGGTATGAGTCTAAGTGCTCTTGTATCCTTTTGGCTGTGCATATCCTTCGTGGATATAGAGGCCGGATTTATGAAAATGTATTATCTAAAAATGGCTCTCCAACCAGTAGGTCGTAGCGATCTCTCGTATCTCGACTTTAAACAGTTGAGAGACACCTACTCACTGGTTCTCGAACCAGTAGGTCGTAGCGATCTCTCGCACCTCGACATCAAACGGTCAAGAGACACCTACTCACTGGCTCTCGAACCAGTAGGTCGTAGCGATCTCTCGCACCTCGACATCAAACGGTCAAGAGACACCTACTCACTGGCTCTCGAACCAGTAGGTCGTAGCGATCTCTCGCACCTCGACATCAAACGGTCAAGAGACACCTACTCACTGGCTCTCGAACCAGTAGGTCGTAGCGATCTCTCGCACCTCGACATCAAACGGTCAAGAGACACCTACTCACTGGCTCTCGAACCAGTAGGTCGTAGCGATCTCTCGCACCTCGACATCAAACGGTCAAGAGACACCTACTCACTGGCTCTCGAACCAGTAGGTCGTAGCGATCTCTCGCACCTCGACATCAAACGGTCAAGAGACACCTACTCACTGGCTCTCGAACCAGTAGGTCGTAGCGATCTCTCGCACCTCGACATCAAACGGTCAAGAGACACCTACTCACTGGCTCTCGAACCAGTAGGTCGTAGCGATCTCTCGCACCTCGACATCAAACGGTCAAGAGACACCTACTCACTGGCTCTCGAACCAGTAGGTCGTAGCGATCTCTTGTACCTCAACTTCAAAACGGTCGAGAGACTCCTACTCCTGGTTCTCGAACCAGTTGGTCGTAGCGATCTCTCGTACCTCCACTTCAAGTGGTCGAGTTATGACTACAACTGGTCTACGATCAACGGTGTAGCGATTCTCCCACTACCTCTGTGATGTGTTGAGTACAATTAAAACACCTGGTCTTCGCCCAGTGTGGTGGTCATCTTAGCATACACGTCAACTTTTGTAAGTTTTTATATGTGCAATATTTGTCCATTGATCCCCTTTTCTAAGTTTTTATATGTGCAATATTTGTCCATTGATCCCATTTTCTTATATCGCCTCGTCCTGAAATCGGTCCTATCGTCCCTTTACGCTGTTCTGACAAGCCTCCGAGAAACCTAAGGGAATTTCGGCTGGGGACGCCCAGTGCAGATAAAGTCTTGCTAGATTGTACAGAGCCAAACGACCATGTAAGACCTGGTCATGTAAGAGTGCTCCCTGGATGCGTATTAACCAAGCCGTGTAATCGGAAATTGATTTTTCCAACTTCACGGCTGGGGGCTAGGATTTGTCAGCTTTAGCATGGTTTGTTATAAGATTTGAGTTGCTTTTGTGGAAAATAGCTTTTCCATAAAAACAGCTGGGGGCTAGGAAGAGTACCAAACTCCATTTACTGAGGGCAATTCTAGTGAGCGTAGTCTTTTATTGTCACACGCAGATTTAAATTACTTTCAATTTTTCCATACATATCATATCATATTACCCTTGAGCGTTCGCTCGGGAGCTATTTTTACCTAATATTCTTTTCTGAGTATTGATTTCAGGAAAATTCTATTCAACATTGTCGAAGACTCCATGTCTCTACGGTTCTACACCGGGATCGACTAAGCGAGTACGGCAAATGTTCTGAGTATTGATTTCAAGGCTTTGTCGCAAGCTCCGCACCTTCTCGATTACTCGAAAACGGTTGATGAATTTCGACAAGCAATACAGAATGGAGGGATGGTGTACCCGCCAAGTAAGCACGACAACAGTTATTCCAAGGTCTTCGGTCGAGAACATGAACTCGTTCATTTGCATTGAAGTCGGGGGCTACTATCATGGTTATAGATACCACATACTTAATAGTAGTTGACTAAACTCGGCAAGGCCCACCACATACTAAGTCTTATACGGAATCATACCTCGTATATAGAAGGAGTTCCGGATAAGGAAGGGCGAATAGAGTTCTATATGGAAACTACATGGACTAATCGGATTGTATCCATATTGGTCTCCCTAGTTCTTCTTGGACAAGGGAACATCTATGGGTATAAATAAACCCCCTTGGAGGAGGGGGAGGTGGGACGACACAATAGATCAAGACATACACATATCAATACAAGCCAACACACGCCAAGACAAATCGCCGGATATCGACATCAGAGATAAGCCTAGACGAACCCCATATGGTGCCTACGGATGCCATCAAGAGGGATCTAGCGCTATCTCTGATCTCGCCGAGTGCGGATTCAAGGAAGGAGACTACTCCGTTGTCGACTACGTGATGGTATTCCAAGCCGCCAAGTTGACAACGGTTAGATAGGTTATCCTAAATATTGTACTGGTGTGATTATGATGAATAAGAGCAACACCGGCTTCGGCCAACAGGAGCAGGGCTATTACCTGTAAGATAAGGGGCCCAAACCTATATAAAAATCCTCGTCTCCATCTCTTTTACTTAATCTCGCATATACCCTGGTACCAACGATCCCCATACTATGCAAAATACCGTAGTCGCGATCTCAAACGTCGACAATTCGATTTCATGAAAAAAACATCCGATTCAAGGAAAAAGATTCGTAACGTTTGTATCGTCCATAGTGTACCATGTCGGTTTGGTTTCCCCGAAGCGTTGTAGAATATTCTGACTTCCGGATTTAAAACAACTCTTGCTTGAGCTTTTTTCTCAGAATGAGATCAAATTGATGGATGCTTGGGTTGGATAGGATCCATAGATTTTTTTCTATCTCCTACACAGCCTTTGTTTCATCGTCTATTCTCCTGTATGCATAGCCCTGCACATCTACGTAGGTAACTATAAGACTATTATGCTATTATTGTTCATAACATATTATATGAAAATAATATTAAATAATAAATATGTTTTAATTGTTATTCAGAGAAGAGTGTACGGTGGCTCTATTTTGTCTAACACTTGACCATGCGAGCCAGTGTAAAATTTAGTTAATCCTATTGCTGATTACAGGAATGATATTGAAAGAGTATTTTGGATTATATGCAAGCTGCCACATGAATAGTCCAATTCTTTTAGGTAAAGAAAACATTAGTAAGGTTGCCATCGCCGAGGTTAGGCCATTAGTTGAAGATGTTCCAATTTTTCTTATGATATGTCTTAGCTACAACGATTGATACAAGCATTATCATTCACATGGTTATATGCATGAAAAGCATTATCTCTACACCTTAAATAGTTTATAACTGGTAGTATATACTATCATTGTGCCATTAAAGTTCTCTATATGTAATAACATACGGAACATACTACTTTAACGCTACCAAACACGCATGTGTGTTTTCTGGGAACATACATGAAATTTATTGGAAACAGTGGTTGCCGTAGGACCACCAGCGGACCAGCTAAGCCAAATTGGTTGACAAGTCATCGTTATGGTTGGCAATTGCCATCGAATTCCAAACCCACTGCAGCTGTACGATAGGATGACTGGTTGCAACAGAAAATCGAGATGGTGATGGAAATCTTGGAAACCATGCCCTTATCTACACGCAGCCTATCAACTACCAAGAGCCACCAAAAACCTGCTGCCGTAGCCCCGTTTTCTCCTTTCCACCTCTTGCTTAACTTCCCCCTCTCCACCGATGTTCAATTCTTGTAGGATCAAATAGTAAGAACTAAGCCAACCAGAGAGGTGAATGGTTGTAGTACCCAAAAACCGAAACTTTTAGCGGAATTAAAAGTTACCATCGAATCCGATGTAGATCAGTCTGACCGGAATTGATCTGCCGGTCTAACCGCTCCCTTGCCATCGGCTGACCGGTATAGATCGCCCAGACCAATCGCTCGCGTCGCCTTCTCTTGCTGTCGTTGCCGTCGGTCTAACCGCAATGGTGCCACCGGTTTGACTACCGCGATGCTGCCGGTCTAACCACCGTGCACTCGTCGGTATGACCGCCGAAACCCAGGCAAACACAAATCGAAGATCTCTCAAAGTAGATCGAAACTTTATTACTTATCTCTGTTTATAAAGTGCAACAACAGCACTCCTCGTAAAAATCTCGACTAAACTCGAAACCCTAATTTTACTCTAATACTCAACTCTCTCAAAATCGATATTAGGAGACCTAGGAGGCCACCCCTCCCTCTCTATTTATACCCAAGGTAGGCAGCCCAAAGCCAGGAACCAACCTTATACAACAAGTCCTAATCCCCTAGAAAACCTTCCCGTACAAACTCCAATTGTACCAAATTTGGACTCCCTCCAAATTCGACTCCGCATCGTCCCACACGCACACAATATCTCCATCGTATGTCATATGGAATCTTCACAAACCATGTGCATTGATCTTTAGCCTAAGCATCCCGCACGATATCCTGATCGTCCGGACGTCATCTTCTCCCGATCCATCACCGGCAATGCTCTCCTGAGGCATTAAAAATCACGTACACATGCATCAACCAAGAAACCATATCAGAGCATAAGTTCTCACCAACTTGACTCATAGTTAGCAAACAACAGTATTACATACGCATAGTATCCATCTAAAAGTCATAAATATGAATTATCCACGGATATCCAAAGAATCAACTAGAAACCAAAACCGACACAGCGTCGACTGGTCTGACCCCTCACATACTGCCGATCTGACCGGCTACCATAGCCCGGTCTGACCGGACACACTCTATCTGCAATCCCTGTTCATCACCTGAAAATTCCAATCATCTCCAAAACCACTTCGCCAATAATCTCCAAATATCAAAACCAATAATCTCATATGCCAATTGTTCATCACAAAATAACAATCAAACAAACTTTAATTTTACGATTCCCTGTTTATGTACTTTGTGCTTCAGTTTTAATATAATTTACTAATAATGATGAGTCTTTAGAAAAAGAAAAAAAAAAGCAATCACCGATCGATCTCCTCTACAAAGGCTTCTCCTAAATTGGCATTCATCGACTGGACAAGCTGAAAGAACCTGATGAAACTAAAGTTACATATGCTAAAATCTGCTTTCTATGAAGTATGAAGCCGAAGACATACTGGACGATGTTTGAGTATTACACCGTCTTGAAGAGGTATATATTTTCCTGCTTTTGCTCTAGTCCATTCTGAACTTTGTCGTCTGGACTTCGTTGTGCTACATACGTAATTGGCGCCAATAGATATCCACCGGATGGCATTTTTTATGATGTTTAAGAAGTATTGTTGTTCGATATAGTGGTATAAAAAATAATAGCTTAAAGTATTAATCTATATTTGTATAACTGCACAATAAAGTTTGCTAGACCAGGTAGAGGCAACACCGCAGGGCATGATACGATGCATGGTTCCTTAGGCGGATCATAAGCTATCTATAAAACGAGGCACCATTTTTGCTCTAAAGCCTATAAATTACCACGTTTAAAAAAAATCTACACTGTTACATCATTGTGGATCTAAATTATAACGGTTAAGATTCACTACATATACAAAGCGGCCAGCTTGATTGAATAAAGCGAGATTAAATTTCAAAATATTATGCAATGTTTAATTTTTTTTTCTCACTGTTAGTTTGCTGTTTCATACTACTTCAAGCTAATTAGAGCACATCTAGATATTTTCATTGAAAAAATGACTTTTTTAACTGTCGATCACCTTTTAAGATCAACATCTAATAGTCAATATATTTAACTTTCTTTCTTATGGTGAAACAAAAACTATTCTTGCTTAAAATAAAAATACTTTGACGATTCATATTGAAAAAAGAGGTTTTCTTATGTGCGCTCAGCATAAAATTGCATGAAGGTTCGTACAACCAATTAGGACGTGCCCTGGTAGTCAATTAAACGGTTCGCCAGTGTTAGATGTCCTTCTCCCATGTTCAATCCACTATTAGAAAAAGACTTTTCACAAGCGGCTAAAAATGTTTTTTCAGGCGCCCGGCAACCCCGCCTATGACTAAAGGCCGGTGAAAGTAATGATTTTCATAGGCAGTGCAGCTGACCGCCTGCGAAAATCATTTTCACAAGCGGACGTCTTAACCGGTTGCCTGTAAAAATCAATTTATTTTTACAAGCGGGCAAGTTAAGACGCCAAAAAGGTCTTTAAAATATTTTGAATTTTACTCGACCACTTTTACATAGTTGCACATCTCAGATACGAATCATATAGTTTTTGAATAAAATTTGCACGTAACTCCCTCTTCACAAATTATTCCATTACCATCCCACTATCAAGCAATTGATGTCTAGATTGAAGATTATATATTTTTATTTCTAATCTCCAAAACTTGTAAGGCATGTTTGACAATTTAAATGGTTTCAAATGAAAAGGTCATAAAATAAAATGTTATTGATCTCCTCCAGATCTATAACTTTGATATAGAAAATGTCTCTATCGGAGGTCGTTTGCAAACAAGATATGAGATTTTAATTTGTGAAACTATATATGAGATTTTGTAACGAATATTTAGACCCCAAAACGATCTCAAATGAAAAACTTGTCAACTCAAAAATTGTAGATCTTATCGTGCTCTATAATTTTCATATAAATATTATCTTTATCCGATTGTATATGGAAAAGTTAGATATATATAAATTTTCTTTTTGAAAATCAATTTTTATATACGGATGGCTTAATGGCCCGCATGTGAAAATTGATTTTTACAAACGGATAGCTTGATGGCCCGTGTGTGAAAATAGATAAACAATCGCCTGAGAAAATGCATTATCACATGCGGACGGTTTAGCTGACCGCCTGTAATAACCATTTTTTGTAGGCGGACCGTCACCTCCCCGAGGGCAACACATTTTCGTAGGCAGCCAAAGTTACGGCCTGCCTATATTGTGAAGTTGCCCACGCCTGCGAAAAGCCTTTTTTATAGTAGTGATCAAAATGCATTAAGCCGTAATGCGGTGGGAGCGAGAAGACCAAACCTAGAATTGATGATGAAAAAAAAGTAGAAGCATGAAAACATATATAATACATCAATAAAAAATACCACATTAGTAAGAGAAAAAATAAAAATATCCACCATTTGATCGCGGCGGGTCTAGATTATAAAATGATCAGCGCGGTGCATCCATAAATGAGCTGGAGGAAGCACCACGGATATTAAAGGATACAATGACAATGAGTGAACCTGAGGATACAATGTGTGGAGTGGCAAGTGAACTCAAGGGAGGCCGTGACAATAGGATAGCTCAAGTGTGGTAGCGTGCAAGTGCAAGGGCATTAGCCACAGTGGTGTTAAGAGGTTCGAGAGGTGACACATAACAACCTCCCGCAGGCAACCGTAGCTGCAGGCTCGGGTGGCTTGATGTGTAGGAGACAGAAAGGGGATGAGAGGATAGAGGGGAAAGATACAAAAGAAAGCATATTTTAGGTATTTTGTGTCGTGAGTTTTGGGAAAGAAAATTAATAAAAAATAGAAAACTAAGAGAAATGTGGATGGAGTGCTACAGATGAGAACATAAGTAATTTTCGGTTATATTAAAGTGAACCGAATACTTTATATATATATATATAAAAATATAATTATAATTAATAGATGCTATAGAATGAATTTCGCCAGCAGATAAATAATTAATAGAGTTATATTGAAATGACGAACAATTAAGGGAATTAAAAGTTCCAATAATTTCAGATTTTGGAGAACAAAAGAAATATAAATAGGAGTAAAATCAAAAAATAAATTAATTTTTGTCCTGCAAATGCACGGGCTACCCAGTTAATTAATCTAGTCACACAAATAATTGTCCTGGATTATTTGACGTACTATATATATACATACAGAGACCTATATCGTCCACCACTACGTCATGATCTAATATTGGTACGTCAACCATCGGTACGTAAGTCATCTATAAGTGTGCACAGAGTAATCATCGGTAAGTTGTGCATTTAGACTGTATACATAAAGCACTTTTCTGAAAAAAAAAATCATTTCATTATTAAGCACCCAACTTACGAAGATGAATGGGGCCACGCTTCTCCTTGGGCCGATCAAGTGGTTATGTTGGTATGATATTTTTGAAAACTCTTTCCTTCTAATTTCCCTTTCCCTACAACTACGAGCTTTGGGTGCTTAACAGAAGAAAATATTTTATTTGTAGAAAGGAGCTTTATGTACAGTATAAATGCATGCGTTGCGTTGATTACAATCTGAGTCCTAATATCAGTCATGAGTCATGTGTAAGAGCATATTAAAGAGACTTGCTATTATTCTAGCTATCCAAGATTTTGGCTACTAAAGTAATAAGAAAAAGTACGAATTACTCCCTGACTTGTCACGGTCGACCGAATTATACCCCTAAACCACAAAACCAGACGCTCTTCACCCCCAATTATGCAAACCGGACAAATAACCCTCCTGGCTCAATCCACGGTGGTTTTCGTCCTACGTGGCAGTCCAGTCAACAATTTTTTTCAAAAAAGTCAGTGGCCCCCACCAGTCAGTCTCATCCTCCCCATCTCTCTTTATTTTCTCTCTTTCCCCAAATCCCCTCTCTCTCTTCTCCCTCCCCTCACCTACATCGCTCACCGGCGGCAGTGAGCCAAGGACGGCAATGAGCGGAGACGGAGCCAGCTGGGGGGGGTGGGGGGGGGG
>CM020187.1:9712216-9733717 GCA_009805545.1 Oryza longistaminata | reverse complement strand
ACCGCCCGCCGCCGCCGCCGATGATGACGAACCCTCAGGACGTACCTGGTGGTCGTCTGCCGGATGAATGGCCCCAAGGAAGGCGGCGAGCCGCTGCGCGCGGGCACGCCTCGCTGCTCGCCTCCGTGCTCAACACCACCACCGACGCGATCCTCCACGGCGGCGGCGCCGGCGGCGGCAACAGGGGCGCGCCGGTGATCGGCGGGGAGAGGCTGGTCTACTCCTACCAGCACGTCGTCAGCGGGTTCACCGCCCGGCTCAGGCCGCGCGAGGCGGCGGCCATGGCGAGGCTGCAGTGGTGCGTCGACGCCGTCCCGGACTCCACGTACACCCTCTCCACCACGGACACGCCGCGGCTGCTCGGCATGAGCACCCCGCGGACCGGGCGTGGAGCGTGGCCGGGAACATGGGCGACGGCGTCATCGTCGGCGTCCTCGACAACGGCGTCGACCCGCGCCACGTCTCGTTCGGGGACGAGGGGATGCGGCCGCCGCCGGCCAAGTGGCGCGGCAAGTGCGACTTCGGCGGCGCGCCGTGCAACAACAAGCTCATCGGCGGGCGGGCAAAGACGCTGGGGACCACGGCACGCCACGTCGGGCACCGCCGTGGGCGCCTTCGTCAGGGACGTCATGGTGGAGGGGTCCAACCTCGGGACGGCCTCCGGCATGGCGCCCCGCGCGCACCTGGCGATGTACGAGGTGTGCCTCGCCGACATGTGCTCCGCCACGGAGATGCTCACCGCCACGGAGAGGGGCGCCTTCCTCGACGGCGTCGACGTGCTCTCCATCTCCGCCTCCGACAACAAGCAGAAGCCCTTCTACGACGACCTCATCGCCGTCGGGAGCTTCTCCGCCGTCATGGCGGGCGTCTTCTTCAGCACCAGCGCCGGGAACGCCGGCCCGACCGCCGAGACAGTCACCAACTGCGCGCCGTGGCAGCTCACCGTCGGCGCGAGCACCATGGGACGGCGCGTAATCTCCAAGGTCCAGCTCGGCAACGGGCTGGTGATCATCGGCGAGGCTTCCAGGAGGTACAAACGCGTCCAGAACAAGCCGATCGTCTACGTCGGCGGCAGGTTCGCCGACGGCGCGCTGAAGGCGGTCGACGTCCGGGACAAGATCGTGCTCTGCAATCGCGTCGAAAGTGCAGCCATGCTCGAGAAGATGGTCGCCGACGGCCGGCGGCGTGGGCATGATCGCCATCTCCACCAGATGCAGTTCCTCGCGACAACACCACTCGGCGCCAACTTCATGCCCCTGTCGCGCGTCAGCTACCCCGACGGCGAGACGATCAAGGCGTACATCAACTCCACGGCGAACCCATGGCGAGCCTCCGCTTCGCCGGCGTTGTGCTGAACGCGTCCGCGCTGCCGGCCATCGCCGAGTACTCCTCGAGAGGGCCATGCGACCTGCCCAACATCGGCGTGCTCAAGCCGGACATCACCGGCCCCGGCACGAACATCGTCGCGGCCGTCCCGGGCAAGAGCCCCGGCGCGAACGCCACCGCGGCGCCCACCCGCACGTTCAGCGCGAAGAGCGGCACGTCCATGTCAGCGCCGCACCTCGCCGGGATCGCGGCCGTGATAAAGAAGGCTCACCCGGAGTGGTCACCGGCCGTGATCAAGTCGGCGATGATGACGACGGCCGACGTGACGCACCGTGACGGCACGCCGGTGATCGACCTGTCGACGGGCGCGCCGGCGAGCTACTTCGCCATGGGCGCCGGGCTGGTGAACCCGACCAAGGCGCTGGACCCGGGGCTCGTCTACGACTCACCGCCGACGACTTGGTCCCCTACATCTGCGGCCTCGGCTACAACGACAGCTTCGTCAACGACATGATCGCGCAGCCGCTGAAGAACGTCACCTGCGCCAAGTCCAAGAGATCCAAGGCAAGGACCTCAACTACCCGTCCTTCTTGGTGACGCTCACCGCGGCGGCGCGGTGGCCACGGCGAGGCGCACGGCGACCAACATCGGGAAGCAGCCGCTCGAGGTGTACAGAGCGGAGGTCGTCGCGCCGCCGGGCGTCGCCGTCGAGGTGGTGCGAACAGGCTGGAGTTCGGCGGCGCCCGCGCTCCAGAGGAGGGAGTTCACCGTCAAGTTCACGAGAGGCCGCAACGCCGCCGTCAATGGCGCGGCGGAGGGCAGCTTGCGGTGGGTCTCCGGCAAGCATTCCGTTCGAAGCCCGCTCGCCGTTCTCTTGAAGCCATGAATGGATCATCAGTTGTAGGGTTAGCGATGATCGATTCTAAATAGGATCATTAGTGGAAGAAAATTATATCAAACTCTGCGGTTAATAAGATCGCCTTGTCTAAGCTCTCTGTTTGGTGTTTGCTACATAAAATCAGTTTCAGTAGGCAATTTTTGTGCGTGATTTTCATTTTAAAATCCACAAATCCATGGACTAGTTAACAAGGGGTATGTGAGTTGCATTATCCTAATTTCAGTTTTTGCTACACAAAATTTAGGCAGTTCAGAAACTATTGTCGTAATAATTAAACGCTAAAGCACACAAGGCATTCTGAAGAAAACTATAAAAGGAGTAAAGCATTGTCAGTTGTTTTCAATCTTGAAAACGTTGTCAGATGTTTTTCATAGTATGAAGTATCAAGAACAACATGAACTGTAATCTGAGCTGGTAAAAATATTTTAATGTTACAACATATTGAGAGATCTCTGTGAGGGTTTCAGATTTCAGCTCATCTCTTTGAGAGTTTCAGGAACACCGCAGCTAGCGTGTACTTGTCCAAGAGCAAGATAATATGTTGTTTCAGCCTCAATTGCCTGATTTAAATTCCAAAACTTTTGTCATGAACACATCATACCAGCCCATTATAACATACATACCTTCATGAACACAATGAAATCAACCGTCAACTTCTGCTTGAAAATTGTTAAGGTTTTTAGTCCATCAGAGGCCAAACAAATTGAGACAAAGCACTAACCATCATAAAAAAGTAGTAATGGTAACAAGGTTGCTGGCAACCTAAAAAACTTACAATAAATCACAAGAACTGGGCAGTGTTGGAAATTAATCTTGTTGTTTAGATTTTTTGTTATTTTTGTATTTTGCATTTTGGGACAAGGCAGAAGTGTAGTTCCAGTTAGCTGTTATGTGTAGCATCATTTTAGATAATGGAAGCTTTTATTTAGACTCAGTTAATTCACAAGATGATACAATCAAACTGAGTCACCTACGGCCTCTGCATAAATGCACACAGCCAAAAAAGAAGAAAGAAAACACTAGAACATTTCCCAAGCACAAAAGTTTGATAGAAACATATATCTTAGTGGCTATCAATCCGTAGACTAGACAACCACCCATGCTCCTGGGTAAAAAACTCCTGCGCCACCTGGTCCACACTGTCGTGATACCACCGCAATAGTATCCCGCAGTCCCGATTGGTGGAGGATAGCCCAGGTACGGAGCCACCGAGTAACTAAAGTGATAACCTGCAAAGTAGAAGACCACCATCTTATTATCAAAAATTACTCCATTCCTGCTTAGCAAATGGACCAACACAGAGTTGTTTCACACATGATAGCCAACTCCCAAACATATGACAAACATTGCAAGGAGGTTTTAAATTAGAAGCCAATGAACTACAGACCACACCAAGTGAGATAAGTGACACTGAAAGAACAATGTTGGATGGTTTCATCCTTGTGACAAAAACAACATGTCTTGCTACCTTTCCAATTTCTCTTAGCATGGTTGTCCTTGGTGAGAATTACACCCCGACACAAGTACCAATATGAGATTTAACTTTCAGGGGTATTTTCACCTTCCAAATCCGTCTATTGATAATCGGAAATGTGTAGGATCATGGCATAGCAATTTGATAAGCAGAAGCATATGTAGTGTGGAGTGGCAGATCAACAGCTAGGAGTTGAGTGTCTACTCATACATGTGTAGGTGGACTTGATTAGCCATGCATGTAGGTGATTAGCAGCCATGCATGTGGATTAGCCAACAGGGGCGGATCTAGCATGGGGGCCGCGGGGTCTCAAGCCTCCACTACTGGCGTAAGGACCATGGGTGCCCCCATGAAGCTCCCACTAAATTTTGTGCTAAAAGTAGATGGGATGGGGCTGTAGCTTTGTCTAGTTTCTTCAGACCATCTTGTTATTTCTTCATAGATCCGCCACTGTTAGCCAAGTCTTAGGATATGCACGTTTGGAGCAAGTAGCGGTCCAGGCAAGTACGCATGCATCAGAGTTAGTTAGCTTTGGATTCATGTGTGTGGTTTGCACGCATTAGCAACGTGCTCCCGCTTATGGCGTCCACAGGCTGCATCTGTGAGCGAGTGTAGTTGGGTTGTTGGCCAAAGCCCGAGGCCCCAACGGCCTGGCCCACGGCACGACGTTTTGGTCCGGCCCAAGCACGCATGGCCCGACTGCTGTCGGCCATGTTGGCCAGTCCGACTGGTGTTGAGCCATGCTTGGGCCTCTGCCTCGGCATGGTGGGCTAGCCCGACCTAGCACAGTCCAATGACCAAGGAGGCAAATAGCTTATTTCAGCCATATAAGGCATGGCCCAAAGAGATGAGGCACGCAAAATAGACTTATTCCAGTCATATAGGACATGGGCCAAAGAAATGAAGGAGGCAAAATAGACTTAATTCCAAGGAGGAGCACGGTGGGCTTTCGTGCCTTCAGGGCGGTCTGGCACAGCCCGAGTCTTATTGGGCCGTGCCTGGGCCGTTGGTGCAGCCCGTGTGTGGGCCCGACCTAGCCCGATGTAGGTCGGGCCGTGTCGGTCCGACTGATTCAGACAAAATGAATTGAACAGAACCCAAAGAATCTAACCAGAACATATGCGAGGCTTGCACCAAGAAAGCTACCAGAACAGAGATTAACTAAGATGAAACTTCACGCGCCCAAATCAAGAACAGATAGACACCCCAAAAAATCATATGATGGTCATTCCCTATACCAAAATCTTCAGAATTTCTGTTGTTACAGGGGGTAAACATGAGCACATCTCTGGACCAGAAAATAATCACAATGATAAACTAAAAGAGTCACAAGAATAACTAATGCAACACTAGGAGCTAACAAACTCGGTGGGTCACCGTGTATTAGACATCTGACGGTTTGGGGATGTGGATCAAAGATCGGACGGTTCTGGGATGTGGATCAAAGATCGGACGGTGGATCAGTTGCCACGACGGATCACGTCGATTGCTTAGGTTCTTGAAACCAATCTTAGTGTTAGTAGCTTCTTGGGGATTCCATTATGTTCTTTGGATAGAGTTTGTACTTTGGGTTGGCTGACTTTTGATGGAGCTATGTGAATATTTGTGCAATGACAGGCACCAATTTTTGTCAGTTCTTGTGATTCCTACAATATCTTTTTTTTTGCTGGAGTGATTCCTACAATATCTGAATATTCTCAATGTCTGAATAAATGTGGAATGACATCATGCAATTGCATCAGTTGTTGTGATTCCGTGATATCTGAATACTCCGAATATAATGTTGTTACTGTTATGATGACAGTGCTTGTTTCCAAAAACTGAATGTTTGTGTTAGTTCCTGAAGGAAATTGTTGGGATTGGTGTTTGTCAGTCAGTCACTGTTCTGGTGCTTGATAGATTTGGTGATGAATTTTCAGTTCTTTGACATTTTACTACTACTAATAATTCAGATTAATCTTTAGTTTGAGGTTGTCTTGATGTGTTGAGCTTCTTCAATGTACTGGATCTTGTGAGCACTTCTTAGATTCTTATGCCATGTTTTGTCAGATTCACAGTTAAATCTTCAAATTGCTACTCTCTGATTGTTCCCTGCTGTTTAGTTAGAGCTTCAGAGTAGGGCAGTAACTATGATTCAGGTTTAGTATTACCTAGTAGTCGGTGTTATTTTAATGTAGATCTTTTGTTGAGTTGATTTGAGTGCATGCTATTGCCAATTTTAATTTTGTAAGTTGTTAGTATGCTTTGATATTGCCAACCAGTGAAGAAATGTGGTTTTGTAGGACATGCAAGGCATAATAAGAATAAAGTCTCAATATCCAATTTCGTCCCTCAATTGCAAAAACCATGCAAACTCCATTCTTCAGATTCAAAATCAGCCAACACCATCCCTGTTTGATTGTAATTTTTGACACCACTGTCAAACAAAGTGGAGGTCTGGGTTTTGTTTGGTGTTGAGAGCAAGGAACAGATTTATCCAATTTTGCACTTGACACAAAAATGAAACTGGGTAAAGCTCAGGTATGGGTAAGTATCTTTATTCAAGAGATCTCTTTATTCAATGGCATAACAATACATAGCATGATAGCAGTACTCCTTACAAAACAGGGTGGATCCACAGCTCCTTGTGTAAATTGTTTGAAAACTATCCTTCCATTCTGTTGTCTACAGCATACATGCCACAGTACATCATCTCTCTGGAGTAGTCCATACAACCATGTCCCTATCTCTATCTTACTGATTTCAAGTACATGATACAATTCACACCGGTACATCATGACTTTTTTTCCAATCTATAACCGGAATTCAAGAAAGAGTTAGTCTTGAACTTGCCATCTAGCCCAACGGAGTAGTAAACGCGCGGTGTAATCTCTGACGAGTGTCTCCCTGTACAAAGGCGGGTTCTCATCAGACAAACAGCTCCTTGAATCGGGCCATACATCCTCGTGGAAATCGAATGAAAATGGGTGCTGAAGAAACAGGCAATCGAGACTCTCGTTCAGTATTCTTCGCCACCACTCTATGCTCCACACTCTTTGTACTTGTCCATTGGAGATCAGCTGAAACATATGATACAAATGGAAAGAATAAGCTCCGAACAATCAAGAACATGTTTCTAGACTATTTTCTGAATTCAAGTTTGGTTGGCCCTTAACTCTGAGAGCACGGTACCTGCAGGAGATCAGCAACATTGACGATGAACAAGCTCCAGGAGTTGGCGTGACATCCGACCCACCGGTCCTCATGGAGGATCTGGAGGCCCCAAATGTCATCCTGGAGAGTATGGTGAGGAAGCCGGAGTCCGAATGCCGGCTTTGTCCCGATGGCGAGCTCAGGCTGGGGCAGGAGGGTAGTAGTGGCATAGTATGATTTGCCCCTGGTTGCACTCTATGTCTGTTAGGTAGCTCGGTTTGAGCCCCAGGCCCTCGGAGAGCAGCTCGAACAGTGTGTTCCCCAAATTCTTTACTTGTTTGGCATATTCAAACAGTGCATCCCTGCATATTAATGCAAGGCTACATATGTTACCCTTAAACACCAAAGAGAACTGATGGTATGGACTAAAGTCTCAGCAATCCAATTTATAGTCCTAGAAACACTATATGCTAAAAAAAAAGAGGCATCTATAAGTACAGGTAAAATTCTGATTTCGTCAAGAGCAATGCCCCTTTTACTGACAGTACAGGATAAACACAGGGCTCACTTTTTTAGATAATATAAAGGAGGTCCCACTCTGAGTAATTTCATTGTACAATTAGTTTTTCTTGATAACCATGGATGTGAGTTTGAATAAAAAAGGGCTACTAATTATATTGATATCCTGGAAACTATTCATTGTATCTTTATTTTGGGGCACCGGACATGAAAGTATGTGACCCAGCAATCATCTTTTCCTTCTCTGCCCTACTACTACGCAGCTTAATTTGTCATTTCGGATACTAATTCGGAAAATTTCCAGATTCAAGATGCATGATCCTTTCAACAAATGTAAACAAAAAAAGCACCACAGCACAAACAAGTCAAACAAGACAACAACAAAAAGGCTGTGCTAGTTGTTCTTCCCAATAACAACAATAAGCTTAACTATTCCCAATCCTGCCTTTTGTACAGTCACTGGGATTGTTAAATTAGTCCAGCAAATAGACTCAGATCTTGGATCTAATCAAGCTGATCTCTACTAATGAGCTTAATTAACTAATGAGATTTCACTACAGATTTCATATCCTAAAGATTTACCAGCAATATCCTAATTGAAGTGTGATACTCGCAAGATCTAACATTATTCTAGGGAAGAAGTATACAGTGAGGCTGTGAGAGGCAGCGGGTTGTTACCCGGCAGATCTCCGGCAAGTCGGCGGCGGGCGGCGGGTCTGGGCGCCATGCGGAGGTAAGCGTGTCGCGCCAGTTGGCCACCTGCGACTGATACAGGTCGAAGTTGCAGTGGTACTTGACGGCTCGCCCGGGCTCGCGCGAGTAGAGCCGCGCCTTGTCGCTGCCCTCGCCGCCGCCGGACTCGTGGAACGCGCGCGCGCCGCGCCCGCGCGCGGCGTCCATCGCGGCGAGGGGAACCCCGTGCCCCGTCACCTGGAAAGAACCCCCACTCCGCCGCCGCCCCGCGGACGGCGTCGACCACGGCGCCCGCGGCTCCCGCTGATGTCGATCAACGGGACGGTCGCCGTGGCCGTGGCCCGCGGACGACGATGGCGGCCGTCGCCTCCGGTGGTTCTTGATCACCATGGACGACGTTGTGGAAGATGCGGGGAGGTGGGTGGCGCCCGACGCGACGAGGCCGCGGACGCCGGAGAGGGTGGCGTCGAGCGCGCGAAGCTCGGCGGTGCGGTCGTAGGCGGCGGCGGCCGGCGGCGGGGGCGGGGTCGGAGGCCGGCATGGGCTGCGCGGTGGATTGCCAGTGCTTGGTGTATATCGCCGCAAAAGCGAAGCGATTGAGCGAAGCGTGGTGAGAGAGACGCGCGTGCTCGGTGCTCCTACGGCGCGTGTTTTTTTTTTTCTCTTTATTCTTTTTGAGAGGGCGTGCTTCTACCCGGCGCTTGAATGAGTTTGAACAGTACAGTAATCTGCCCGTGCTAACGCTACGGCTGCTTTTTAATAATACAAATCAAAATATGTCTAAAAATACAAATATACAAACAAAGATATGGAGTATATGTTCTTATGCGAATGCTAAAGGATCAACACATATTTAGCCTTAAAAAACAATAATTCCATATTCTCAAATTTATAATATATTTATGACTTGTTGAAATATAAAATTATGGTCAAAACGCACGACCACCAAATACAAATAATTCAAAAATCATAATAACTTTTATTTTTGTATAAGGGAGTAGTAAATTTAGATGGACTAATTAATTGCATCTTATGCATATGCACAAACGGTAAATTATTTGAATGTTTGCACAAAAGGTATATGCACCAATATTATAACATTATAAACATGAACTGTCTTATTTCTTCTCCAAAAGGAATATCTGGCAAATTCTTTATCCACAATTTGCATACAAATACATCTGATCAATCTTAAATCTCTTCATAAATTTACTATCAGAACTTCCGCATTGTCTAAAATGTACCAGACCCGCGCAAACCCATCAACACATTTCCCTGGAGGATATGGACACCTCCAACAGCTCATCAGCCAAGTGCACCTAGATGACACGCATATTGATATCTTAGGATTGTTGCGGCAACATATTTAATTAAACACCAAATAAATTTCAAAGCATCTTTTGAAACCTCATTTAACACGCTGAACTTTTAAAAATAAAAAATATAACCAAATACTTAACAGACACTATTATTGAACGTGTTCATAGTTCATACATTCCATTTGTAAAATAAATTTAAAAGCACTTACAACACAAACATGCCCATTTCTTCACTGCAACAAATATTTTAATGAGAAAACTGCACCAGAAGGTTAGCAACGTACCATAACAAAGCAAAAAAAATCATATCAATATATCATTATGGACCATTTGCTCAGTGGAACAGTTTTGGTGCCATACAACTCCTGGGAACATGAAAAAGCTTGGCGCCATATAATTAACGCCGTTATAACTTTTTGCAGAGAACAGAAGAGAACTCAAACAAGCCTCATGATGCCTATTCCTCTTTTTCCAGTGATGCAGTTCCTAATTGTTAGTTGAACTACCATCCATGTATAAGAGTACTGATGGCCTCAGCAAACAATCGGAGAATGATCGCAAAATCAAGAAGATAGTACAATTGGTCACTGCACAAAATGCTAATTTGCAACACAAAAACAGAGTACTAAAAAGAAACCAGTCGTATATTCAGTCCAACTTTTGTGTTACCAAAATGAAATATATGTTTCATACAGGACAGATTTGGCACTAATTATATCTGATATGAACCAAAATAAAATGCAATCTCTACATACAAAAGAATATGCAATTGATGTAGTTGATTGTCAAAACGGGGAAAGTTTTCGTCATATCGCTGATGCAGTCCCCATTTGGCTTGCTCGATCTGGTTCAAGAAAGCCTCTGTTTCATGATTAAACAAAACCAATAACAGCTAGCACTTGTAGCTGCTCACTGCAGAGCATAAAGAATAGGTTAGGCAATATGATACATCATATCATAAACATGACATATCTATGCCACATATGAGACGAAACACCAATGAAATACCAATGTATATTCATGTCTGATTATAAATATAATGAAAAAAATGCACAACATCTCATTAAAACAATTTGGATAAAGAATTACGAAATAACAGATGATAGTTACCTTGCTGCTTAATCGACATAGGTAAAAAACCAAATTTAATCCCTCCAGAAATTCGCCGAAGTATGATATCTCTGCCTCAGCCTGCAAATTGGCACATAGCTCTTGCCACAGTCCATGAGCTGAAGAAGTGCAACTTTGAAGTAGCCACCTAAACCCCACCTATAGTCAGAAGAGCAAGTGTTATTGTCTTCTTTATTCTTTTAAATCAATACAACAAAGAACAAGGTTAAATATGAGGTGAAATCTGGGCACAGGGGCAAGGAGAAGCCAGCTTAGAGCTCCTTGCAGACTTTCCTGCATCCATTACCAGAATGCTAGATCTGGAGGTTCAAACAAAGTAAAATTTAGAAATACGTTCAGGAAACTAGCTGACTGAAAACATCTCCTGCATCTGAATTTGAACATTTAGAATCAAGCAAACCAAGCATGCATAAGAACGCGAACAATAGATGCAACAATTGGCATCTGTTTATTTTTGAACCCAAGATCAAGCATAGCATGCATAGGCCCCCTAATAAAACAAAGGGAAAAAAAAGAAGGATAAAGGGCATTAACTCAAAAGAATATAATTTTAACAAGACTCTCCCTAACATAATTCGTGGAAAAATGAGCAGCATATAAAGTACCTGATATTTAGAACTCTCCTAAACACAACTTCATTGCATAGTGGGTTGAAGGATAATGTGGCAAGCTTCTTCAAATTTGAGCAGGACGGAACCAGACTATCCTTCAGACTAATCAAATTGGTTTGAATCATTACTCTGTTTGGGTAATCTCAGTGAGTTCATTCATTAGGACTCAAAATTTTGAGCGGACAACACCAGACTATCCTTCCAGACTAATCAGATTGGTTGAATCATTACTTAGTTGGGTACAATCTCAGTGAGTTCATTCATTAGGACAGTTTATGACCTGCAAGAGTTAAAATAATCTCAATGAACTTGAAATGGTAAATTCAATTAAACTGAAAAAAAGATGTAGAGTAGCAGGTGTGTCTCTGATTTTGGTTAGGGATAGAATGATCTCATAGCCAAAGAGTCAAAGGATTTGAAGAGCTCATATTAAGAAAGAACTGAGATTGCCCGCTGCCATCCATCTAATTTGAGAACTGATGGCAGATCGCCTTATCTGAGACAAAAACCTATTTAGCTCACCCTGTGTTGACAAACATGTCCACTGAAAGTCAATTAAGAGATCACTAAAGGCTTAAATGCAGATGAACAGTATATTTTAAAACTGGGTTTCATTTGAGTATAGCTGTCACAGAGGAGAGTCCACACTACCATAGATGGTCATTAACATCAAGACTTCCATAGAAATATCTTAACAAAGGTATCCATCCGCCTCGGTAATTTCATCACAAATAAGCTTTGTAATTATGCTTATTTCAATTACTAAAAAACGAGATAGTTAATTTCAGACTTTCATGAATTTAAAACTGCACATTTATGGATGGGAGTATTACTTCAAGGAATTAACAAAGAGAGAGATCAGTGACCACCTGCGAATAACATTCATTGAGTACAAGATTTGGTGGAAGGTTTCAACGATGTTAAATCCATGCAGTAGGCTGATGGAGATAAGTAGCAGGCATACATCATGACGAATTTGAAATAAACCAGTATCGATCTATGAAGTGTAAAAGTATTTGTGTCAGGAAAGTGGATTAGGGAGAGAATAGTTACCTGATTTAGAGGGATGCTGTCATGGCTTTAATTCATGCTATTTTGGTCCAATCTCGGCAGTCAGTCAGGATTTTCTATTTTCATGATTCTTAAACAATGGAGCCAGAACAGATCCTCCTTTATGTTGAAATATGCCAGGTTGGTAATGGACGAAGAAGGTGGTGATGTCATTCTTGAGTGTTCAAGGTTCAGGTCTGGGTTTCAGTGGTTTGCAAACATCAACATGGTAATATGTTTTAAACCATCATAGTGTCCCGTTCGTCCAGAGATGCATAACTTTATTCTGCACTTACTGGTTTCCTGCTGTTTGAAAACATCATATTGTGCTAAGATTTAGGAGTTTGTTTCCTAAAAAACGACTGTGCGTTGCTGAGAATCTGAACTTGTTGAACTAAAAGGGGCATAACCCTACCCAATCATGAACACTTAAGAAGTTTTTTAAAAAAAAAAACAAATCATCACAAAGAATAGGAAGGATTTCCTGATATATGCCTGCATATACATTTGCGTATAAAAAGACACAATGAGCATTCAGTTACAATAAAAGCTGGACCAGAATTTATTACCACCCTGACAATTTTGTTTTGGCTGGTTTCAGAAGCCTAAATATTTCCGTTGTTATATGGAGTAGTTTCATATGATAAGAGCAATTCTGCTGAGATATTGTTGCGAGAAAATTCATGCTTAGTTGCTTACCTGACTTGATGCCTGCTAGAAAGCTCGTGCTTAGTTGCTTACCTGGACTTGATGCCTGTAAGACAAGCAAAAAGCCCGAGGAGCCAGTGGACGTTTCAAAGAATCAGTCGGAGCGGTCGAAACCGGCGAGAAGGGCGACGAGCTGGCGAAGTGGCGCGCGGACGGTGGACTGCGCGGCGTTAGGGTTTGGAGAGCATCGTGAGGCGGTGTGAGGAGCGAGAGGTGGGATAGGGGGTGGGGCCCGGTGGTTGGAGGCGCCGGTGGACGCGAGAGGGGGGGGGGGGAGCGATGGCCCGCGATGGCGGTGCCGGGGCGAGGGGAGCGGACGAATTTTCGGCGATCGGAACAGGAAGGAAAGTTGCGCTGATTCGGGGCGCTTGCTGGTAGGAGAGGCGATGGGTAAGCGCGGAAGACGTTAGATTGAGAATGAATAATCTGGACCGTTGAGTGAGAAATGAAAGAAGATGAGTGATGAGTGAACGAGTGAAAACCATTTGTTGAGCTAAGGCTAGATAGATAACACCATTACGTGATGATTATTATGAGTATCTCACATATACACATTCTTATTTCTAAGTACCCTCACCACTATGTTTTATCATTAAAAAATACCGTAAATACCAGAACAGCGTTAACTTTAAGAATTTAAATTTCGGTGGACAAAAATTTACCAACAGGAAAACTAATCAATTAATAAGTTACGCTCACTTCCTGATGAATTAAATTTGAATATCTATTATTTATTTTTTAAAGAAATATCCGGGATGCAATTTTTGTTGGTACAAATAACTTGCCCGTCGCTGCATGGGATGTGAAAATCAACAAGACTATCGCTGAAGCTTTACACGAAAACTAGTAATCCGTGCACGGCAAGGCACGTTTTAGAATGATAAATGTTGCATAAAATCTTCTATATATAAGCTTGAACCACAAAGATGAACTCTTTTATGATCAAATCTCCAAACTGCAGATTGGATGAACAATCTTTGTACATTTCCGATCAGCCGTAGTCACCAAAAGCGAGTTTAATCCAAGCATATTCTTTTCCAAAACAAAGAAATCTAGAAAGCTATACATTTTCAACATGAGCAACCCACTTACCTCTAAACAATAAAGTTTCAGATCAAATCACATATGCTGTTGAATTCCATAAACCCCTATTCTAAGTGACTTAAGAACTGTCAGGGAATAAACATATAGTGTTCACCCTAAGAAGAGCATGCACTAAGACGTGAATATTAGTCACAGCATCTGCAGTTGCCTTAGTAATATAAAGTTATAAGATAAAATGTTTTATAATCCATCCAATATTTATTTTTCCTGGTATAAAAGGGAGTAGATGAAGACAAGACTATTAACCAGAGATAACCACCTTAGTTAATTATCCTGGAAACTCTTAATTCCAAAACGATTGTAGACAAATGACATAGTAAAATATTATAAAGCTTTCAAACCATGTATATCCTCAGTTTTCCTATGCAGGCTGGTCGCTAATAATTAAAAACAGGTGTGAATCGACAAAAGCATTCAACAAGATTATTAATTGCAAAAAGTACAACATGGTGAAGACTTCACATGGTCTCTGGCTGATCGCCGCACTTTGCACCTGGTCCTTGTTGAGGACCCTGACTTCGCGTGCATAATTGGTCGATGTATATCGATCGTACACATCATATTCATTGCTTACCTATGGCCTGGTTTAGTTTCTAACTTTTTCTTCGAACTTTCAACTTTTTCATCACATCAAAATTTTCCTACACACACAAACTTCCAACTTTTCAGTCACATCGTTCCAATTTCAGTCAAACTTCCAATTTTAGCGTGAACTAAACACACCCTATATGTGCCGATCGTGCTATGGCTTTTAAATTCCAAGATGTCGACCGGCCAGCTACTCTCGAAGACTTGGGCTCCCATCGGATGGCCTGATAAGCTAAAGAAAAAGCCAAAATTTAAATTTTTAAACTTAATTTTGATATTGATTTTGAGATATTTTTAACGTAATTTCTTTTTTATATTGGCTTTTAAGTCACCAAAAGCACATATATAAAAGCTTCACGTACAAATTTATTTTTATTCCCTAATAAACCGTTTTGGCTTATTAGTAAAAAAACGAAACGATGGGACCCTTGACCCGATCTCGAGGGATTCACATCGTCTGGCACTAGGGAGTGGAGTATACGAGGAGCTACAGTGGTCTGACGTAAGAACAGTACTTTTTACATACTGCGCAGAACAGTGCGAAATACTCCCTCCATCCTATAATATAAGACGCGCACACATTTTAAGATTCAACTTTTAAAATATTCAACCAACATTTAGTATAATATGGAATGAATTTTATTTGTTAAAAATTATATCATTAGATTGAGATTTAAATTTACTTTCATATAGATATAATTTTGTTGCCACAAACCTTATAGTATATGAGAAATTATAAGCTAAAGATTAGTTTTGGAGACTATGCCAACTTTAACCGCGTCTTATATTATGGGACAGAAGGAGTACTGTTTATTAGTACGGTATTGATTTACTGTTGAGTCCTGTAGCAATCACTCTCGTTCGTCCACGTTTAATCCAACCGAGAGTACTGTATCCTCTGCCATCTCGGAAAGTCACCGGGTGCTGCTCTATTCGCGAGCTGGTTAGAGTACGCTGCGCTGGTTGCCGCACAACGCTGGCGACGTTGGAGAGGGATGGCATCAGCACAGTTCTGTGCTGCAGCTGCTGCCTGCTAGCTAGCAGCGCGAACGAGCCACGGTGACTGCTGGCAGCTGAAGCGACGAGGACGCATGTGGAGAAAGGAGAGGAGCCAGCAGCTGGTCTCGATCTCGACTGGGGATTTGGTCTCTCGAATCATCGATTGGGGATTTGAATAAAGCCATGCATGCACATGTTGTTTACCCTCCAGGCCTCCTGCCTCCTCCAGGACAGGTGTGCACTCTCTTGACGTGTAACAAGATGTTTTTTCCTTGCGGTATGCTCCTCATGCATGTCCAGCACATAAAAATCATGATAATAAGGTGTATGGTTTTAGTTTTGTAGTTGATATTATTAACCTTAATTGATATATATATCACTGTGCACTGTCTTTTGAAGAGACTGATTGGAAATTGGAATGTGTTCACTGTTGTGCTTGACAATTCCGACTTTATTCGTTGGATGTCCAAACATATACTCCCTCCGCTCCAAATTAGATGCCGTTTTAACTTTTTGCTTGCAACATTTGATTATTCGTCTTATTTAAAAAATTAATGTAAATATAAAAAAGGACAAGTCATACTTAAAATACTTTTGATAATAAAGCAAGTCACAAACAAAATAAGTAATAATTCTATAATCTTTTGAATAAGACGAATGGTCAAACGTTACTAACAAAAACTCGAAGCGACAAGTAATTTAGGATGGAGGTATTACTATATATCTATTAGGTATCATTTGAAACACTGGATTCGAAAATCAAAAATAGTAAAAATATAAGATTTGGTAAAAATACAAGTGCGAAACAAACAAGTGCAAGACATAGGAAAAAAAAACACAAGAACCATCGGTGGAATAGATTGCATAAAAAACCCAACAATCGGATGAAAGATAGACTAAAAAAATTTCTCCAAAAGGTTGAAGCTCTTACTAACTTTCTTCAAAAATTTTTATAGGGTTGTGTACTCCATACGAATTCCAGCGACACTCTTGTCACAAGAGTTTCCCGTTGCCACCAAGAGTGATGTGCTCACATGTGCTTGGCAATACACTGATTGCATAAATAAAATGAATACACGGAAACCCAGTCTCGTGGTAGCTAATTATATGACGTGCAAATATATATACCGAAGAGAATATAATATTATGGATATTAAAACTAATAATAAGTTTTGGAGATTGCGCCTAATGTACTAACTTAGTAACTATGTTACAAACTTGTAATTTTTGTTTTTACCTCTAAAACCGGCTACGCAGCGATCTTGGGGGGTGCGCATGGCGCTGCAGGGAGGAGAAACGGAGCATCCAAGCGGCGATCTTGAGGGTGCGCATCTCGCTCTTCCATGGTAGACGGCAACGGTGGAGAGGCGGAGCTCCACAGCGCGATGCGGCGGAGGGGCGGAGCGCCCCAGCGCGATGCGGCGGCGGCGGAGGGTGAGGCGCGATGCGGCGGTGCAGCTGGTCCTGCCGCATGGTACTCGACCTGAAACCTAGCTAATGGGTCGGCCCATAATGCTCCATGGGTCACTGTGGGTCGACCCATGATGACCCATGAAATTTCATGGGTAAGCCCATGAGGTTTTGACCCCATGTTTCATGGGCTGGGTCGCTGGGTAGTTGGGTTAACCTGACCCATGTGCATCCCTAGTTGCAACAGTGGCAGCATATCGTCCCCACCACAAGGATGTGCCACTTGCAGCAGAGTTCATCAGGCTCGTCACGAGGCATACAGAGGAGGTGGATGGACAGCTTCTCCTAGCCCAATTGAATAGGGTCAGAGTAGGTGATGCCCTTGGTGAGCTCATGCATGGAACCTCGCCGCTGCCTCTATAGGCACCTCTACATTGGTCTCCACCGTGCCCCCACTTTTGCTTCCTTTGGAGTCTTGATGTTTGTCCTCTTCCTTCTCTATCTCCGGCCCCACCTCCTCAATGTTGGAATTCTCCTCATCCTAATAGCTACCATTATTCATCTCTATTTTATCTCTTCGTGTATTGGATGGCTTCTATTTGGCACATAACGTGGTAGTCTTACTTCAATGAGACTCAATATCTATAGGTTCTTATCTCCTTATTTAATATACTAACAAAAAAATTGTCATGATCTTTCAAAAAAATATTTAAAAGTTTCAGCATCACACACATAATAACCACAAAAAGGGAAGACCATTTTAAACTAAGGCCCTGTATGTTTTTACTTAGTGTAATCTAGATTATTAGAAATATTCTGAAACAAACAAATAGATTATTGTGACAGCTTATTATAATCTAGAGTCCAAATTACTATAATCTGATAAGCTCCTGCAAGGATGCTTTTTTAGATTATTAGGTGGCTAAAGACCCACTACCCTTAGGTACTTCAAAGTAATTTCTCACCTTGACATCCATAATTACCCTTAAATAGTTGAGGGTATTTTAGACTTTAGCCTTGCAAACACAATAATCCAGGCCTTCAATAATCTAAATAAACAAATAGCTGATAGATTATTCTACTCTAGCTTATAATAGTTTAGCTTATAGTAATCTGGTACAATAATCTAGATTACAATATAATTCTAAGTGGAAACAAATAGGGCCTAAGTTTGGAGAGGTGCATGCCAACTAATCACAGCCCCACAAGCATATAAAGGATATAGACTATAAACAAGCATAAGGGGTTCAAATAATCTTACAACTCAACCAAATACAAATGTAGCACAAAACATATTCCATACATAAATAAAATAACCCAAACAACCAAGTCTATATTAATTTCCTTAATCTGCGAGTAACTTTGTCTTTTGCAATGAATTGAAATCCGAGATTGTTCCAGCATTAGCAACTCCATTTTTGGACCTAACTATATTTATTTATCCTTTAATAAAATAGTTAATCTACAATGGTAAATGTAATTAGATACCAAAACAACATACAGGGGTCTATATGCTTCACAAGTTTAGAAACCTCATCGTTAAAGTAACGAAACATGGTCTTTACTACTCCCTTCGTTTTATATTATAAGTCGTTTTGACTTTTTTCTAGTCAAACTTCTTTAAGTTTTACCAAGTTTATAGAAAAATATACTAGCATTTTCAACACAAAACAAATATATTATCAAAAATATATTCAATATTAGATTGAATAAAAGAAATTTGGTGTTCTAGATATTGCTAAATTTTTCTATTAATTTGGTCAAACATAAAAAAGTTTGGCTAGGAAAAAAGTCAAAACGACCTACTCCCTCCATTCACAACTGATCATCATATATCGTTTGTGCATCAATACCAAGACAATCCTGCGCAGCACTTATCAGCATCGAAAACAAGCCATCAGTTTTGCATGTTGTATGGCTTGGCCAATCAGTTGTGAGCGTATTAAATCTATGCAAGCAGCGGCTCCTAATCAGTTTTGCATGCCGCATAGCCTGGCCAATCAGATACATGCAGCGTTGAGGGGAAGCGTCATTAACGCCTTGCCCGAATTTTCCGCTGCCTCCCCACTGTAATGCGACGATCAAAATGGAATTCTCGTTTTCTTGCAATACGACTTTCAAAAGAGAACATAGGGAGTATAATATAAAACGGAGGGAGAAGGAGATATTGGAAAGACGAGGAGATATGGGAATTGAAATTTGAGTTATTTTCTAATCGGACATGGCGCCAGCCAAGCATGCAAACATGTATTTATCTTAATAACGTACGTACGTGACTATTTTTTAGGTGACACTTAGTTAATCACAACCGTATTGCACATTTTACAGTCGGACATGTGTACGTATACTAATCAAACTTTTTCTAAATTATATTCATGTATGAAATCTATTTCCATCATTTTTATCCGATCTACATCTTTTTAATTGTATCTTTAAGTGGACTCATTCTTTTGTTTCTTTTCCGATCCGAACTCGGACGATGTATAAAAAAATTGGCGGAAACACCTTTAATTTAATTTTTATAATAGTTATAGATTATAGATTAAATCACAAACATATGAAATTGAGACTCCAAACTAACACATCTTTGTACTTAACTCCAGATTCAGTAATTGGCCGAGAGGACAAGACAATGGAAGCACTGCGGTGGACCTACGAACACCTTGATGTTCCTGTCCAACGATGCTTTTCTTATTGCAGTATTTTCCCCAGAGGACATCATTTCTACAGTGACGAGTTAATTAATTTGTGGGTGGCAGAAGGGTTTATTGATTCTTATGGCGGAAAATATGAGCTGGAGGCAGTTGGTCAGCTGTACTTGGACAAACTAGTATCATGCTCATTTCTACAGAAAGAAAATTTGAGGGGTTCCTTCACAGTTCCAGATCTTGTGCATTTTTTAGCAGTGGAGGTCGCAGGCAGTGAATGTTTGAGTATTCAGAATGGTTGGGAAGGAGATCTTCCTCAAAATGTTCACCACCTTTTTATTGAGATTGACGGCCGAAATATCAGTGAGGAGATCTTAGAATTGACAGAACTGCGAACTCTGATAATAAATCATACTGGACAAAATTGGCAAAATTTGAGCTACGAAATCTTTGAGAATGTGTTCATGAACCTGCCTAGGTTGCGCGTACTGATACTGGAAGTTGAGTGGTTTCAATCTGAAATGAAGATTTTTGATGTCCCACTATCTATTAATTTGTTAAGGCATCTGCGCTATTTTGGTTTCAGGGTGTCCGTGACAGGTTCGTCTTTGTGGGTGTTAAATTTGCCAGCCACATTTGCTCGGCTTTACCATCTTCTGGTATTAGATGTTACAGGTTTCGACAAGTTGTCATTCCCCTTAAATGAAGATATGAGTGACCTCACCGAGTTGCGGCATGTAATAATCAACTCGGAAGATCCTCATTTTCCATACATTGGAAGACACGAGTCACTCCGAACATTTAAGCATTTCACTGTAAAGATGGAAGCGGGGTATGAGTTACATCAGCTGAAGCGACTGAACAAGCTTCGTGGTGAACTGAATATTTATGGCCTTGAAAATGTTCCAGGCAATGAGGATGCTCTTCAACCCGAACTGCATAATAAGGAAAACCTCACTAGAGTGAAACTGTCCTGGGGTAACCCCCAGGAAGATCAAGGTCTCCAGTCACAGGTACTTGAGGCCCTTCGCCCACCGGCGTGGCTTCAAACACTTCAAATCGTTTGCTACAATGGTTTGGCCTATCCAAACTGGATGATGACGAATGATCCGGAGGTCCCAAAGTGCCTGAAAGACCTTAAGCTCGAAGAATGTAGGCAATTGGGAGAAGAAATTCCTGAGCATAACAGGCTTTTCAAGTATCTTCGTATACTACATGTTGCCAACTGCATCTGGGAGTTCTTTCCAGCCAATATGGAGCACCTCGAGTCGCTCCAGAAGTTAGAAATCACTTATTGCCCTAATCTTGAATCGCTTCCAACGAGACTGCCCCGGTCTCTTCGTATACTTCATATTTCTAACTGTGACAGATGGAACCATTGGCCGGATAACATGGAGGACCACATGTCGCTGCTGGAGTTAGAAATTGCAGAATGCCGTAATATTGAATCACTTCCAGCACAGCTGCCCGGCTCTCTTGAGAAATTAAATGTATTGGCAGGATGCCCCGAAATTAGTTCGCTTCCAGTAATGCCCCATGAATTGTTGGAGTTGATTCTCTGGAGCCGCAATCAGGAATTCATAACGTCCTGCAAAACACCTGGACATCAACACTATGAAAATATCAGCCACGTTCCCCACAAAATAATCGAATACGGTAAGGCTTTAAATCCTCTTTTATTGCTGCGTACCAATATTCCCCTGTTGGTTAATGTATTTGTGATGTGGGCCTGTCAACAGATTCAGACGAGGACGAAGAAATGGAAGACAATCAATGAAGATCTTTATCCATCGGAAGATGGCGAAGGGAGTGTTCTGTGAGGCGTCGATCTAGACCAGTTGTGGATTGTGACATAAGTAATTTTGCGTTGTGCCAAAAAAAAAAACGTAAT
>CM020187.1:9667550-9706284 GCA_009805545.1 Oryza longistaminata | reverse complement strand
TCGTTACCAGGTCCTCCCTTTGGCCGGATCTGGCCGTATGATTTACGGCGGCGGCGGCTGCGAGAGGCGCGCGTGAGGCGGACGCGGCACGAGGGCCGTGCAGCTAGGGTGCGCAGAGGTCAGAGGCCGGGCAACGCGCCGAGGCGCCACGCATTCGGCGACCGCGCGAGCCTGGTGGCGCGGACTGTGCCGACGGCTAGGCGCGGAGGCGGGCCTGGGCGGGGATAGCGTTGGGCGACGGCTCCGGCCTCAGCGTCCCCTCGCCAGATCGCGGAACCCCCCTGGTCTGACGGCGGCGAGAGGGAGATGAGCAGGAGGGCGGGGAAGGAGAAGAAAGACAGGCGACAGTGTGGAGCAGCGGCTATCGGCAATGGCCAGATCCACGGCGGGCGCTGCTGGTCCTAGAGCCGGCGAAGGTGGAGGAAGGGGAGGATGAGGTGGTAGGCGGCGGGGGCGCAGGATAGGCGGCGGTGCGGCGGAGGAGACTGCGGTCGGCGCCGCCGGTGCTAGCTTGGCTAAGCCGGCGTCTAGCGGCCGTAGGAGCAGGAGGGCAGCTTGCGGGGGGGCAGCATGGTGGATGCATGGCTGGTGGAGCGGAGGCCGGTGCAGTGGCGCGGCTGGCGGCTCGCCAAAAAGCCCGTCTTTGTCGTTTGGTTACGGTCAAGGTATGACCGCTTGCGAGTTGTTAAGAACTATTCTATTGCCGTTGATGTGGGGATGTTGTGTGGGAGATGTAAAGATGCTGGCGAAAGCCTTATCGTGCCTTTAGCCGGTTTGACAACGGCGATGCCCGTGGGCGCCGTTTCCCTTCTTGGAGGCGTTGTCATGGCGTTTCTTTTATATCCCCCACAAATCTCCAGGTGAAAACCTTATTCCGGTCTCAGACGAGCGGTGGAGGCGTTACGCGTCGTGTCCTCCTTGGGGGCGTCGCTTTGGAAAAGTTCCTATGAATCGACGACTGTTGATGGTCTTTTTCGGTTCAAAAGCTTTCATACCTTGATGTTTCGGCGAGGCCTTGCCTTCTTGGGTCCGCTTCGTTCCTTGTGGTGGGCAACACGCTCTTCGGTTCTTTCTGCTGATGAAGTCAGAGCTGCTCGCTGATGGGGTGCGGCGACGCTTGGCAACGATGACATGTTGCAATCTCTTCCATGGAGTTGGTGCTAGCCGTGTGAAGAAAGTGGCTCCTTGGTGACTTGGCTGATGTCCACTGTTAGATGTCAGAGCTGCTTTTCGCTTTGGCGACTTCGTGGCTTCTATGTCACTGCGGTTGTGAAGTCGGCGCTGCTGGATCGTTTGGACGGTTAGTTCGGCAATGATAACACCTCTTCTGCGATGTCGAAGCTGTTGTGTCGCTTTTGTGTTTAGTGGCAGCGATGTCCTGCGGTTGGGCTCCGCCGCTGTTTGTTAGTTTCTGTTGGACTCGCAGAGATATATTTTCTGTTTTTAGGTCATCAAACCATTTCTTTGTCACATGACAACTTGCAATGTATTGTTTGAATACAGTAGGACTAATCATTGCCCGAAAAAAAAGAAATAATTTTCTGGATGAATATCTGTCTATCTATCCATTACATTTTGTAATAAAGTCGATCGAAAGGAATTCTTCTTGTCCGGTCCCAAGGGCTAGAAGTTGCAATTTAATCGAACGAAAAAACATAAAACGATATGAGGCACTGGTTACGGTGGGTTATGTATAGATTGATGGATGCATATTTAACTGCCGCTAGAATTATACAGGAAATACGAATTATTTTCAGAGATAAAATAAAAATTCATGAAGGATTCTTAGCATCGACGAGATTGAAGTTTAAACCCTCGTGGAGATGTCTTACATGTCATCTAAATGGTTGTTAAAAAAATATCAAAATAAAATAATATGTGATCATTTCACAAACATGTGCATTCAAATATGACATCTACAAATTGTAAAAAAAAACAAATTTAACTCTAATACGCATATATTTGTTTTTCCGTTAGTAACTTGTAAAGTCGTATTTGAAATTGCATGTTTATAGAGTAATATATCATATATTAATCTATCTTATCACTTTTATATTTTTTTAGTAGAATTTTAGAGATGAGGGGATATCCTCCTGAGAGCCGACATCGACCAATTATCAGCTATTATTTTTTATGCTTCAGTGAACCTCAACCAATGTATGTTTACCGTTTAATTCAGTGAAGTGTATAACTGTATATATCTATGAGACTGGCTTTATGCATCCATCAATCTATATCCAAATTGTCAGGTTACTCTGTTTTCTGAATTCTGAGTGTCATTTCACTAAAAGAGAACCTTTTTCTTGTTTCTTGCCACTTCCAACACTCTTGTTGCTTCTGAGACTCCTCCAATTTAACGATCTGGGCTGTATTCTCAATTTGTCGTCTCCTGGTTGGATCGGCTGATGATTGTTCTACATATTTGGAAGCTGCATATAAAAGCACAACCACCAACTTTTGTTTTTGGCAAGAACCGTGATCCCTGTCATCTTCTGATCAATGGTCAGTAGACTACGAGAGTAAAACTCATGAAGAACAACATGACAAGAACAGCACATTCTCACAAGTCACAACCAGTGCAGCTAGCTTGAGCTTACCCCACAGCATTCTTGAATTTAAGGAAGAACACTGCTGCTACCAGTTTGCAATAAGAAATCTAATTAAGCCCATGACATAAAATCCGCAGGAAAAAAATAATAAAGCTGTGTTTAGATCCAAAGTTTGGATCCAAACTTCAGTCCTTTTCCATCACATCAACCTGTCATACACACACAACTTTTCAGTCACATCATCTCCAATTTCAACCAAAATCCAAACTTTGCGCTGAACTAAACACAGCCTTATTCACTGTATGCAAATCCCATCAAGCATATATAGGACGGGGATTCAGATCAGCTGCAGTACAACTATACTGCAGATACAGCCTGCCAATACTGCAGACACAGCCTGCCACAGAATCACTGTCCATGGCCACTGTATATATAGGATGATTTCCAACAACCCAACAAGTAAATGAAGACATATATGTGAGCTCTAAAAAAAATTGAATTAGTTGTGCTAATATGTTTACTTGATTATATTAACAACTCATAGTCATTACATAAGCAACAAAAGGTGGCTGAGACATACTTACAGTGATCACCAAAGAGATGATTATACTATATATCAGAGCTGTCACGCAGTGATGCAAATAATCCAGTGGTTTCATCCAGCTGCGTCTCACCTCAGAGCTATGGTCAGAAATCAAATTAACATAATCTTGATCTATGTGTCAGTTAATACTTCCCCAGGATATAAGTTGTGCACATCCTAAAAGGATTCGTGCGGCCTATTATGTACCATCGAAGGATCCAAACAAGCATCAATGATACTAGAGGTGTTAACTGCTGATCCTTTCTGCAGACGAAAAAAAGAACAGATTAGTCTCAGAAATACTTTCTGAGGCTATAGAGAACAGAAAATCTAGACAACGGTATCCCGGTGAAACGGGATACCCTTTATGAGATAGTACCTGATATCTGTTGTGGTACCAACTGCATGGTACCCGATACCTGTGATACCTGTTACCCGGTACCTGTGATACCTACGACCTGATACCTGTGATACTCGTGCAAGAGAATAGTTAATATGTCTTATCCCGTTGCAACGGGATCCCTTTTTGTAGCAGCCCTCTATAGAGAATTGAGTGTCACCAACCACAACATGAAAAGAAGACCAGTATGACACCATGAATCAGTGTGACAACATTGACCAAAAGCCATAGACGTGGCTGACGGATGTGGTCAACATTACCCCATTGTTGTCATTGCACCGACTCTACCATGAAATCTGACAAAGACACCAACTGTGGAAAAGAACCGTGCAATCAGCTGATCAATTTCTCCCATCTGACACTACTTGTCAATGCACCAAGTATGGAACATAAAATTCAATGTACTGGAAAGTGGAAACAGAACTAAAGGCACTCATATATGCACAGTAATGACAATCACTGTTCCCATGCAAAGGGAGATATGAGTTTATTTCTCATATTTACCATTTTTTGTTCTGTGTCCTTTGGGGTGTGGAAGGATCTTCTGTAGGCATGCTCAAACTTAAACATTGAACCAACAGCCATTTGTGGACGACTATCTCACCAAAAATCTGAACAAGAACATGATCCTACTTTGAAGTGGTGAAACCTATATGGGTCTCTCAGCACAATTTCCCTATTAAAAACCATGCTAACCAGCTTAAATACCAGATGACAGTCTGAACAGACTCTGAGATTCTTGAATATTCTTACTGTAGATCCTTCTGGGACAATGATAAGGCCATATGCCAACGCGAGTTTCTCACTATGGTTCCAAAGGTTTTGCTCCTTCTGCTCTTCATCTGTGTCATGCAGTGCAGATGATGTGTCAGCAATATAACCTACTTCCCTGAGTTTCAGCAACATTTCATCTAACTTTGCGTAGATCTTCTCTGCATGCTTATGACCCCGGTCACCAATACCAAAGGTGCTTACTTCATTCTTCAGCTTAAGCCAACTGCAAGCTGGTCTTTTGTTTATATTGATGGTTTTCATGTGACTTCGTAATTTGTCAACATCCACCCATCTTGCATTTGTAGCATATAAGTTTGACAGAAGAACATAAGCTGAATCATCGAATGGATCCAATTCAAGAAGCTTTTTGGCGGCTTTCCTCCCAATTTCAAGATTTTTGTGGGTTCTACTAGAGGACAACAAACTCCGCCATATCAGATCATTTGGTAAGACTGGCATTTCTTCAATAAATCTCTCTGCCTCTGCAAACCGACCTAAGCGTCCGAGAAGATCCACTATGCATACACAATGTTTTATTCCAGGGGAAACACCAAAGGAAGAAGCCATAGAGTTATAATAATCTATACCCTTGTCTACTAGACCAGCATGACTACAAGCTGAGAGTAGAGCAACAAACGTTACATAGTCTGGCTTTCTACCCATTGCAACCATTTGCTTAAATGTTTCCTCAGCTTCCTTGAAATACCCATATTTTGCATAACCAGATATCAGCGTATTCCAGCATTGTTGAGGTCGAATGGCTTGGTCAGGAACCATTTGCAACATTTCATCCATCTTTCCACATTTCCCATACATATCCATTGCAGCATTAACAACGTATGAGTCTGAATCCAGCCCAGATTTCATACCAAGACCATGTAGCTGCATGCCTTCTTCTAATGATGCGAGGCTTGCACAGGATGACAGACATTCAGCTAGGCAAACACGATCAAGTTTGTTTCCAGCATGCTGCATATCAATGAAGAGCTTTAGAGCTTCCTCTCCATGGCCAAGTTGGACATTCGCTGCTATTATGGCATTCCATGAAACAATGTTTTTGTTGGTGATACTATTGAATATATTAGTGCTTGACTCTAAATTGCCACATTTTGCATACATTGTGATTAGAGAGTTAGCAACATACTCATCTGACAAAAATCCAGTGCGTATTATGTATGCATGTAAGGGCCTTCCATAATTATGCAGATCATTTGAAGATGCGAAAGAACCATGGATATTTATCATTGTAATGTAATTTGGCTTTATCCCTGCACTTCTCATCCAAGAAAATACTTGCATTGCCTTTGTACCATCCTCAAGTACTGCGTAGCCACCAATAAGTACATTGTAGCTGACAACATCATGAGTCGGCATCAACTGAAAAACTTTCTCAGCATCTTCCATAGAATTGCATTTCCCATACATCGTGATGAGAGAATTACCAACCAGTAGATTTCTCTGAAGACTCAACTGCAATACGATGGCATGAACCATTTTGCCATCTATCAAGGCACCTGGACTTGAACATGCTCCTAGAGCACTGGAAAATGTCAGGTGATTTGGGATTTCATTTGTATGAAATAACTGACCTAGTGTCTTCAACGCGTCGGTGCTATTACAGTTCTGCACATAGGATGAAATCATAGTGTTCCATGATATTAGGTCCCTTCTACTCATGTTCCAGAACAGAAACTCAGCATCACTCAATTTTCCAGCAGCAGAGTACATATTAACCAGAGCATTAATTACTGTTACTGATGAATCCAGACTACTCCTGAGACACAGGGAATGAATTCCACTTCCATGGCTGAAATGATCTGAGGAGGCACAGACAGACATCAAGCTGCACAGGGTTGTTGCATCAGGCCTTAATCCATGATGACGCATATCTGAAAACACCAGAAAACATTTGCTGCAGATTCCTTGATGTGAGTACATCGATATCATCGCGTTCCATGAAATAGTATCATGTTCCTCCATTCGATCAAAGAGCTTCTCGGCATCCTGCACCCTTCCCAAGTTGCCAAACATGGTAATCAACGAATTCGCTACAGAGACCTGGTTTTGGAGTCCAGAGACAATGACATGGGAAGCAACCTGAAGCCCAGGCACCTCATTCTCGAGCGATCCACACAAGCTGACCACCGTCGCGAACGCGTTTGCATTGCACGGGACCCCTTCCCTCCTCATCTGACGGTAAGCTCTCAGTGTCTCTTCCAGGTAACCATTGGATGACAATGCCACCATCAGCGCTGTCCACGACACGACATTCCTCTCGGGCATCTCCCAGAACAACCTCTGCGCAACGGACAGTCACACGATGAATGATGAATGTTGAACGAGTAATCTTCGCTTCTGGTTTTCAACCCCGCATGGCCGCATGTTGTTTCTTGCTTTGCTTTTTGTGCGTTCTTGATCCCACCTTATGTCTCTCTTTGTAGTTTGAACTCTTTCTCCTTCCTCAATACATTTGGCAGAGCTATGGTTATTGCTCAAACATTTTATCCACCCCTGGTTACAGATTGTTAATCCTATTTCTCTGAAAGTCTCACGAGATGGCGGATCTAGTGAGTATCAGTACTGCTGTTGGCTGGGTCATCTCGCCCATCATCTCCAAACTCATCAACAGAGGTTTCTCCTACCTCAACTTTGATGCTTCGGAGAAGCTGAACAGAATTCAGAGTAAAGTCGTACAGCTGGAGCTGATGCTGGAAGCAGTTGGGGCGAGTCTCCACAGGGATCGTTTGGAGCATTTGTTCAAGGAGCTGAAGTCTGCTTTCTATGATGCTGAAGATATCTTGGATGACGTTGAGTACCATCGACTTGAAAGGAAGATTGTATCTCAGCCTGATGACAAGTTAGATTCACACAGCATGGCTCCACACAGGACGAATTGGGTGAAGAAGCTCCAGTCTGCCCTGCCAAAGTGTCCCTGCCTCGAAAACCAGGCAAGTTCATGAAAACTAAACTTTGTACTCACTCCGTTTCATATCATAAGTCGTTTAACTTTTGACCTAATCAAACTTTGTTAAGTTTGACTAAGTTTATAAAATAATTTAACAACATCTAAAATATCATCATTCTAAAAAAAACATCTAAAATATCAGATTAGTTAGTTTCATTAAATTTAGTATTAAATATATTTTGATAATATGTTTATTTTGTGTTGAAAATACTAATATATTTTTATATAAACTTGGTCAAATTTAAAGAAGTTTGAATAGGAAAAAAGTTAAACAACTTATAATACGAGACATAGGGAGTAGAACACACTCACAATACTGATAAATGGTAACTGTTTTTTTACCGAATGATGTATCACACGATCAAATCCCAGAAAATCTGCAAATAAACCTATGAATATGTTGTTAGTGAGATCTTACTAGTGAACTTTAGAAGAAGACACAATGGCTTTTATAGCGGTATGATCAAAGTTTGTAATAGGAAAGCAATAGGGGCATTAGTAATCTCGGTTAGCAGTCATGTCGGTTACCTAAAATCGATAACCTCACCGTTACTCTGGTTTTGCAGAGGAGAGGTAGCACGTCAATTGATGCACACATGCCGCATGTGTTAAAAATGGAGTTGAAGAAGATCTTAGAGAAAATAGAAAATACTGTAAATGAAGCACACCAAATTTTGAATCTACCAGACTTGCTCGGTGTCAGTGATGGTAAGGAGAGACAAACTGTTGCAGTCACTACTTCAGTTCCTCCACCTGTAGTAATTGGCCGAGATGAGGACCGCGACAAGATCATAGCCATGCTTCATGAGAAAATAGATAATGGTCAGCGAAAAGCCAACGCTGGTTTATGCTATTCTGTAATTGGCATTCATGGCATCCCTGGGTCTGGGAAATCAACCCTTGCACAGCATGTGTGTGCCAGTGAGAAAAAAGACAAGCGAGAGGAGAAAGATGGCCATTTCAACCTTATCATGTGGATTCATGTTTCTCGGAATTTTAGTGTGGATAAAATTTTCAGGGAGATGCTTGAGGAGGCTACAGGGAACCCATGTCCCCGGTTCGAGAGTCTTGACATCCTTGAACAGAAGCTGGAAGAGGCACTGAGTGGAAAACATTTCCTCTTGGTTCTAGATGATGTCTGGTACAGAGAGGGCGTGAACCAGCAAGAACTGCAAAAGGTAATCTCTCCTTTGAAGGTTGGGGATCTAGGAAGCAAGATCCTACTAACTAGTCGAAGTAGAGATGCATTATTAGCACTGGGTGCTATCAGATGTATTCCCATCTCCGACTTGGATGATAATGTATTCCTCCAACTGTTCTTGCATTATGCTCTTGAAGGTGCTGAGATAGACGAACGAGAACGAACGATATTCGAAGAGATTGGTTCCGATATTGCGAAAAAGCTGAAGAGATCACCCCTGGCAGCCAGAACCGTGGGAGGACAACTACGTATAAGACCAAATGCTGACTTCTGGAGAGACACTCGTGATCGGGGCCTCTTGGATGCGACAACGGGAGCTCTTTGGTGGAGTTACCAGCATCTTGATGAGCAGATTAGACGATGCTTTGCTTACTGCAGTATTTTCCCCAGAAGGCACCGGCTGAAACGCGACAAGTTAATTAACTTGTGGGTAGCAGAAGGGTTTATAAGCACTACTAATGCAGGAGAAGAAATGGAAGATGTTGGTCAGAGATACTTTGACGAATTATTGTCAGCCTCGTTTCTGCAACTAGTAGAGAAACAAACAGGAGCATTTGGTGCTGTTTATTACTATACAGTTCATGACCTGCTGCATGATTTAGCAGACAAGATCGCCAAAAATGATTGCTTCAGAATTGAAAATGGCTGGACAGGAGTTATCCCGCGAGATGTTCGGTATCTTTTTATTGAGACTTACAATAAGACAATAGTTATGGATAAGATATTGCAAATAGAAAATTTACGCACTCTAATCATTTATAGTGACAAACTGGATATGCTGATTGAGGAAAACGTACTTGAAAGTATGTTCACGAGGCTGAGAAAACTGCGTGTGCTGCGGGTACGGACCGTCACGCAATCTGGTACACTTTCGTTCCCTGCATCTATTGGCCAATTAAAGCATCTACGCTATCTTGCTTTTTGGACGAGTTCATCAGTAAAACAAGTTTTACCAAGAACATTTAGCAAGCTTTACCATATGCAGTTGCTAGATACTGGTCATTGCAGAAATATAGTGTTTCCTTCAGGGGAAGATACAGTTAACCTCATCAATTTGCGGCATATCGTCACCTTTGAAAACCAGAATTTTCCTGACATTAGAAAGCTGACTTCACTCCAAACGTTATCATTCTTCACCGTAAAGAAGGGTCTGGGGTACGATTTGCAGCAGTTGACACACTTAAATAAGCTTCGCGGCAGGCTACAGATCCATGGTCTTGAAAATGTTCAAAACAAAGAGCAAGCTGTCGCAGCCAATCTAGCTGCCAAGGAACGCCTCAAAGAACTAATACTCGTCTGGGATGGTGACAACTGCAGCCCTGACATTGAAACTGAGGTAATTGAGGGCCTTTGCCCACCGATGGAGCTTGAAAGACTGGAATTGAGAAATTATCACGGTTTAAGGTACCCACATTGGATGGTGAGAAAGCAGAATGGCCTGAAGAACTTGCGCGAACTTAAGCTCTACAAATGCGGCCAATTGGGACCTCCTCCTGAACTTTTTGAGATTTTTGATCATCTTTGTGTGCTCTCCCTTTCACAGTGCAGCTGGGATGCCTTGCCAGATAATATGGAGCACCTCAATTCTCTTCAGAAACTGAATATATTTGAGTGCCAGAATATCCGTTCACTTCCAATGCTGCCCCAGTCTCTGTTGCACTTTGAACTCCGTGGATGCGATCAACACTTCACAAGATCTTGTAAAACAATTGGACATCCAAATTGGCAAAAGATCCAGCACATTCCCAGTAAAGAAGTTGAGCAATTTTACAGTCAAGAGTACTTAAGGAGTTACCATGAGGTACAAAAAATTTAGTGTAAAATTTGGTACCTCCTATTACATAGGTATCAAGAGGTACCAAATTTACAATAGAAAATGTGGTACCTCCTCAAAGACTATAACATTGCTTATAATCTTAACTTGAGATTTGCTCTGGTTCAGCAAAAAGTACCTCGAAGTACCAATACCTCACGGTACTAAATCGTTTCCGATCGTTGGATCTATCTGGATAGGATGGACATTGTTAGATCCAACTATCGAAAACGATTTGTTGATATCGTAAGGTACCGGTATCTCAAGATACTTTTTGTTGGACTTCTTAACCGTCCCACTGCTTGCTGGCTGCCGCCGTGGACGGAGCCAGAGACGGCGGCATTGTACCAGTCGACTAAGGGCCTAGTGTAAAGTGCGGTTTGACTATTTTTCTCATTTTTCATTAGTACACATTTTAAATAGCTAAATGGTATGTTTGGTGTAAAAAAATTTCTCATAGAAGTTGTTTTAAAATCAAACAAATTATTTTATATTTTTTCATGTATTCATACTTAATTAATTATATGCTAATTATGTTTCTTATTTTACGTACGGTTAACCAGCCGTTTCCAAATGGACCTTAGAACAGGTCCTTAGGGCATGTTCAATGGTAGAGACAAGTATGGTCTATTAAACAATATACATTATTTAGAGACCGTGTCTTTACAATAGTTAAGACGACAAAGGACTCTAATAATTAACTCAAAAAATATTCTTTTGTTAGTATTCTTTCCCATTTTTTACCATCATGCAACCATATTTCTGTATTATAGTGATTAAGAGTCGTTGTTAAGCCTTGTTATACATAACAACGATATTTTGTCTCTTCTCTTTCCTTCTTCCATGTCAAGTTAGTTCCTAATTAACAACGTTGAGATACCACTATTGACAATCATTGTGCATGCCCTTATCAGAGGGATGCAGTAGCAGCATCCGGTTTCAGTTTCACGCAGGAGGCCGGTGGAGCAGATAACTGTCTAAATTTAATCGCTATGTTTATTTTATATGCTTGTGCTTAATTTTGTATTCTAGCTTACAAAATTAACAAATCGTATTCAGTGTTAGGTGCTCACGCGGTAGCTTACGCGGCGTTGAAGCACTTGGAAGCACTCGTATTGTTCTTCTGGAGGAGCAGCTGGATGGAAAAACACGGCGAATAAACTAAAAAAATACAACCATTTGTTCGTTGCACAAGAAATGGTTAATTGCAAAATATACAATACTCTCTCTCCATCCCCAAATATAAGGGATTATAGCCGAATGTGACATATCCTAATACTTCAAGTTCAGATTCGTATACTAAGATATATCACATTCTATCAAAATTCCTTATATTTTAAGACGACGAGAGTAGTATTCACTAATTCAATTGAGATTTCAGGATGGCAGTGTGGTTGACCTGACCATTCCCGTCCTTACGGGGCAGGGCTGTATGAACGAGTGTTTCTTTTCTGTTGACTGTTACTATACGGGCCACGATGACCTTCTCTTAAACTGGCCAACAAGAGATTACAAGACACAACTGCAAATCGCGAGAGAATCTGCAAGTGAACAGACTCTTGGCTGTGAACATCCAAATGCCTGATCCGGTGAGGCTGGTGCTGCAGTGGGCTGGGCATATCAGCTCTAGGATGGTTTGTCTCGCCCATCATCTCCAAGCTCCTCAGCAGATGCTTCTCTACCTTGGTTTCGATGGACCGCAGAAGCTAGGAGAATTTCAGAGTAAAGTTTTTCAGCTGGAGCTGATTCTGAAAGATGTTGAAGTGCACCTCCCAGCAATCGCTTGGAGGAATTGCTCGACAAGCTTAAATCGCCTTCTATGAAGCCGAAGACATCTTGGATGATATTGAGCATCACCGTCTCGAAAGGCAGATCTTGTATCCACATGGGAGGAAGTGGGGTGAACATGCTCCAGTCTGCCATTCCATGTGCTCCTGCCTCACAAACCATGAACTTCTATTGAGCAATTTTAAATCCCTAATCTAAAGCCGGGTACTCCATCCGTTTCATATTATAAGTCGTTTGACTTTTTTTTATCAAACTTTGTTAAGTTTGACTAAATTTATAAAAAAAATTAGCATCTAAAACATCAAACTAGTTTTTATTAAATCATCGTTGAATATATTTTTCATAATACGTTTGTTTTGTGATGAAAATAATACTATATTTTTCTATAAACTAGGTTAAACTTAAAGAAACTTGACTAGAAATAAAGTCAAACGACTTATAATATTTTTTGGGAATACGCAAAGGATTGCGCATCTTTGTATTAAGGAATAAATTGTACAAACGCAAACAAAGAGGAGGTGGGGAGAAAAAAGAAAAAGAAACAAGACTTAAGCCTATTCTCGCGATTACAATGTGACGACCGAACGGGCGAAGGGAGGGCAAGGTGCCAAAGGGCAGCTCTTGCGCCATGGCAGCGACAACCTCAGGCCAGGACTGGGAACTGTTTTTTTTCCTTCCAAATGGACCAAGCGCCAAGAGTCACTATTGTGTCAAATCCACGATGGGCTCCCTTGGAACTTTAAGCCGGCAGGAGCGGTGCCACTCGTGGAAAGAGGCAGCGCAGAGGGGAAGCATTGAGGGAGGCCGAGGCTTGAAAGGACAGCCCACCACAGTTGGAGGGACTCAAGGCACCCAATCAGAATGGGTCAATTGTTTCTTCCAGCTGATCGCAAAAGACACAATGGGTTGGGTGCGGCAGGCCACGCTTCTCCAATCAATTAGCGGTCTAGCAGCGCCGGTGAGCTACCAGCCACATGAAGTAGCGACATCGAAGCAGGGCAAAGGAGTGCCAGATTGGCAGGTGCTGAAACAGGATCCTGCCCGAGAAGAGGGCAAGGTAGGCCGAGCGGGTGGAGTACGACCCCGAACTCTCCCACCTTCAGATGAAAGAGTCAGGTTAGCCCTATGTGAGAGTCGTTGTCCACAGCAATGACCAAATCTACAAGTATTGCAGGATTGCCTGGATTCCCAAGGAGCCCCGGAGATCGCGGATCCAACGGTTGTTGGCCAATGCATCAGAACAAGAGCTTCTAGCGAACACACACCGGGATGCGACCAATGACTTATAATATGAAATGAAGGGAGTACTTTTTATTCACAAATTACTTTTCGTTTGCAAATATGTTGTTTAGCTTATTCCACGAATAAGACAAAGGATGGAGCCTTTAACTTCCTTTCTTTCTCCTTAAACCCGTCTCAAAATTCCCCTTAAATCAGGAGCTAATTGAGAGCTTCACCTTTTACTTGGCTTTTGCAGGACACCACATTACATGATATATCAAAAATGGAGTTGGAGAAGATCTTAAATAAAATAGAAAATAACATAAATGAAGCACTCAAAATTTTGGCTCTCCTACCAAGCTACAGTAAAGATAAGGAGAGACAAACTGTTGCTGTCAATTCACGAATTGAGGTCACTACTGCGGCTCCTCCACCTGTTGTGATCGGCCGAGATATGGATCATGACAAAATCATAGGCATGCTCCATGACAAAGTAGACTATGGTCAACGAAAAATTAGGAGTGGCGCCCTGTGCTATTCGGTAATTGGAATTCATGGCATTCCGGGGTCTGGGAAATCAACCCTTGCTCAGCTTGTTTGTGCCAGTGAGAGAAAGAAAAGACATTTCAAACCTATCATGTGGGTTCATGTTTCTAAACATTTTAGTGTGGATACCATTTTGAGTGAGATGCTTGAGGCAGCTACAGGGAATCCATGTCCTGAGTTCAAGAATCGTGACACCCTACAACAGAAGCTGGAAGAGGCATTGACTGGAGAACGGTTCCTCTTAGTACTAGATGATGTCTGGTGTGAGAAGAATTCGGGTCAACTGGAGCTACAAAAGATAGTTTCTCCATTGAAGGTTGGGGGTTCAGGAAGCAAGATTCTAGCAACTAGTCGAACCGCCGATGCATTATTAGCTCTGGATGCTATGAGATGTATTCCCATAGCTGACATGGATGATGATGTCTTCCTTCAGCTGTTCATGCATTATGCACTCGAAGGTGCGGACATAGATGAACGAGATCGGGCCATACTGAAAGAGATTGGGTCTGGCATTGCGAAATAGTTGAGGAGATCCCCTCTAGCAGCCAGCATAGTGGGAAGACAACTACGTATGAGACTAGATGCTGACTTTTGGAGAGATGCTTCTAAGCGGGACCTTTTGAAAGAGACAATGGGAGCTCTACTGTGGAGCTACCAGCAACTTGATGAGCAGGTCAGAAGGTGCTTTGCTTACTGCAGTATTTTTCCCAGAAGATATCGGCTGAAACGTGATGAGTTAATTAACTTGTGGGTGGCAGAAGGGTTTATAGGCTCTACTGATGCAGGAGAAGAAATGGAAGATGTTGGTGGGAAATACCTTGATGAATTAGTGTCAGCCTCATTTCTGCAACAAGCAAGTCAACAGAGAGCGGTATCTGGTGCCGTTGACTACTTCATTGTTCATGATCTGTTACATGATTTAGCAGAGAGGGTCAACAGAAGTGATTGCTTCAGAATTGAGAATGGCTGGACAGGAGTTCTTCCTCCAAATGTTCGCCATCTCTTTGTTGAGACATATAACAAAGCAATGATTTCAGACAAGATTTTGGAAATGGAAAGTTTGCGCACCCTGATCATTTATAGACACAAACAAGACATTCCATTTGATAAGTTTATGAGGCTGAAGAAATTGCGGGTACTGAGCATGCTTAGTGTCACAACCTCAAACGTGTTCTCATTCCCAGCATCTATTGGACGATTAAAGCATCTACGCTATCTGGCTTTTCGGACGGGCAGAGTAAAACTAGTTTTTCCAAGCACATTTACCAATCTTTACCATTTGCAGGTGTTAGACATTGGCGGGTGCAAAGATTTAGTATTTTCTTCTGGAGAAGATATAAACCTCCTCAATTTGCGGCATGTAATCAGCTCTGCAGATCTGAATTTTCGGAACATTGGCAGCCTGACCTCACTCCAAACATTATCATTCTTCACAGCAAAGAAGGGACCTGGGTATGAGTTACGGCAGCTGAAGCACCTAAGCAAGCTTCGCGGACGGCTAGAGATGCATGGTCTTGAAAACGTCCAAAGCAAGGAGGAAGCTCTTGAAGCTAATCTAGCTAGCAAGGAACGCCTTAAGAAACTGGCTCTTGTCTGGGATAAGGATACCTGCTGTCCAGAAGTTCAAGCAGAGGTGCTTGAGGGACTTTACCCACCACCGGAGCTTGAAAAACTGGAAATAACAAACTACCATGGTTCAAGGTACCCAGATTGGATGGTGGGTAAGCAGAAGGGACCGAAGAATCTGCACATTCTTAGTCTCAGTAGCTGCAGCGGATTGGGTTCTTCTCAGAAACTCTCTGAGTTCGTTAACCTACGGTCGCTCGGGCTCTACATGTGTAGCTGGAATGCGTTGCCAGATAACATGGAGCAACTCACCTCGCTCCAGACATTGGTGATCTACAAGTGCCAGAATATTTGCTCACTTCCAATGCTTCCCCGGTCTCTGGTGCAATTTGTACTCCGAGGATGCAACCCCGAGTTCAGGAGGTCTTGTGAAACCATTGGGGATCCAAACTGGCAAAAAATCCAGCACATTGCCAACAAAGAATTCGATAGTAATCAAGTTGATGTTCCCAAAACAGAAACAGCTTGGAAGGTACATTTGTATACCCCTTTGCTGCCTCGTTTTCCGATTTGTATTTGCAGAATGTTGCGTCTGTCATTAAGAGTGGTACTAACAATGTTTACTCCCTATTTGGGGAGCTTACAGAGTCTACAGTTGAATCAAATGTCTCCAGCTCCTCCAAACAGCCCTGATTCTCCCCACCGTGGAAGATAACAAAGAAAACTTTTGGCATGACTTTTGAGATTGTAAGCGAAACTAGATCAAAGTTTTGGAAAGCTGAAAGTATACCACCACCTTGTATACTCAGTACTGCACTAAAGCTTGATACTTTTGAAACTACTTCACTGGTGATGTTTTGGAGTTTTACGAATGAAATATCATGTTTTTCTCCTCCTTTCAGTATGTCCGGATCAGCCAATTTGATTATCGGATTTTTCCACTTGTTTGATTTGGCACGTTAGGATGTAGTACTAAAATAGGACCAGAACAACCTTCGAGGCACATGCTGTACATTAACTGTGCTGATGAATGATAATGTTATTGGTAACAAGGAGGGGAGCCAGGGAGGTCACCTGAAAAGATCTACATCCGATGGATGCCGACGCAGAAGCTCGAAGTCCGTGGCGTCGTGTCCACGGCGCACGCAGCCGGAGACGGCGATGTACTACCACGACGACGGTGTTCCGGTCAGGCATTGCGTCGAACAGGTCGAGCGCGGCGGCCAAGGGAGAGGTCGTGGCTCTGCCGCTGGCATCCTCGCGAGCAGCGGATACGCCGGCGACTGCATTGGGAGTGGTAGATCCGCCTGACCTGCCTCTGCCCCTTCTTCATCTGCCACCTCGACCACAACGGCGGGTTGGCGACAAGAGATCCACCACCATGACAGTTCCAGATCGATGGGGTCTCGGGGGAGGCAGCTCTAGTGATCTATGGGTAGCCAGGCGGGAGCCCCAGATCCAACACGGATGGCGACAAATCCAACTTGGTGGTGTTGATCGGTTGCTCCCTGCCTCTCTTCTTCATCTGTTGGTATTGTTGCTTTGCTTCACGCAACGTTGTGTTTGATGCTATGGTGTTGCTACCTGATGAAATTGTACCGGGAATGAAATTGCAGTTTTTTTCCCCCACTAAAATGATTTCTAGAGTCGGGCAGCCTAACCACCTCAACTGGAAAAGAAAAATTTGATAATTTGACACTTTTTTCGTTGTCCAATTACTTTAATTGACATTTGTGAGGATGACATATGGGACCATCTGAGTGAATGAAAGTGGGCCAGGATGTCAAATAATCGAAACCCATTGAAAAGAGTGTTAAATTATCAAATCTCTCACTGGAAAAATACATCAATTTAGGCAGGAAATTTGATACACCCGTCTATCAAAATCATTTTCACAGGTTGGGTTTTACCTGCTTGTGTATATTATCTGTTTCTAGTGTACTTTTCGCCGGGTTGGCCGAAAATCGACCAACCCAATTGCATTAAGAAGAGAGAAAATCGAGCCAGTTACAAAATGACATTATACTGTTGTCGAGGGCATAAACCCCTGAAAAAGAGAAAAAGGGGAACACACAGAAACTAGGAACCCAAGAAAAGCTCCCACTTGCTACTCTCTATGCTTAAACACTCCAGTTTTCTAGCGTCGTTTGAGTAGATACAGACAGCACATCCCCGTCTTTAGACATGTATTTTATCCACAGGAAAAATAGTTCTTTAGTATAGGCTAACACCAATCTCTTCAGCAATGTAAGATAAATCATCACTGGAGTTAGAATAAGTGTCAAATATACTCATATACAATTGAATTTGTAGCTGTAACAAGTGATAAGGGTTCGAGTTAATGTCGGACTTTGTAACTTGCCATCTCTTTAGATAGAAATGGTGGCATCACAATGTAACCATTGTAATAACAATGTGACATAAGCGTGAAGGGATAGGATATCAACGAGGTCATGGGCTCGAGTGTTATGTTGATTGGGGATAAGGGCCAATTACTTAGAGCTCCGATTAGGGATGTAGATTCTGGCTGAGCCTCGTTAGCAAATATCATAAGTTAATGTGTCATCATTTGGTAGAGCTGATCAATGTAAGAAGGTTAGTCGTCATTCTGCTATATCAGCTAACTACTATACTATAAGAACAGGACAAATCCATAAAAGGGCTTGAATATATACTCGCCTGTGGAAGTCTCCAGGTTTTTCTTCATTTTGAGCGTGTGCGTCTTTTATATCACTGTTTTTCTTAATCACGAACTACTTGACACCTCGTCGTGTTTCTCTTTTTGCGGAACAGGGGAAAACCCCGCCCCATTTTCCCATTATTATGAAAAACTGAAGCAAACAAACAACTTACAAGGTTCACAGTTGTTACAGAACCAAAAACAAAAATAACGACCAGGCCGGGCGGCGGCGACGGTGAGCTCGGATCCGGCCCTCTTGGCCGGATCTGGTACTCCCACCGGCTGCGGCGGCCCTCGGTCCCGACCAGCGACGACAAGGCCGGGCGGCGGCGACGGCGATGGGCCCATTCTTCATAACCATTTTTTCTTTAGTTTCTTCACTTATTATCATATTAATTAACTCATCACAACCATTCTTCATTCAAACCATGCATCTCTCTTCTTGGCTGTGCCGTTCTCTCTATTTGGATAGAGATTTTCTGTGGAACGAGAAGTCTTATTGGCACATGTCTAATTAAGTACTCCCTCCGTTTCACAATGTAAGTCATTCTAGCATTTCCTACATTCATATTGATGTTAATGAATCTAGACATATATATCTATATAGATTCATTAACATCATTATGAATGTGGAAAATGCTACAATGACTTACATTGTGAAACTGAGGAAGTATAAATTACTATAAATGTAGAAAATGGATTTATTTGATTTTTAAAATAACTTTTATATAGAATTTTTTTTATAAAAGATACACCATTTAATAATTTGAAAATGAGGAAGTTGAAGAAAAGAACTAGGCCTTAATATCCGTGTAAAATTTTAAAAGAACACTAGTAATATTTTAGTAGGAAGCGAGTACTTTGAATTATCGACAATACCAAGCGTGTTTGGACAGGTTCACAGCCTCTCGCAGGAACACCATCGGACCAGATGCTGAGATGCATGCCAATGTGCCATCCAAGTCAAGTGGGTGCGTGGCCTGGCCGGACAAAAGACTTGTAAAGTCAGTCAATGGGCCAAATGCCAATGGCACACAAAAAGTTACCGTGCAGCTTCCTGTCACTTTATGTGTGGTGAGGCAAACGCTCCACGTACTACTCCGTGCTACTACTACTAGAAGTCTAGGAGTGCCAATAATCTTACCTAGGCACAAAGACTTTTAGAGCAACTCCAGCGTAATAAGCCTTAAATCGATTTTAATGCAAGAAAACCGAACTGTGTACCTGTGATAGTTGACGCATGCATGTCAGAGCAAAAATCGTATTCCAAAGTATAGGGTGTGTTTAGATAAAAAAAAAAATTAGCCAAAAACGCCAAATCAAATGTTTAGACATATGCATCGTAAGAATAAAAGTGCTGTGATTTTTAAGATTGATTTTAAAAAAGCCTATGATAAGGTTAAATGGTCTTTTGTACAACAGACGTTGAGGATGAAAGGCTTCTCTCCTAAATGGTGTGAGTGGACAGCTTCTTTTATTTAAGGGGGTCATGTTGGTATTAGAGTAAATGATCAGACTGGTAATAATTTTCAAACGTACAAAGGTCTTAGGCAAGGGGATGTTTTGTCTCCAATTCTTTTTAATATAGTAGCGGATATGCTTGCTTTATTAATTAAGAGGGCTAAAGATGTTGGTTCGTTGAATGGGGTAGTCCCTCATCTAGTGGATGATGGTTTGTCCATTTTACAGTATGCTGATAATACCATGATTTTCTTGAAGCATGATTTACAACAAGCAAAGAATCTGAAATTGATTTTATCTGTGTTTGAAAAGTTGTTTGGCTTGAAAATAAATTTTCACAAAAGCGAATTATTTTGTTTTGGTCAGGCAAAGGAATATTATGATCAATATTCTAATATCTTTGGTTGTAATCTTGGCACTTTTTCTGTTAAATATCTTTGTATCCCAATGCATTTTAGAAAATTGGGTAATAAAGATTGGAAAGTTATTGAGCAAAGAATTGAGAAAAAAAATTAGTAGTTGGAAAGGAAAACATATGTTTGTTGGGTAGACTGGTTTGATTAATTTTGTACTTTCAAGTTTAGCTATGTTTATAATTTCATTTTTTGAGATACCGAAAGGGGTTCCTCAAACAAATGATTATTGTAGATCTCGTTTCTTTTGGCAAGGGGATGATAAAAAAAAAGTACAGACTTACTAGATGGGATATCATTTGTCAACCCAAAGATCAGGGAGGTTTGGGGGTTCATAATTTGGAAATACATAACAAGTGTCTTTAGAGTAAGTGGTTGTTTAAGTTGATTAATGAGGAAGGTGTTTGGCAGAACTTATTGAAGAGAAAGTACCTTTATAATCAGTCTATAACCCAAGTTAATAGGAAACGTGGCGATTCCCATTTTTGGTCCAGGCTGATGAAGGTCAAAAGTACTTTCTTAGATATGGATTATTGGAATGTGAATAATGGTGAACAAACAAGGTTCTGGGAAGATGAATGGTTTGGAAACCTGGCTTTTAAAGATAAATATCCATCTTTATACTCCATTGCCCAATGCTATGAGGTCTGTTCCACTTAATGTTTCTTTTAGAAGAGCGTTGGTTGATCAGAACTTAGATAATTGGCACAATTTAGTTGTGTTGATTTTACATACTAATATGAATGATAGCAAAGATAGCTTTACAGGGAATCTCATCAAAATGGTTAGTTTTCTATTAGATCAATCTACTTATCTTTGATTAACAATGGTCATTGTTGGTGAAATGGGAACTAGGGTATCCCTTTCCCCAGTGACCCGAGCTTACATTCTTATTCCGTAGAAGAAAAACCTTATTTAGCCGCAACTAAAGACAACCGCATGTCAGGGCAGGGGACCCAGGACCCACCCTACTTCGGGTCCCAGGGGCTCTGTGTTATTCTATGTTATACATCTCTATCTCTCTCTAGAGAAGTGTAGATACATATAAAATCTATATCTAAGATTTGGATCTATAAATTAGCAAGGCGGAGAGCCCGGGGCCGCCTTTGACCGGGTCCTAGTGCTCTACTTGCCCTTCTAGGTCACACATTCCTCCTTGAGAGGAGTGTGGAGACCTATAAGATTTACATCCTAAGATAATAAGTCGGGGGAAGCCCAAGACCTAACCTAGACTAGGTCAAAGGGCACTCCTTACCTTTCTAGACCACACATTCCTCTTTTAGAGGAGTGTCGAGACTTATAAGATTGAGTGAATTTCAGAAAACCCCGTGTTTTGGGGCCAATGTATCACATAACCACATGTTTTATTTATTTTTTCACGTAACCCAGTGCATTCAATCCAATTAACACAATACCACATGTTTAAGTGTGAGAAAGTGCCACAATGGCAAGTGACATGGCAGACCTGCTCCACATCAGCTGGCCCCAACTGCCAGATCAATGCGTGGGCTATTTAGGGTAGGATCACGCGGGAGAACGGAAGAACCCATCCTCTGTTCCCGCGCACGCGACGACACACCCCTCGTCTTCCTCGTGCTCGCCGCGGCAGTGTTCCACGAATCCTCTTACAAGTTCCAAAGGGCAGCTCGTCGTGTACAGGCAAAGGCAAGCATCTCCAACTCTGCTTTTCTACAGGTAGGTTTCAATTTTAGATCAATTCATGTTTGTAGGGTTTCAGTAACTTGGGGAATTTGCGATTTTTTTCAAGGCAAAATAAAATTGCATCATATTTCAGTATTATGTTGAACCAGTAAGAAGGATGGCCTCGGAAGGTTCAGATGCTGGGAGACATTCCATTGGGTGCCCCATATGAGATGGATTGCTGACTCAATTTCTTTCTCACTAGTTTGTGTTATTTATGTTTCAGTTAGCATTTTTTTTCTTGTTGCAGGATGACGATGAATGTAATTTTGTCTCATGGTTCGATGGGCAGCGGCCGCATAGAGATCTCAACACAATTGAGATTCAACGACACACTATTGATTGTGCAAGATATCGAAATGAAGCTTAAGTGAATCAATGGTATGAACTGCACAAGGAGAGGATGATAGCTGACGGAGAGAGGAACAAGGCCATCGCCATGTTGTAGGCTCTGGAGAGTGGAGAGGAAAAGGAGGGATCACTTCGAAAAGGATGGCACTATCACTATAGATACAACAACAGATTTTGTTGGTGTCCAATGTAATAACGATTAATGTGAGAATTTCTAGGCCATAAGAGCGAACGTGGAGGCTTTCTTTTTCTATTTCTTTAATAATATAATAGATAGATAGATAGATTGTCTAAAGTGGTTGAAAGCTCTAATTTCTGGGATAGTGGTAGTATTCTATCGAAATCGTTATTGCCGTCACTGTACGCTGTTCTTTTTTTAAGATTCATATGAGCATGTATTTATTTGTTTAAAGAAGCTCAGAAGCACAATACATGATACATCCAGTTTTGCAAAGGAGCCCCTTAACAACAGGAAAATTACACATTAGCTTAACATTTTACAGAAAAAAACTTAAGAAGAAAAGAAAAAAAAAAAAAAGAAGCAATTGAGCCCAGCTCGAACTACCTGATCAGTAGAGTCAGTCTTCAGCACTATGTTGGCACATAATTGTCTTTGCACAACGTTTGTGGTTTGTCGTTGGCTCGTTGCGGCTTCGTGACACTTCTGTTCTTTATGGTGATGGAAACACTCTTACGTATGGCGGAATGGAACAATAAAATTATCTCAGCCACAAAGACTTTTGAGTCAGTCTTCGGTACACTACGCATCCATAGCACGAAAGAAAGTTTTGGGGCTTTATAAAAGAAGAGGCATGCAAGGCGTCAAGCGTAGCAGAGATGCGCTAATACTGATTTCAATCTCGAGCCGTTGGCCTCTCGATCAGGCACATGCCTCCGTTTACCCGTCTATCCAAGGCGATTAACTGATTACGCTACCCGTTTGAGCCGGAGCTGCTTCGTCTGTGATGTGGTAGCCAAACATCTCAAAATAATAAGTCACCAGGCAAGTGAATATATTGGTCCTTCTTGGTTATTCTACTGCCCGTATTTTCCTAGTTGAAAATAATCTTAACCGTACTATCATCAGAAAATAATCTTAACCATTGATTTAAAAATTAAAAGTTATACTATAACATCAAAAAAAAAAAGGAGTACAGGGGTTGCAAATTCCACCTGTAAACCGCGAGACAAATTTATTAAGCCTAATTAATCCGTCATAGCAAATGTTTACTGGAGCATCACATTATACCAAATCATGGCGTAATGAGGCTCAAAATATTCGTCTCGCAATTTACATACAAATTATGCAATTGGTTTTTTTCGTCCACATTTAATACTCCATGCATATATTTAAATATTTTATGTGACGGAATTTTTGGAAGTTTGAAGGGAACTACACACTGACGTAGCCTCACTAACATGTGATCCTAATATTTTTTTTGGGGCAGCTTACATAACCAACCGACTCCGAAGAGAATTTTCTTATTTTTCAAAAAAGAATATAGATAACTCATACGAAGGCCGATTGAGATTTAAAAAGTTACACGGTTGATCCAGTTTGTTTACTAGCTGCCCGAACTACTCAGTTTTGTATGGACCCTCACTAATGTCATACTCCCCCCGTTTCGAAATGTTTGACACCGTTGATATTTTAGTACGTGTTTGACCATTCGTGTTTCGAAATGTGAGGGCTGCATATATAGATATGTTGTTTGCCTCGATCGGAGTCTATATGAATTCCCTATAAATTTAAAATTTTGTTGGAAATTATTATCATGGTTGCGCGTGCATACAACCGTCTACGAAAATAATTTTCATAGCTGCTTGTTGTTTTGTCTGCCTATACAAATATTTCGAACTATGGAAAATGTTCTTGTGGGCAGTTTTCTTGCGTCACCAGCTGCGTAAATTATTTAGATATAATAAATTAGTATGGTGGTCCGCGCAGATTGCGTGGCTAGCATCATTGTATTTTCTCTCATATAATAATATATGTGTTTTCTCAATGTATTGTTCAAATATATTAAAATGACAACATAATTTTAAATTTTATGCTAATTATACGAAACTACTAATGTGTAATATTCATATTGTATTTTATATACGTGTTAGTTGTTAATTATTTTTAATATCAAATTTTAGTTATTTGTAAATTATATTCCTATATGGACTTTAGACTCGTCTTTCAATATTTTTTTAATTCTGAATTTTCGTTATCTGTAAATTGTATTTCTATATAGACTCTAACCTCCTCTTCCAATATTATTTATTTTTAATTCCGAATTTTTATTATTTCTAATTATATTTCTATGTGGACTCTAAACTCCTCTTTCAATATTATTTAATTTTTAATTTCAAATTTCAGTTACTTCTAAATTGTATTCCTATATTGACTTTAGACTTTTCTTCCCATGTTTTTTTTTAAATTTCGAATTTTAGTTATATGTAAATTGTATTTTTATACGAACTCTAAACTCTATTTTTAATTTTATTATGTTTATTCCGAATTTTAGTTAGTTTTGAATTCCTATATGGACTCTATACTCTACTTCTAATGTTCCTTATTTTTTAATTCCGAATTTCAACTATTTCTAAATTGTATTTCTATATGGACTCTAGTCTCATCTTCTAATATTCCTTGTTTTTTAATTCCGAATTTCAGCTATTTCTAAATTGTATTTATATATGGACTCTGTCTTTTCTTTTTCTCCGATTAATGTGAGAATTTCTAGGCCATAAGAGCGAACGTGGAGGCTTTCTTTTTCTATTTCTTTAATAATATAATAGATAGATAGATAGATTGTCTAAAGTGGTTGAAAGCTCTAATTTCTGGGATAGTGGTAGTATTCTATCGAAATCGTTATTGCCGTCACTGTACGCTGTTCTTTTTTTAAGATTCATATGAGCATGTATTTATTTGTTTAAAGAAGCTCAGAAGCACAATACATGATACATCCAGTTTTGCAAAGGAGCCCCTTAACAACAGGAAAATTACACATTAGCTTAACATTTTACAGAAAAAAACTTAAGAAGAAAAGAAAAAAAAAAAAAAGAAGCAATTGAGCCCAGCTCGAACTACCTGATCAGTAGTTTGCACAACGTTTGTGGTTTGTCGTTGGCTCGTTGCGGCTTCGTGACACTTCTGTTCTTTATGGTGATGGAAACACTCTTACGTATGGCGGAATGGAACAATAAAATTATCTCAGCCACAAAGACTTTTGAGTCAGTCTTCGGTACACTACGCATCCATAGCACGAAAGAAAGTTTTGGGGCTTTATAAAAGAAGAGGCATGCAAGGCGTCAAGCGTAGCAGAGATGCGCTAATACTGATTTCAATCTCGAGCCGTTGGCCTCTCGATCAGGCACATGCCTCCGTTTACCCGTCTATCCAAGGCGATTAACTGATTGCGCTACCCGTTTGAGCCGGAGCTGCTTCGTCTGTGATGTGGTAGCCAAACATCTCAAAATAAGTCACCAGGCAAGTGAATATATTGGTCCTTCTTGGTTATTCTACTGCCCGTATTTTCCTAGTTGAAAATAATCTTAACCGTACTATCATCAGAAAATAATCTTAACCATTGATTTAAAAATTAAAAGTTATACCATAACATCAAAAAAAAAATTATTGTGCTACCAGTAATTGAAGTGATAGTATAAATACATAGTATTTTGTTAAGGTATACCCAAAACTTTGTCAACTATTCGTTGTACAGCTTGATCTAAACTAAAGCTAAGGTAGAAAACACTCTTATACTTACTATGAATTAGTATAAGGAAATAAAGAAGAAACCAATGCTTCCATGTGTATACAAAAAAGTACAATTAATAACATTCATTCATCTGCTAGTGAAATTTGAGATTTTGGCTGAAAGTTGTCTCAAATATATTTCACTAACCAGTTTACTTAAATTCTATATCATTTTTTTCCTTTCATTTATAATTGAACTTTTAAGTGATTTACAAAAAAATGAGCTATATTTTTTTCTTTTCTTTTTTTTTTTGCGGGGATATTTTTTTTCTTTTCGCATATAAAGTTTGCATGGAAACAATAAATACTTTGAACACAATCACATGACTAATAAACCCCACTTTATAAATTTATAATTTTGCAGATCATATATAATGGTACCATATTATACTATTAATTGGAATACCCCTCTAATCATTTGATACAAGTCTATCTAGCATCATGTACTTTGAAACCGCACAACCAACCCCCAAACTTTGCAATACCGTATATATTATACCCCCCAGGTGGTTTTGCATAATTAGAAGCTTCAAAGAGCAGTTTTGAACAGCTAGTATCACATATTTACATGTCATCAATCATCGATCATCAATTTATACTCTCCCGTGACGTCGTATTAATATTAAATTGGCATTCATTTCTAGGTTATAGCTAAAAAAATAGGTAGAAAAGAAATATTTAGGTGGATACTTTAAAATATATGTCCAATGCATATTTCCTATCGATAATTAAACTCATCCAACATATATGTAAATTAGATAAAAACCACCTTAGGATATTATATGACTGGTATTGTTTATTTAAGGTGTTGGATGTCTTGTTTCAAAGTTTCATGGTGCTAGATGGTCTAATGAAAGCTCAGGATGGTATTTGGACTTTTTCCTATACTACTTACATGGAATTCCAAAACTTTTAGAATTTTCCAAAGAGTAAATTACATCAATTGTACACGAAATTGTCAGGTGAGTGTAATCAATTGTAAACACTTGTTTTGGTGTATAAATTTGTTTGGTGCATGCAAACCAAAGCTAAAATGACATGACAAGACCAATTTTACTAAGTTGAATAACATAAATTAGTATGTGACATACGTGCACATATGAAAGGCTATATTTCTAAACTTGGTTTCTACCCCTTGCATTACTACTCTTTTTTATTTTTTTTTCTTTATGCAATCATCATGCTTTATTCTAGATTGGCTGAATAGATCTTTATCTATATGGCATTCTTATAAGATATATGTTACTCAGCATTTAAATCAACAACAAAATAAGAAACGTTAACCTTATTGTGTGATCTTGGCCTTGGTTCACACGCACTAGATAAGTTCGAGCACGAATATGAGTATTTTATAAGTTCATGCGCACTAGATTGCAACCACCTAACATGTACGTGTATCATTAATGTAATTTACTTTTTTAAAAATAAAAGGCACGATGTGGTTACATGCATGTATTGCATGCATGCATGCATGCATATTACCATCGAAGAGTTATTATGTCTAATTAGCATTTTCCTTCCCTGACAGTGCTATTCGTGGAAGGAGAAAAAAAATCTTTTAAAAATAAATGATCAAATAATCAACTTTTAGGATTTAATGATATATTCTTACCTCTCTATTGGTAAGGTCTAAGGTGGGACATTATAAAAGACCTCGGATGGATATCATCTTCAGATTATAAATGTTATTTTTTCCCTCGGAAACGCAGGACAATTGCACTTCATGTCATTAAGAAAAAAACAAATATAGTGATCCGAAGGATCCTTCCATGAACATCTATTTACCTATCTATCTATTATCTACTCCCTCCATCCGATAATATAGCAACCTAGTACCGGACGAGACATTTCGACAACGAATCTGGACAATGTCTCATCCGGTCCTAGGTTGCTATATTATGGGACGGAGGGAGTACTAAAAGTCCATTAAACTTCCTACAAACGCTCTTAATCCGCCACGTGGCGCTCTAAAAAATAGAGAAATTCTAAGAAATTCTAAGAAAGAAAATATCTAACCTTTGATTTTCATTTAAATTGATGGAACCACTATTTTCATCCATTAGATCAATCTAAACAAATCCTTCCACCGGCCTGCACCATTATATATCCCGTATGTAGCCATGCCATGCATATGTATGTACCTGTACGTCCATGCATATATCCCCTCCTCTCTCTCTCCCTTGATTTTACTTCCTATAGCGTTTCAATTTTATTTATCGATAACTTAAGGTCAATAGAGAATAAAAAATATCGGGCGATCAATTTTCTCTTAAACTAGGAAACCTATTATTTTCAATCATTAGATCATGATTATAACTACTAAAGTAAATAATCCAATCAGTCCAGTCCTCCTCTAAAGAGAAAATGAACACTTGGTCATTTTCAAAATTGGGTTTGACTATTATACCATCCTCAAACCGTGATTCGATAAAATACCAATCTACATGCCACATTGCCATTATATTTCTATTATAATAGTGTATTATTCTATTAAGTAAAACGTATCTATCTTCTATCTATCTATTACATACTACAAATCCATCAAACTTCCAATAAACGCTCTCAAGCCGCCACGTAGCAATACTTAAAATGCTCTCAAGCTGTCATGTGGCGTTAATAAAATCCATCCCTCAATTTTTACTTAAATCAGTGGGACCACTATTTCTAGCCATCCAATTAATTGAGATTAAAACAAGCTAGCGCCGCTAGAATGGCAGCTTGGGGCGGCGCGGAGAGGGAAGCTCCCTAGGGCGTCGTTGTGGTCATCCTGCTCCTGCCCACCTGTCCCGCTATGGCTGATGATTAATTTATTTTTGGCTTTTCAATTTTGTTATTCACACGCACGTACTCGTGGTTTCTTCATGAATACACTTATTGATTTTCTTGCTGGTTAGTACTTAATACACTCTATCTCTAACCTCTGATTCAATCCCTCCTATTTTCTCTCTTTATTTTTACATACAGCAGTATCAGATAAAATTTTGTGATGATAAAGTTTAAACAGTCATAACTTCAAAATTATATTCCCTACGTTGTAGAATATAACATCTTTAGTTACGAATCTGGATATGTGTATATCCAGGTTCGTAGCTAAAAGTTGGTATATTCTGATATAGAGGTAGTACATCTCATTTTTTTTATCTGTTCAACATTATATTTACAACTAAATTGATAATTGATTATATCTATCTATTTTTTATCTCATACGTTCCACCACATCCTTTTCCTCCTCATCATTCTTCTCTTTCTCTTTTATTTTTTTATTAAGGTTATGCTCCATAATTTGTTACTATAAAAATTGTTAGATCTATTTTTATGTGGAGCTTTAATTTATATATGAATGATCTTGGTGACATTCCTACAAACACTCTAAGCCGACAAGTGGCACCATATAAATACTCCCAAGTTACCACATGGTACTCTAATGATATAGAGAAATCTGGCCATCGATTTTCATATAAATCGGTAGACCCATGATTTTAGATCACTAGATCTTTCTTAAAAAACAAAAACTCTCATCGTCCCCACCTTAGTGCAGCATGCACGTAGTGATTTGAACGCTCCATATGTTCCTTTTTTTTAATACCACAATTAAAATTAAAATTATCACAATGAAAAAAACCACACAAATAGACATCATCCGTGTTAAAGTCCTTTAAACATCCTATAAATGTTGTCTAACCATTGTATGGCACTCTTAAATTAGATAAACATGCAACCATTGGTTTCCACTTAAATTGATGTGTACACGTTATTTTAGTTGTTATTAGATCTATTTCTTTTTTTCTTTAGAAAAAAACACCCCAAACTTCTTTCCTTCCTCTCCATCCCTATGGGCATTAAAGTACATAAACGCTTTGCGAAGCTGTTATTTGTAAATTAGAGAAAATCCTAATAAATCTAAGAAATAAACATCCGACCATCGCTTTTGACTTAAACATCAACACATTATTTTAGGTCATTAGATCAACCAAATATCCCAACCCTCCCACCACCATTCCCGTGCGGTGTGCGGCGTTACTTTTCTTACTTTCCTCTATTTATTTTAGGTCATTAGGTCAACCAAATATCCCAACCCTCCCTCCACCGTTCCTGTGCAGTGTGCGGCGTTGCTTTTCTTACTTTCCTCTATTTTTTCTCTCTCTATGTCAATTAACATCAAAATTATCTTTATGGGCAAAGAAAAGACCAGAAATGTACCTCCACTTATTTGTCCAAGCCAGCTATGCTTATGTCCCTTATGATCTATTTGAACTATCATATTATTCTATTAAGTGAAATCAATAATTTCATACCCATAATGACTATGTTTAAATGCTAACCAAAAATTACATTATGGACCCACATACATATTGAGGCCTCCACTAAATAAAAACATACTAAAATTTCTCACTAAAAATCAAAATATCCCACCTTTTTTTAAAAAAAAAACTGTTAAGACCCATTACTTATATCCCATTAGACATCTAACGACTTTCTATCAACTTAATTAATATTTCTCTCAACATGTATATAGGAGCTATTTACTCATACAGTTTGATATTGATGCTTTTATCAATAAATAATCTTTTTAGGAGATAAATAATAATCTTAAGATGATCATAGCATCTAAATTATATATATGATCTATGAAGTCACCTGGCCAGTTGAACATCATATGATCGTACTAAGCACGTTGCACCAAGGAATCTTAGTAGTGAAACAACCTTGACGTGGTCTCATCAATATATAAGTCAACTCCATATAGGAGTTAGAAGACCATGTCCTTTTTTTTTGATAAAACTTGCTACAGTATATCGTGAATTCCTGCCATTTAGCATAGAGCAATCTAGAATCGTGTATTTGTTATATGACACTCAAATATTAGTGGTAATTTGCTAAAGAAAATACTACGACCTCCGCATTAAATTTTCTTACTTAGTTGGAGAGTGATAGATAATTTAGAATGAATGCCTTTACCCATGCCTTTTGTAGGATCAACCCACTTATATTTTCATCATGAATTACAGAGATCAAAGCATTTCAAGGATGCTTCATAGAGTGGAATTCTCAAAAAAATGAAGATGAAAAGAAATGATAATTGAACAAAATTAATATAATTTTATTTTTTTGTTGGTTTTAAAACCCATTATAAATAGAAACATTCAAACATTTTAGCAGAACTAATAAAATGAATATATCTAAAATTTCAAACAGAATCTTATAGAAAAATTGGACTTTCGTAGGAAACACATCTCTTGTTTCGATAGAAAATTTTCTCATAAATTTAAAACTACACGGGTTTGAAGTAGTTTTAGTTCACAATTTAGAATTTATATGTCGTAAGGGTAATATTTAGAAGAAAATTATAAGCAGCATTCAAAGCATGTTAAATAAGTTCAAATTTAGTTTAGGATAAAGTAAAAGAATATTTTTGATAGAAAACTATATGTACATGGACATTCATAATAAAATTTCACGTATATTAAATAAGACGCCCGTGCATATGCGCGGGCTACCATCCTAGTTACCCAAAAAAGCATCACATATGGTTATACTAAACACCCCCTTAGGACTGGCTAATTAAGGGGCTGTTTGGGAAACAGGGACTTATTCCAAGTCCATGTCACATTGGATGTTTGGATACTAATTTGGAGTATTAAACATAGACTAATTTCAAAACCCATTCCATAACCTTGGACTAATTCGCGAGACGAATCTTTTGAGCCTAATTACGCCATGATTTGACAATGTGATACTATAGTAAACTTTTGATAATTATGGATTAATTAGGCTAAAAACTTCTTCTCGCGGATTAGCTCTCATTTATGAAATTAGTTTTTTTATTAGTCTATATTTAATACTCTAAATTAGCGTCTAAACATCCGATGTGACGGGGACTAAAACAAAAAGTTTTAGCCTAAGCAACTGTCACGAGCGACCAATTGAGAAGTTAATGGAACGCCTTAGCTCCAGCTGCACACCAGAGACTACTCTCATTTCAAATAGGCTGTAGAACCACCGAGATACATATTAGGACGAGCGCCATTCCGATGCTTCCAAATCACCCAAAGCATCGGATATCGTACATGCTCTTAACTAGTTGTATTTTATAAAAAAAATATATATATATGGTGTAGTATGAAATGCGATATATTTATTTTCCTATTGTGAAACTTAAGTTTTTCTATTTTGCTTCACTAATTTTGTATCCCTATCCTCAAAATCCTGCGTCCACCACTACTAAATAATCATTGAGTTCAACCCTTTCTTCATATCTTCAGGGACATCCATCACTTTGCAGGCTGACGTCGCTCCAAACCATGCCACATATACATGTAAATAATGAAGCAGAGTTACGGCAGTTGGCTCACCTAAATCATGAGCTTCGAGGCAAGCTGTGGATCTACGGTCTTGAAAATGTTAACAGCAGGGAGGCAGCTGTTGAAGCCAATCTTGCCGCCAAGCAACACCTCAAACAACTGGAACTGGGATGGCACAACAATATCGGCGGTCCGGATGCTGATGATCAGATGAATAATGTTGAAGCCCAGAAGGTGCTTGAGGGCCTTTGCCCACCCACGGACCTTGAAACACTGCTAATCAGTGGTTACTGGGGCTCAAGGTATCCTACTTGGCTGGTGGATCAGCAGAATAATGGGCCCAAGAACCTGCACAAACTTACATTGGTGAACTCCAGTCAACTGCGATCTATTCCTGAACATAGTGAGTTGTTCACTCATCTTCGTTCGCTCGAGATTGCCTGTTGCAATTGGGACTCTTTACCAGATAACATGGAGCGCCTCACCTCACTCAAGGAATTGATATTAAGCTTTTGCAATAATATCTTGTCATTTCCAACGCTGCCCCAGTCTCTTGAGCGAATTGAAATTGTTGAATGCAAGGCCATGCTCATGAGTTGGCAAAAGATCGAGCACACATTCCCCACAAAAAAAATGGTAAAATCCATATTCTCCACCATTTACCGTTTTCTATTTGAAAAATGTTGCTTCCTTGATTAGTACTATATGTCACTAACGCTGCTTGTGTCTTTGTTCATCAGCGAGTACAAACCTTGATCATGGTGTACGTGCAAGCTGGCTTTAATCAAGGTGACCCAGAACCGTAAGCCAAAATAACACTGGCATGTCCAGATTGTGTGTTGTCGTGCTTGGTATATATTTGCTGCAAATTTCAGTATAATCTTGTGAACTCTGTTTTATCTTCTTACTTGAGTTTGGTCAAGCGCATGGCCGGGTTTGTCGGTTCAGCGCCTATATATTGAGTTTGCCTGTATGTTGTGTGTGGCATACGTGTTCCTGATGCGTGGGATGGCGCGCATCGTTTATGTTATGATCATGCTGCGTGTTTGGGAAACTACTACAGTCATTTCCCGTTGTTGCTTGCTGTTAAATAAGAGAAGAAATAAAAAAATCCAGAAAATTAGCTGCGCAGTTTTGGCAGCACAAAACAATGCTCTCATGTGTTTGCTTACTGGGTGTTGAATAACTGAAGGTTCTTCCTTCCTTTTTTGTGATTTATCAGTGAAATGGGTGCTTAATTAGCGTAATTTTTTAATAATGTCAACGATGAAAGCTGATGAACAAGCTTTGCTTCTTTGCCATGCCGCTGCTGACGCAGCCGGAGACGGCGGTATACCAATATCAGCCCATCAAGAGTTGGAACGGAGACTAAATTAACGATCCATATAGGCCCATCAGAATTTGCATAGATAATGAATATTGGCCCATCATCTGTTGAATGGAAAAACAAAAATCACGATCCACCTATGCCGGCCCATCCTTTTTTTTTTTTTGGAATAATCACCGGAGGGGAGAGTTTCCCCACCTGAATCTTCCATTGCCAAAGAAAGATAGTTCTGACTTACAGAGATTGGGCTATACCAGCGGCAAGCCATTACAGATTAAACAAAAGAAGGGGGGAGGAGATACAGAGAATACAAAAGAGAGGCCACCACCTTCCCCAAAGAGACAACAGTTGATGTTAGGCACCTGCAAAAAACCCAACAAAAAACCAGAGCAACCTAAAGCTAACACCCAAGCTCATCAACAAACATTTCCTTATGCAGACCTGGCAACGCCAGTACTCCTCGCCGAAGGGCCTTTCTGCCACAAGGTCAGCTTGGTTTAACAGCGACCAAAAGACTGTGGAAGTCAAAAACCACCCGCATCAAGCCATCAAGAATCCAACTTAAACTTGTTGCTGCTTGGATCAGTGCCTGCTGACGCCCTTTGGGGGAAGGAAGCCCCAGAGGAGGGAGGGCTACTGAAGGTTGCGGCCATAGGCCACCCGCATCGAGTCTTCTTTAATCTGACTATAACAATTGCTTGCAAGTTCCACGCCCTCCAACGTCCTTTCAGTGAAGGAAGCCTCAAAGGAGGAAGGGCCGCTGAACAATGTGGTTGAGGACATGCCAAGGAAAGGAGAGGAGACTAACAGGGAGGTAGATAAGAGAGAAGTGGTAGATGGGGGAATCCTACAGATGGAATTCCAACAACAGATGGAATGCCAAAAAAATCTAATGATAATATATTTTTTCATGCATAATCATGTAAATGACAATGTTTGTATTTTAATAAGCGGCTTGTTCTTTTTATAAACGGTGTTTTTTTTTCTTGCGCGATTTTCTTAAACCATTTTTCAGAAATAGCGCATTTCTTTCTAACATTTTTTTTCTACCATGTTATTTTTCCTTTTTTTTTACTGATGACGAAAACCATATTTTCTCCCTTTTTTGTTTTGCTTTTCTCGCGTGTTTTTTGCCTATTTTTTCTGACAATTACTTTCTCGCGTGGTTTTTTTTCCTGTTTTTTCTTAATGTTATTTTTTGCTTTTTTCCAGTACATGAGAATATATGACGAAATAAAAGCCGTGTAGTAGATGGTAAAAAATCGATGGATCCTATCCGACTCAAGCGTCCATCAATTTAGCTTTTTTCTGACAGTTCTTTCAGAGCGATTTTTTTATATAGATAGTGTTTTTTTCTTGCGTGGTTTTTTCAAACCATTTTTTTTAGAAATGGCGCATTTTTTCTGACAGTCTTTTCCTCGCATGTTTTTTTAAAAAGTTTTTGCCGACAATGGAAATAATTTTTCTCACGTATTTTTTTTATTTTTTTAAGAAGATGGAAAAACCTTTTCAGCGTGTTTTTTGCGCTTTTTTCTGACATTTTTCTCACACGTTTTTTTGACCGTTTTTATTTTCTCGTGCATTTTTTATTTTTAAATAGTTAGATTAGTTAGAGATAGAGAAGAGATTTTATAGCTGATTAGAAATTGGACTTTGTTTCGTCCTTTCCATTTTTTTCTCGCGTGCATTTTATTTTATACGAACCAGTTTTTTATTTTTTACGAACCATTTTTTTGCCACTTTCTTAGGTAATTGGACGAACTTTTTTAGATGTTTTTTCGGATTTTTTTCGCCTTTACAGGAATTCAGACTCTTTTCCGTTTTAAAAGAATCAGTCTAGCGTTTTTTTTTCACCAATTTTTTGCCTTTATAGGAATTGGATTTTTTTTCCGTTTGCATCTACAGTTTTTTCCGCCACTTAGGGAAATAGACTTTTGTTGTTGTTTTTTGTTTATTTCTTTTTTGTGTGGCTTTTCTTTATCTTTTTATGCACCTTTCTGTCTTTGTTCTATCCCTTTTATTATTGTTTTTTTAAAAAAAAGACCAAAAGCACCTTATTGCAAGATTATAGGGCTCAAATGTAAATATAAATTACAGGGACTAAATGTAATGTACAAACCCAAAAATTAAAAATCATATAAAAAATGAATGCTCTCGACTTTGTAGGTTCCGTTTTGCAAACAGATCTTCAATCCGACACATCAATTTGTTCTTTCACCAAGATGTAGGAATATCACGGTATAGATTGAAACCGACAAGAAGTGGTGCTAGAATCTCGGACTTAAACCGAGAGGAGTGGGACTCGATTTAGAGGTCGGACTTTTTTTTCTAAGAGGGAATCGCAGCGAGTCGGACTTTTTTTATTTTGTTATCGATATTTTTTTTACGGGACCGAGTCAGACTTTTTTTTTACCGCTATTTTGTTTTTTCTTTTTTCCGCACGTTTTTGTTCGGCCGGTTTTTTTTGGATCGGACAATTTTGGTTTTTTTTGCCTTTTTTCGCCATGTTTTTTTATCGGACAAACTTGGTTTTTTCGCCCGTTTTTTTGAGACGGACGATGGAAGCACCTTTTATTTTTTAAGTAGTAGAGATTACGTCTAATGTTTCCTTTAAAAAAAGTATTACGTTATGTGCCAAAGTCTTAATATTAGTGTCTATGTTATAGCAGCACTCTGTAATAATTCAGTTTAAATGGACCTAATTTTAATGGGATACATGTAGAACTGAACTAATAAATATAACCAAACAACAATTATATTTTGACCACATACAGCTAAATAAAAATAAAAGCAAAGATATATAAACATTTAATTCAATTTGCTTCTTTCGAGGTGGACTGCTCAAGCTGAAGCAATCTTATACTCTGCTTGGCAATGCATCATTGTGAGTACTCACTTAATTACAATCCATGTTGTCGATACCTTTGATCATACAATATATCCTCGTAGTATCTCCTTATACGCGAGTCTCTAACGAAATAGATTGTGGAATACCACTAACCAGTATCCTATGGGCGACAGATTCAATTGTCTATGCCTCTCATTTACAGGAGTGTATCTGGATGCTGCTCCGTGAAGTTAGTAGGCATTGTCGCGAATGCAATCTTAGCTGGCGTTTGCATGCATTTCATTAGATAAGGTATGGCCAGCTTGAAGCTCTACGATTACGCATGCTTGCACTCGCCATGCCTTTGAAAACGAAGGAGTAGTATTGACAATCTGTTGACTTAATTTTCTCGCAAATCGTATATGACCTAGGCCGAGCGAGCAATCACCAGTCTCCATGCACCTTATCATTCTAGCATATCGTGTAGATTGCAAACTGAAGCTATGCGTGAGAACACGCTGGACATTCACTACCTGATGTGCTGACTCCCTCTTGGTGCTACGAAGAATGCTATATTAGAGCGAGAGAGAGCAATTTTATGTCTGGGCGGTACATTTTTTCTATATTGTATTGGTATCTGCTTTTGCATATGATCTAGGTGCTACGATCCATATATAATTCAACTACGGATTTGGTTGATCTCTCAAGATAATTCCTCTGAACGTAAATTGTCCTCAGAGAGGATGAATGGTCTTAGCTCTCGCGCGTTTTCACACAGGACAAGACGTCCACGTAGTGGATTTCATCATTTGATTGTTTCTAAAGGATCATTGAATTTAATCTTTATATGTATCAAACCACGCTCTCTAATTTCCTTTCTTTCTTTAATTTTCATATTTCCAAATGATCTCAGGGGTACTATCGAGGGATCGAGTACTAACTACCGATCACCCGTGTTAGTAGCTCACTGAATAGCGACCACGTTTCAGGCACTATAAGTCAGACTCAGTAGAGTAGCTTTAAAAACCCGTGCCACAGATTGTAGCGGTTGGGTGAGTGCGGGAACGAACATGCCAATCATACCGACATACCCTAGAAGACAAACAAGTGCAGTAGCACCATAAGGGCGGAGTCCGAGCGTCGTATTACTAGGCGGAGACTCGTGCCCCCATAACCCGCTGGAATCCCTCGCCATTGATGGAAGTAGAGAAGGAAAGGGGCAAGAAGAGGAAGAGGAGAAAGAGAAGGAATGGTTAGAGAGAAAGAAAGAGATTGAGTCTCCCTCGGGAATCTTTATCTCTGGATATGTCCCTGAGTGCATGTTGCGAAGTGTCCTTTCACCTTTGGTTAGCAGACAAGTAGGCGCAGTATCTTCCCAACCACTCATAGACATCGAGCTCAGCCTTATTGATGGGCTGTGTGAGTTGCTAATAAGTGGTCTTAGTATTATCACTAGCCCTAGATTCTTAGAGTATCTGCGAGTGAAATGAATGTTCTATGTTCCCACATGGTGGCACTAGTGGAATAATGTAAAAAAATGTAGCTAACAGTGATGAGTAATAATGTATGTGAACAGTCTTCCAATTTGTTGTCTACAGATTCATTGGATTGGTTACTGGTGTTCAATATTATTGTCGAAGATGAGATAGGACGCAACACAGGGCATAGCGCACAGCTAATTAAGCCAAATGTGGAGGCGATAATGTGATTCGATCGTTCAAATGAGGCAATTTATGCATTGTTTCTAGGCAAAACCATGTGGCGGCGAGGGCCATGCATATGCGAGATCAGAAGATCTAGGCGGACAGAAGACTTGTCGGAGTCTAATCCGTGCTAAAGTGTACCGGATGCCCGCACAGGTTCTCCATATCCTTGACACTTCTGCTTTCTTCTATCCACTGCTGCTGCTGGATGATGATCATTGATATATAACAAAACACTCCAACATATGGACAATCTCTTCAATACGACTTGGAACTAACCACCGGAGTTCATTTGGCGCACGATCGCATGAAATCAATTTAATAGGAGGACTTGAAGACTTGATCTTATCCTGCAGTAGCGAGCGTGATTACATAATATAGGGACGAAAGATGAGTTGTGTCCTATGGTAATTGCCAATGATTCATTTCCGCCGTGACTTTTTTAAATATGTTTGACCGTTCGTCTTATTCAAATTTTTTATGAAATATGTAAATCTATATGTATACCATAAAAGTATATTTAACATGAATCAAATGATTGCTAGAAACGAATATAATAATTACTTAAATTTTTCCGAATAAAATGAACGACGGGTTCAAAATGTTTAAAAAAAGTCAAATCGGCGTCAACATTAGGCGATGAAGGCGAAGTATTTTAGCGGTAGACATTTGCCGGTAATTTGATGTATTTAAATGGTGAAGCTAGAGCACAGTGGCATATGACAACTTATTTTTAGAACTGACACACATGATGATCATATGTGCTTGATTCTTAGCTTTGGTCAAGTGAATGTTGGTGTGGTCAATTAACTCGT
>CM020187.1:9551750-9667525 GCA_009805545.1 Oryza longistaminata | reverse complement strand
TAGTGCATGGTCCCACCCGCGACGAGGGAGGACAGCACGACAGAGCACGCCACGGCCAGCGCCGTGACGCCGCGCCCCACTGCAGCCGCGCCCGTGGACCGGCCGCCGCTGGCAGCACGCCTCCGTCCCGGCGCCGACGCCACCGACGCGGACATGACGGCCACCGCCACGACCGCGCGCGACGAGCAATACAACGCCCCTGAGATGCCATCGCAGGAATGATCGAGTACGGCAAGCGACGCATAAGCACCGGCGGGCGCGCTCGGAGCCGCTCGCCGTCCCGGGGGCGCGGGCGCGCGGGGCGCTAGACGCCGTGGGTGCGACGCGTGGTGGGCCTCGCCGCGACACGTTGGGCTCGAGGGTGGCGTAGGGTGGCACTTGCGGAGCAGCTTGAGGAACTTGTCGCTGGGCTTGCTGCGGCGGCGAGGGCGGTCGGCGGGGTCATCGGAGCGCCTAGGCTTCTTGCCGAGGCGCCCCTTGCCCTTCTTCCGCCTTGCCGCCGGCTTCTTGCGCTTGTGGTGGTTCGACGCGGCGCCGGCTGGCGGCGGATGGAGAAGACAGAGGCTGCGGGGCGGCGGCGGAGACCACGGGGCTCTTCCACCGGGAGCAACCAACCCCTCGATTTTATCTTATTGAGGATGGAGCTAGTTGGCCGGCGAAATCCCTCGCCGCCGCCGCACGCCGGTGGGGAATGGCGTCGTCGGCAAAGAAAGAAGAGAGGAAGGGAGGAGGCGGCGGCTGGGCCTTGGGGTGGAGGGGACATTAGAGAGAAAAGGGGGAGAGAAAAGAGGGAGAAGGGAGAGAGAGAGGGAGGAGGAAGAAGGGAAGAAGAAAGGATGACATCTGGGCCCTACATGTCAGTGGGTCCTACAATGTATTTTTATGTGTGAATGACAGATGGGTCCCATAGATATTTTTTTTAATTCTAATGCCACGTAAGCGCCACGTGGGACGAAGACCGGGTCAACACTGCCACGTCAGCGCCACGTCAGCAAAACCGCTGTCCAAAACCGTTGAGGGAGTCAAATTGCACTGGTTTTAATAGTTCGGGTAGTCGTTCTATCCGGTTTTTCGGTTGAGGGGTACGAATTAGATTCGGCCTATAATTAAGGGAGTCAAAGTGGACTTTTTCCATTAATTTTAGCCTGTCAATCTTATACCTATGGGCCGCGACGAGCAGATTCCGAGCCATTCGTGCCCGTAATGTCATCCTCATCATTGTAAGGCAGGATATCGGTGTAGATGAACTGAAGCATGGTCCGAAACACGCTAGGATCCATGTCATCAACCTGAAAAATGTAAAGCTGGAGCTCCCGTCTCCTCATGCTATATATAGAGAGGAGAGCAATTTTATGTTTCTTAAGGAGGTACCATTTTTTCTATTGTAAATTTGGTATCTCTTGTTATCTAGGTACTACGAGGTATCAAATTTTACACTAAATTTTTGGTACCTCATGATACTTCCTCAAGAACCGTAAAATTGCTCTAGAGAGGATGATGAGCTCAGGCTGGCGTTTCACACCACAAGCGTCCACGTAGTGGATTCATCTTTGATTTTTCTAAAAGGATCATTGAATTATCTTTATGTTCAAACACGCTCTCTAATTTCTTTCTTTCTTTAATTTTCATATTTTCCAAATGACTAGGGGTCTGATAGGCAGTACTAACTACCGATCAGCTGTTGTAGCTACTATACGACAGTTTCAGAGCAGCAGTAGCAGTTAGCTATTTACAACCGCCACAGTTGTAGCGGTTGTGGCAGTAAGACCAACCGAACATACCCTAGAAGAACAAGTGTATGCAAGGGCGGATCCAGCGTGTATACTAGGGGGACTCGTCCCCCATGACCCGCTGGATCCCTCGCCATTGATGGAAGTAGAGAGGGAAAGGGGAAGAAGAGAAAGAGGAGAAGAGAAGAGAAGGAATGGTTGAAGGAGAAAGAAGTAAATGAGTCCCCCTCTAATCTTACTCTGGATCTGTCCCAAAGTGCATGTGCGAAGTCATTTCACCTTGGTTACACATTGACAAGTAGCGAGCATCTCCCACCACTCATAGACAATCGAGCTCAGTTTTTGTTGGATGGGTGCGAGTTGCTAATAAGTGGTCCAGTTTATCACTAGCCCCTAGATTCTTAGAGTATCTGCGAGTGAAATGAATGTTCTATTTCCACATGGTGGCTAGTGAATAATGTAAAAAAAATTAGCTAACAGTGATGAGTAATAATGTAATTGAACAGTCTGTCCAATTGTTTTGTTACAGTTTCATGGAGGTACTGGTGTTCCAATATTATTGTCAGCGTTTTTTTTTTCACCACTATTTTTTGCCTTTTATAGGAATCGGATTTTTTTTCCGTTTGCATCTACAGTTTTTTTCGCCACTTAGGGGAAATAGACTTTTGTTGTTGTTTTTTGTTTATTTTCTTTTTTGTGTGGCTTTTCTTTTTCTTTTTATGCACCTTTCTGTCTTTGTTCTATCCCTTTTATTTATTGTTTTTTTTAAAAAAAAGACCAAAAGCACCTTATTGCAAGATTATAGGGACTCAAATGTAAATATAAAAATTACAGGGACTCAAATGGTAATGTACAAACCCAAAAATTAAAATCATATAAAAATGGAATGCTCTCGACATGTAGGTTCCGTTTTGCAAACAGATCTTCAATCCGACACATCAATTTGTTTTCACCAAGATGTATGGAATATCACGGTATATATTGAAACCGAGAGAAGTGGTGCCTAGAATCTCGGACTTAAACCGAGAGGAGTGGGACTCGATTTAGAGTCGGACTTTTTTTTTCTAAGAGGGAATCGCAGCGAGTCGGACTTTTTTTATTTTTTATCGCTATTTTTCTTACGGGACCGAGTCAGACTTTTTTTTATCACTATTTTGTTTTTTCTTTTTTTCCGCACGTTTTTGTTCGGCCGGTTTTTTTGGATCGGACAATTTTGGTTTTTTTTGCCTTTTTTCACCCGGTTTTTTTATCGGACAAACTTGGTTTTTTTCGCCCGGTTTTTTTGACGGACGATGGAAGCACCTTTTATTTTTTATTTTTTATAAGTAGTAGAGATTACGTCTATGTTTCCTTTAAAAAAAAGTATTACGTCTACGTGCAAAGTCTTAATATTACGTCTATGTATAGCAGCACTCTGTAAATTCAGTTTAAATGGACCTAATTTAAATGGGATACATGTAGAACTGAACTAATAAATATAAACCAAACAACATATATTAATTTTGACCACATATCAGCTAAATAAAAATAAAAGCAAAGATATATAACATCTAATTCAATTTTGCTTCTTTCGAGGTGGGCTGCTCAGTGAAAGCAATCTTAATACTGCTTGGCATGCATCATTGTAGTTCCACTTAATTACAACCATTGTTGCATCGATACCTTTGTGCAACACATATATCCTCGTAGATTAATTTTAGCCTGTCAATCTTATACCTATGGGCCGCGACGAGCAGATTCCGAGCCATTCGTGCTCGTCATGTCATCCTCATCATTGTAAGGCAGGATATCGGTGTAGATGAACTGAAGCATGGTCCGAAACACGCTTGGATCCATGTCATCAACCTGAAAAATGTAAAGCTGGAGCTCCCGTCTCCTCCTGCTATATATAGAGAGGAGAGCAATTTTATGTTTCTTGAGAAGGTACCACTTTTTCTATTGTAAATTTGGTATCTCTTATTATCTAGGTACTACGAGGTACTAGGTACTACGAGGTACCAAATTTTACACTAAATTTTGGTACCTCATGATACCTCCTCAAGAACCGTAAAATTGCTCTAGAGAGGATGATGAGCTCAGGCAGGCGTTTCACACCACAAGCGTCCACGTAGTGGATTCATCTTTGATTTTTCCAAAAGGATCATTGAATTATCTTTCTGTTCAAACACGCTCTCTAATTTCTTTCTTTCTTTAATTTTCATATTTTCCAAATGACTAGGGGTCTTAACTACCGATCAGCTTTTGTAGCTATGACAGTTTCAAAGCAGTAGTAGCAGTTAGCTATTTGCAACCGCCACAGTTGTAGCGGTAGTGGCAGTAAGACCAACCGAACATACCCTAGAAGAACAAGTGCATGCAAGGGCGGATCCAGCGTGTATACTAGGGGGACTCGTCCCCCATAACCCGCTGGATCCCTGGCCATTGATGGAAGTAGAGAGGGAAAGGGGAAGAAGAGGAAGAGGAGAAGAGAAGGAATGGTTGAAGGAGAAAGAAGTAGATGAGTCTCCCTCTAATCTTACTCTGGATATGTCCCTGAGTGCATGTGCGAAGTCCTTTCACCTTGGTTACGCATTGACAAGTAGCGAGTATCTCCCACCACTCATAGACAATCGAGCTCAGCCTTTATTGATGGGTGTGAGTTGCTAATAAGTGGTCTAGTTTATCACTAGCCCCTAGATTCTCAGAGTATCTGCGAGTGAAATGAATGTTCTATTTCCACATGGTGGCTAGTGAATAATGTAAAAAAATTTAGCTAACAGTGATGAGTAATAATGTAATTGAACAGTCTGTCCAATTGTTTTGTTACAGTTTCATGGAGGTACTGGTGTTCCAATATTATTGTCGATGAGATAGACGCAACACGGGGACGGCTAATTAAGCCAAATTGGGCGAGATGTGATCGATCGTTCAAATGGGCAATTATGCATGTTTGCTAGGCAAACCATGTGGTCGGCCGGGGGCCATGCATGCAGATCAGAAGACTCTGGACAGAAGACTTGTGGAGTCAACGGCATGTACGGTGCCGCACAGGGTTATCCTTGACACTTCTGCTTTCTTCTATCACTGCTGCTGCTGATGATGATAATGATATATACACAAACACTCCAACATATGGACAATCTCTTTCAATACAGACTTGACTACACCACCGAGTCATTTGGCGCACGATCGATGATAATAATTTAATAGGAGGACTTGAAGACTTGATCTCATCCCTGCAGCTAGCGAGCGTGATTACATATATAGGGACGAAAAGATGAGTTGTGTCCTATGGTAATTTGCCAATGAATTCATACTCCGCCGTTGACTTTTTTAAATATGTTTGACCGTTCGTCTTATTCAAATTTTTTTATGAAATATGTAAATCTATATGTATACATAAAAGTATATTTAACCATGAATCAAATGATAGGAAAAGAATTAATAATTACTTAAATTTTTTGAATAAAATGAACGGTCAAATATGTTTAAAAAAGTCAACGGCGTCAAACATTTAGGGATGAAGGGAGTATTTTTTAGCGGTAGACATTTGCCGGTAATTTTGTGTAATGGTGAAGTGTAGTGGTGACAATTTTTTTATAAACTGCCACACATGATGATCATAGGTGTTGGTTCTTAGTTTGGTAGTGATGTTGGTGCATTACTCGTGCCGTTGTGTTTGCCTACACATATGACACACGCCTAACATTGCCATTGTATTGTTCTTATATACTACCCCGTCTTAGAATAAGTTAATCTAGTACAGGATGTATCACATATCCCATACTAGCTAGATTAACTTATTCTGGGATGATGGGAGTATATTGATTTATAATTTAAGAAATGAAAAGAAAGCTCTTGAATGCAAAAATGTACAATACAAAACGTTCTCACATGACCTCGAGCAAGAGAATTGAACACTATCTGCCATCTATTGCAGACAATGTGATACCGTTAACACTAGATGCCGCAACAACAGTTGGCGCCTCTTCGTTCGTCAGCCTCATGTTGAAAAATGCAGGGTGCTTAGGCTCAGGTAGACTCATAGTCCCGTTGCTTAGCATTGCAACAACCTCTGACGTGGTGGGCCGATCGGCCGCATTCTCTTGCACACAAAGCAAAGCAATGTTAATACATCTCATTATCTCTATTGTATGAGACTCAGTGGGTAACAATGGGTCTACGAGTTGAAGCCATGTTTCATCTTTCCACATCTGCCATGCCTGCAAGGTGTATGATATAGCAAAACATGAAAACGATCTGCATGACATTAGTTATTCTTTCTACCGAAGAAGTAAAAAAAAAAAAAGACTTTCATGCTATTCAAATCTTATGGGCTTTCCACTTTTGGGAGATTAGAAACTCAAGTCATTACATATTTATATGATGAAAAAACTTACATGTCCAAGAAGGTTAATAAATTCTCCATATCGATGAAAACTTGATGTCTTTTTACCACTGACAATCTCAAGAATTAGCACACCGAAACTGAATATGTCGGATTTGATTGAAAAAAGGCCCTCAGAAGCATACTCAGGAGCCATATAACCACTGAAAAGACGCATATAAAAAACATTGAAGTGAGGTAACAGTATTTGCAGTTTTTGTGTACAACTAATGAATTTATAATAAAATCTTACTATGTCCCAACGATCCTTTTTGTATTCCCTTCATTATCATTCGCGCTAAATATTTTTGCAAGCCCAAAATCTGCAATTTTAGGGTTCATTTCACGGTCCAAGAGAATGTTGCCTGCTTTGAGATCTCTGTGTATGACACGCAACCGAGAGTGCTTATGCAAATACAGAAGTCCTTGTGCTATCCCATCTATTATCGCTAGGCGTTTATGCCAATCTATCAAGGCTCTTCTTGTTTCATCTGCAAATCAATTCAACATAGATATAACAAAGAATATACATTTCGCAGTTAGAGTTAGTGAACCAAATCTTTTATTTGCGGTACGGTACAGCAAGAAGTAATACCAAAAATGAAGAAATCCAAGCTTTTATTTGGCAAATATTCATATATTAGTATTTTCTCCTGTCCCTGGTAACAGCATCCCAAGAGCCTAACAAGATTTGTGTGCTGGAGCTTAGCTATGAGTTGGATTTCATTTTTGAACTCTGTCAAGCCTTGCCCTGAATGAGAAGCAAGTCTCTTAACTGCTATCTCCACCCCATCAGGAAATCGGCCCTAGAGACAAGTGCAAAAGAGATGGATGAGTGACACGAATTAATTTGCAGTTTCAATTGACTTTTGACATTTGACAAATATTATGATCAAGATATAATCGGCCAAAGCAGAGAGTGAATTGCATTATTATGTAAATTAACGAATAATATATGTGTATAACTTTTGTCAGATTTTTCCTCTTATGTACCTTGTATACAGGACCAAAGCCTCCTTGCCCAAGTTTATTTTCTTCTGAGAAATTATCTGTGGCCTCTAATACTTGCGAAAAATCATAAACAGTGAATTCTGAGTTCCTTCCTTGTAGCCCCCAAATTAGTGCCTCATCTTCATCCGCGTTCGTCTTACCTGATAAATGAGGAATTGATTTGATACTGTCAATTGATTTAGCTCTTTTTGCATTCATGCATATATATAGCTTTTCTATGTAGATATCTGACCTTTTAAGTGCCTTCTCAATATGATGGAAGCGATGACACAGATAAACAATGCAAGTAGTGGAGCTACCAAAGCAGGGATCAAAACTTTTGTTACGGGCTCTATAGATTCAGAGCAAATAGTTAGTTTGTTTTGTTGCGAAGCTTGATACGGAGATAATGAAAGTAATTTTTATATTTAGTTACTACCTCCGGTCCAAATATAGCAAAACTAGAACTGAATATAACATATTCTAGTAACATTACGACTACGAATCTGGATAAAGGTTTATCCATATTCATCAAAGTAAAGGATATATATATATGTGTGTGTTCTATCTGATACTTCATCTGTTTCATATTATAAGACTTTCTAGCATTGTCCACATTCATATATATGTTAATGAATCTAAACATATATATGTATTTAGATTTATTAACATTTATCTATAGAGCCTTTTTACCGTCCAGCGCTCGGTACTGGTACCGAGCGGTACCAAATTCCTAGCCGTTGGATCTGGCCCGATCCAACGGCTGGTAGAGTTTGGTACCGCGCGGTACCAGTACCGCCCGGTACAACCTGCTGGACGGTAGCAATGCTCTTATCTATATGAATGTAACCAATGCTAGAACGTCTTATAACATGAAATGGGAGTACTAGATTGCTACATTTTGTGACGAATGTGCTGAAGTAAAGATAGTCTCTATGCAAAGATGTCAAAGAAGGGCGTGTTTTGCTTACTCTTTTGTTTTGGCCATGTTGGCAGTAATGGGGCGGGCTGTGGTGCTGGACTTGGAACAAGAGCATTCGACGACGACCCGGAGCTCCACGTCGGCTCACCGGTGAAGAACTTAACAGTATCATACCTCAGATTACAGCGCAGAGCAAGGATACGTCCTCCTTGCCGCCCGGCGAAGTTGGCCGTCGCCAGGTCGCTGAAATTGTTGAGGCAGTTGAAGCAGATATCTTCAATCAAATCTGGAGCACACTGTGCCAAGCAGAAGAGCCGCCGTGGAAGTGTGCCGGTGTTGCTTGCATCGGCATCATCCATGTCCACGCGGATTGCAGCGTAGTGCTTCGTCGAGGAGAGAACTTGTCCTAGCGTGCCATCCAGCATCTTCTTGAAGAATTGGGTGAAGTTTTTTGTCGCCTGCAGGCTGTTGGTGTCCCAACCGGGTAACATGGGCTCCGACGTGATGTTCATCAGGACGAGCGCAGCATCAACTACTGCCGAGGTGTTGACGCGGCTAGCGGAGTCCATGTTGAGGATGTCCTCCTTGTCGGAGAAGCGGATCAGGCACTTGTCGTAGAAGACGGTGGCGTCCTTGCTGAGCGGGCAGAGCCGCGCCGTGGCGGCGGCGTACGCGGCGTCGACGCAGCCGCTGCAGGCGGAGGCGTTCACGTCGCCGCGGCAGAGCGCGACGGCGTAGACGGTGTCCGGGGCGGCGCCGCGGGAGCCTTTGCCGAATAGGAAGCCGCTGCTGGAGTCGCCGTTTACTACAAGGAATGATGAGGAGAGAAGGCTGTCGAGGTTGGATTGGTATGTGCTGTTCGCCGTGTACTTGCTGCTGCCGCAGATCATCCAGGGCTGGGCGGCGACCATAGCCATCGGCAAGAAGAAGAGGAAGAAGCAGCAGCCAAGGATGAGCAGGACGGTGAGAATCATGGCTATAGCTGCTGCTGCCTCACGCGTAAGCGTAAGGTTTCTCTGAATCTATTGCGTTCCAAAGACAGGGTCGCATGTTAGAGAATGTTAAGCAGAGGAAGCGACGACCTCTGTGGACAAGTCACTGCTATCACTTTCATCGAGCGGCCACGGCCAGAGGGTGCAATGTATAGTAAAGGGAGGTCAGACTGACTGAACGTAAATGCATGGGCCCACACGTTGAAACTAATCATGCTTTCTAACACCCCGTCCTGAACGTAATATATTCTAATACTATAAATTTAAATATACATGGTACTGAACATCCAAGCTAGCCACACTGCCCACAAAACATACATGTCTTTTATTCGCGCGCTGCACCAACCAATACACTCAGTCCGGTCTAAGAGGATTAACAAAGACAATTAGAGAGTCTATCGGAACTACTGTTCGATACACGTGCCTTTTAAGCACAAATGTTTTTAGAACAAAAGTTTTCCAGATGAAAGTTTTGTAATGAAAATTTCAGAAAAAAAATGCACTGGGGACACACATATGCTAAATATAGCGATCTCTAGGCTACTACTGATGTGTCACTAGTATTTTTTAACCCAAACATAATTAGTGGTTTCCTGGTGATGACGTTACTGCAATGCAGACTGTTCACGCCCATCAACAGTACTACGGGCCTTAATGGGCCAGCTGTTGAGCCTAGCCTCCTAAGCCCATCATAATTAATAGCTTTTGGTCACCTATTGTTCGAATAGTTCTCAATATTGCTGTATTTTTTGTTTCCTGTGTTATTTCATCTCATACATAACAATATAGCAGATATTTTGTAAACTATGCATACTTCCTAGTTAAATGAATGATGAGCAGTGCTCCTGGTTAATGTTTAAACTCGAAAAAATGGCGCCACACGGCCGAAAGTGATCCCAAAATTAAAAATTAACCTACTCTTCATCGTTTTCGCAAAAATGATTCAATATTTCAAACCGATATCAAAAGACAAATGAAAGTATGATAAATTGGTCTTATAAAACACTTTAACTACAAAATAATGACGTACCCATGCATGCATACAAATGGACCTAATTTAAATACAAGAACTGAACAGATATAAAATATACCTTAATAACAATAAATCTAAACACATATTAGTTTAAATGAAAACATCTCTCCTTTAACCGTGGCAACCATGCTGTGCTAGCATCATTGTAGTTGTTGCGTCTGTAGATCATCTATGCACCTTTGCGTATCATGTCGACGCTGATCGACTTGAGCCTCTCAATCCCATACCTATGAGCCGCGACGAGCAGATTCTGAGCCATGAACGCCATGTCGCCCTTGTCGATGCTAGGCAGGGTATCGGTGTAGATGAACTGAAGCATGGCCCGAAACACCCTCAAATCCATATCATCAATCCGAATAACGCCATGGAGCGACGATGCCAGGCTGTCGAGGTTGGATTGGTAGGTGCTGTTCGCCGCGTATTTGCTGCTGCCGCAGATCATCCAGGGCTGGGCGGCGACCATAGCCATCGGCAAGAAGAAGAAGCAGCAGACAAGGATGATTAGGACGGTGAGAATCATGGCTATAGCTGATGCTGCCTCACGCGTAAGCGTAAGGTTTCTCTGAATCTCTTACATTCCAAAGACAGGGTCACATGTTAAGCAGATCGAGGCAGCGACGACCTGTGTGGACAAGTCACTGCTATCACTTTCATGGAGCGGGTGCAATGTATAGTAAAAGGCCAGACTGAACGTAAATGCATGGGCCCACACGTTGAAATTAACTTAGAAGGTGGTTGACATGTTAAATCATGCTTTCTAATGTCCCATTCTGAATGTAATATATTCTACTACCATAAATCTAAATATAATTATTTGAATTCGTAATATTAGAATGTGTCACATTCAATACTATATATACTACTTTTACGAGATGACGAAGGAAGCAAGTATATAACTCCGCCTCCACCATCATGGTTGTGACCATAGATAGTTTCACCATAACCGTGGAACCCCGTGTGTTTTGGTTTCATTTTGCTTTTCTTACTCCGAAAACCTATACAATATGTGTCCTTTTCTGGATAAGGTGTTGGATTTTTTTTTCCCGCTGTTGTTAGTACTCTTTTCAGAATATTAAAACGGTGTGTTTCGTGTAAAAAAAACTTTAAATATATAAGTTGCTTTAAATTATCAAGTAAATCCAAAATTTTAAATTTATAGCAATTAAAACTTAATTAGTTATGTGCTAATGACGAGCTCATTTTGTGTGCATTAACTTTTAACCTTCATCTACATCAACTTCAAATAGGGCCGAAAACTATGCTCCCAAATCTCTACACAAGGTACTGAACATCGAAGCCAAATTAACCGCCACAAAACATACAAGTCATTTATTCGTGCGCTGCACAAAGTAATACACTCAGTCCGGTCTAAGAGGATTAACAAAGACAATTAATTAGAGTATTGGAACTACTGTTTGATACACGTGCCTTCTAAGCACAAAGTTTTATATATAAAAGATGAATGATTTTAGAACGAAATTTTCCAGATAAAAGTTTTGTAATGAAAATTTCAGAAAAAAAAATGCACTGGGGACACACTAAATATAGCGATCTCTAGAGGCTACTACTGACGTGCAGTGCCACCAGTATTTTTTGTTCTTCCTAAACCCAAACATAATATGTGGATTCCTGGTGATGACAGCACTGTAATGCAGACTCTGTTCACGCCCATCAACAGTACTACGGGCTTAATGGGCCAGCTATTGAGCCTAGCCTCCCTAAGCCCATCATAATAGCTTTTGGTCACCTATTGTTCGAATAGTTCTCAAATATTGTTGTATTTTTGTTTCCTGTGTTCTTTCATCTCATACATAACAATATACTCCCCCCGTCTCTAAATATTTGACACAGTTAACTTTTTTTACATGTGTTTGACCATTCGTCTTATTTAAAAAATTAAGTAATTATTAATTCTTTTCCTATTATTTGATTCATTGTTAAATATATACTTTTATGTATATATATAGTTTTACATATTTCACAAAAGCTTTTGAACAAGACAAACGGTTAAACATGTTTAAAAAAGTTAACGGCGTCAAATATTTAGGGACGGAGGGAGTAGCAGATATTTTGTAAACTATGCATACTTCCTAGTTAAATGAATGAGCAGTGCTCCTGCCTAATGTGCCACACGACCGAAGATCCCACGACCTACTCTTCATCGTTTTCTCAAAACTGATTCAATATTTCAAATTTAGTTCAAACGGACCTAATTTAAATACAATAGCTGAACGGATATAAAATATACCTTAATAACAATAAATCTAAACACATAGTATTAGCTTAAATGAAAACATCTCTCCTTTAACCGTGGCAACCATACTGTGCTAGCATCATTGTAGTAGTTGCGTCTGTAGATCATCTATGCACCTTTGCGTATCATGTCGACGCTGATCGACTTGAGCCTCTCAATCCCATACCTATGAGCCGCGACGAGCAGATTCTGAGCCATGAACGCCATGTCGCCCTTGTCGATGCTAGGCAGGGTATCGGTGTAGATGAACTGAAGCATGGCCCGAAACACCCTCAAATCCATATCATCAATCCGAATAACGCCATTGCCAGTTGCCGCAGCAGCAGCCTTCGTCGTCTCCTTCTGATCTTTCCCGCCATTATTGCCGAAGAGCTCCGCCATGAACACCGGTGACCGTGCCGCGAGCACGTTCTTGTGCGCCGCGAACAGCTTGCCGCCGACCTTGATGCGCACGTCGGCCCCCACCCCGCTGCCGAGGAGGGCGCCGAGGTGCCGGTGAAGGTCCGGCGGTGGCGGTGCCGCCACCGCCGCGGTGGCCGCCTGACAGCGGCGCCTATCCACTTGTTATATATCATTGGTGACTTAATCACATCTTGATTATTATTAGAAAACTTTGACCGTTCTAGATGTAGAACCACGACACAAATCGACTGTCCCAGGCTTCTTTCCTCTGGTGCATGAATCTTGTTGCCCCCAACTTGGCCCAGTATGCCATTGCGAAGTGAGAATTTCTTGTTGATCCGAGATAGTATCTTCTCTTTTCGTACACCGCACGCACGTCCGCTGTAGTTAGAACTAGCGTTGGAATTCGCTTTCTCACGAAGTCGTCCGCGGCGGTCTGGTCCGTCTGAGGCATGAGGTAGACGGATAGACCCCCCAAGTCGGGATGAACTCCTCGCGGTCCGCGCGTCGTTGGTAAGTAATGGCCCGATTTCCTTGATACCAGGTGTTGGCCTCCGAAAAAGTGGACCTTGCTGGAGTTAATTGCCTGTGCCCGACTCCCCTGATTCTAATCGTTCTCAGGCGACCCCTGTGACGAGATCTACGACATTTCGCCGAAAACAACCGCTGCTTTCGTGGCCTGTATGTAAGAATTTCTAAAAATCTCTGGGCGTCCAAAACCTTCCCCAATCTAGTCTCCATAGAGTGAGCCCGGAATTCTGCAGCCCGTATAAAAAAAACCTAGCTCGATTCCCATGCCCAAGGCAAAGCTATGAAGGTCTTAAATTCGCACAGAAATTCTCCATCGCGCAGTCCACGGTATATGTCGCGCCTGCCAGTTCCTACCTCTCTTAAGCGGCCCGGTTAGTCGACGACCCGCTTGATACCGACCATCATCTAAGCCATCCACTCCTAAGCTCTTTGTGCCTTTCCTATCCTAACCACTCGTTGAAAACCAGTGTGCGACTGCTTAGATCTTCAACATTCCAACACGAAACAACCGCTGCTTCGTGGTCCTATCGTAAGTGGTTTCTAGAAAAAATTCAGGGGGTCCAACCTCTCCGAATCGTAGTTCCTCCCCTAGGGTGAGGCCCTATGATTCTTGCAAGCCGTCAAAAAAAAAAAAAAAAAAAAAAAAAAAAAAAAAAAAAACCTAGCTCGATCCATCCCGGAAGGCAAAGTATTCAGAGTTCTTTAAAAATTCGCCCAGTAGGAAATCTTCTATCCGGCACTTCCCACCGGTTGTGCGCGCCCGCCCAGCCTACGCTTAAACGCGCGCGGTAGATCGACGTGCTTGTGACCCCACGTTCGTGTCTAACTATCCATCCTAACGTCATATGTGCCGCTCCTATCCTTGAACCATCTCGTTGAAAACCAGTTGGACCCTCAGATTCCTTCGATCATTTCATGAAACCAACCGCAGCTTCATGGGTCTTATGGAAATGTTTTTATTTCAGAAAAAAATCTCTGGGGGTCCACCTCTCCGAAGCCTTTGTTGATGGTCTTTTCTCTTAGTGTGGGCCCGTGTGATTCATGCAGCCTTCTGTCAAAAAACCGTAGCTCGATCCATGCCCCGGAAGACAAAGTATCAATCTAAATTCGTCCCAAGAAATCATCCTCATCGGGCATGTTCTCCACCGGGTCGCGCCCACAGCCCTACCTTTCTAACTCTTTATTCGCGCGCTTCGCGACGTGCTTGACACCGATTCGTTGTCTAAAGATAATCCCACAGGCTAACATCCTATGTGCCGTTCCTTTTATGTTCTTACAACTCCTCCTCGTTATTTAAACCTAGGTTGTGGACCCTCAGTATATAGATTTAAAATCTCGACATTTCACCGATAATATGAACAAACCGCTGTTGGCTTTCATGGCCTTATGCTAAGTGGTTTCTAGAAAAAATCTTGGGTTGTATCCACCTTTTGTCTCCGAATCCATAGCTCTCTTTGCAGGGTGAGTTTGAGAGTAGCCGGCGATCCTCATGGTCATCGACCGGTCGCTGTCCCTCTCGACGCCGCCGCCGCCGCCGCCGCCGAGGTGGTTTTGGGCTTACCGTCGTCGCCGGCAGACTTGGAAGTGGTTTGACCCATGGTACAACAAGCTGTACCTGCCACGAACCTAGCAAACAGATCGGAGGAGGCGACGAGATGAGTATCGATATGATGCGTCTCATCCACGGATAGATTAATTGTAGATCATGAATTAGAACGAGTTCGATACGGAAGGAATCCTGAAATATAGATAAACGTATTCGATCGGAAACGTATGCAGGTAGGAAAACTTTTGATTTTTTTTTCAATATAGTTCCGCCTCTGTTTCATCTGTCACTAGATTTTATGCACATTGTCCTTGGTCCGTTTCAATATCGAAGCGAATCCGCATTCAAATCGTTGCAGACCATTCCGCAAAAACTCGATATAAAAACAGACGGATAGCTCGTCGCCGGGCCATCATTTGGCGACAGTTAAACATAAATTAATTTGGCGAATTAAAGCCAAATTTAAAGGTGAAAATCATGGGGAAATGATGAGCGAGGGGCGAGGAAGTACTCTTTCCAAGTGTAGATGACAAGTTGGACCTTCGGTGTACTTTTTCCACGTATAAATGCACTGGACAAATTCCGGCCATACGTATAGATGGGCTGAGGGGTAGTAGGCCCACGTGAAGAAGTACATCCCGTACGTCTATATGGGCCGATCCTGGCCCGGCCCATCTAAAGAAGCGGCTTCGAGAGAGAGAGAGAGAGAGAGCTCCGTACAAGGAGAGGTCGCGAGCCTCCAACCCCAAGAGAAGAGAAACCCCACGAGCCCTCCTCCACCTCCATCCACCTCCACGCCGCAGCCCAACCAAAGCGCCATGGCGGACGACCACGCCGCCGCCCCGACCTCGTCGACGGCGGACGCCCGAGGTATCCCCTCTGCCCCCTCCTCCCTTGTGTCTGTTCTTGTGTGGGGATTCCCATCTGTGCGCCGAGCCTTCGGGGGCCGTGAAGCCTTGGAGGGCTCTCAAGATCGATCTGTGCGTAGCTAGGGCTGCCGCTCATGAAGGCCCCTAGGGCGTGGCTTCTCCTAGGGCTTACTAGTGTTCTCCGAGGGGGTTGTTCCGCTGGCGTGGGGCTTTAGGGGGAGTTTGGGGTTCGCTCGATGCAGATTCGGCGGACTGAATCCGGGGGGGTGGGGGAGCCGACGGCCTCCCGTGGGGAGTTTTTTTTTTGCGTATTTTTGGTTGGTCTCATGTTGGTGTGCTGCTCCTTGGTGTAAAATTCGAGTGCCTCCTTGGGTTGCCTTGGCGTCATGCAGTAGATTCATTTGCCGCCGATGTGGTCGGTAGGTATGAGATGGAGTTGTGGGATTGGTGCATAGGAGGAGGGTTTTTGGATATGCTTTGGGGGATAAGGTGATTTGAGTGGGGCTGGCAGTATTGATCCGTTACGGCACGCCAAGGACTTCTGTTTCTGGCTGTTCATTAGCTTGTTTGGTCAAATTGGGTGTTGAGAGTGATGAGCACTATGTAGTCTATTATGGAAAAGAGGGTTTGGCTGATCGACGAAAGCGGGAAAGTAATGAGTCTTTTTGTTGGCCCTTTTTTTTTATTACTCTGAATGTTTTCCTGTTAAATAACCATCTGCACTCAGAATCAGAAAATTTTAGCATATAATTAGTTACCGTCACACTTCGCTTTCTCTGAAACTAATTGAATAGGCACGTGCAACTTTTGGTATGTTCTATAAATGTACATATAGATTTCCTAATTATACAACCATTTAATGTAACCATCAAAGTTGCTTGATAAATGAAAGGTATTTCTCCGTTTGATTGCTCATATTGTGCATTTATTGGGAGCATGTCGCAATTCTTCCATGTTTTCCTATTTTTTCCTTCTGCCAAGAACTATATTTCTTGTGTCTCTGTGTAATACCATCCTATGTCCAGGGCGATACGCATTCACGTGAAGACGGATTATCAAAACCAAGAGATAAAGATAGAGAAAGAGAAAAAGACAAGGACAGGGAACGCCACAGGGACCGTGACAGAGATCGAGGAAGAGACCGAGATCGGGACAAGGACAAGGAGAAAGACAGAGACAAAGACAGGGATAGGGATAGGGACAGGGACAAGGATCGGGATCGCCACCATAGGCATCACCGTGAAAGAAGAGAACACAGAGATCGCTCTGATGATCATGATCGCCACAGAAGCCGTGATTCTGAAAGGTATTATTTGTTAAGGGACTTCTGTTTTATATGCACCTTATTTCTTACAAACCATGCATCCTTGCAATGAATGCATTTTATCAAATGTGTTAAATGCTTTTAGATTTAGAGCTATTCAACTGTCTTATACATGCCTACATGATTAGTCAAATGCCCACACCAATCTTGTTGTTTATATTATACAGGAGAAGAGACCATGAACGGGATGGGCGTCGCAGGCATAGGTCTCGCTCACGCTCTCGTTCTAGGGGCAGGGATCACAGATCTAGGTCTCGCTCTCGTTCAAAAAGGTATGTAAAGGAAGCTCCTTGCATAGTCTTCCATTTGCATCTTCTTTAGCCGCCGTGCACATACTATGTTTTCCATCATGGTTAGTTAAATTGTTTATTGCATATAGTAGCAATTTTGGACATACAAAGATATATGCTTGCTCCGCATGGACCATTTTCCTGATATTTTCTTTGTGTATTATCAAATTAAGACATGCACAATTTCGTGTTTGAATATGTATGGCAGTATGGTTTACTGGCTTAGGCTGTGTTTGCAATCCTAGGTTCCCAACCCCTCTCCCTCGTTTTTCGCGCGCACGCTTTTCAAACTATTAATCAGTGTTTTTTGCAAAAAGTTTATATAGGAAAGTTACTTAAAAAAATCATATTGATCCATTTTTGAAAAAAAATAGCAAATACTTAATTAATCACGAGCTAATGGATCACTCCGTTTTCCGTGCGGGGAGTTTAGTTCCCAACTTCCCTTATCCGAATACAGCCTTAGTCTTCTTAATTAGGTTTTCATTGATGACCGGTTTATAACTTGTTAAATATGCTAATTTTATGTGTTATTCAGCTTTACTTTTTAAGTTTTATTTTGTAACTAACCACTAATATCTACTAAACTATTTTTCTAAAGCAGCAAGCGAGTTAGTGGATTTGATATGGCGCCTCCAGCTCAAGCTGTGGTTCCACAATTTCCTGCTATTCCAACCCCAAGTATGCTCTCATCAACTAAGTTAAATGGCTCAATTTCATTTTTTTTCCTCGTCAATTGGTGGCACTTTTTCTGAATAATAATTTTAGTGGGACATTTGAACAATGGAGTTAAGAAAATTATTTTGCTGGGTTGGATGATTGATGTACATGTGTATTTTTTTAGAATGAATTATATCTTCTGCCACTATAATTCTTCATCCTTATCACTATAATGCCGCACTATTTTATTGCCGTTGCCATAAACTACTGGTGAATTACTAGTCCATTAAAGGTAGATTAAAGTAGCAGGATGATGCTTGGTGTTATACCTAGTAAATTGGTGGACATGTCTGGATGTTATACCTAGTAGAACTCCAATACAGCTAATATTTACTTAGTATGATCGACCTAGAACATTCTACGCATAGTAAGAGGACAGGAGAACAAGCAAATTGTTATTTTATACGTCTACATGATGTATTTGGAGAGACATTGGTGCTTTTATTAAAGGATAAAAAAGAATACCAACCAGTGGGCTCCGTAAGCACCCCTCAGTATCTGCTGCAGATGCACTTATTCATGTGATAGTTACTAATATGAATAAGTGAATAACTTGTAAGTTTCCATTTTATTATTACTTGGTAACTGGAAACTGAGCGAAACTTTTTTGCTTGTGTTCTTTTGTTGTTTGTCTGTTTTGTGTATGTGTATGGTAAGAAGGCAATCTTGGGTTACTTGCCCCCACTGCTGCCAATGGAATGAGCTGCCTACTGTAGCTTTAATGTACAAGGAGGAATCAGTGCTCTGGTTTGATACCATCTTATTCGTCTTCAACTAGCAAGTATTACTGGTTGCTAGCATTATGTCTATTATATTTGTCCTTGCACATATTTTGTTCATTCTTAGGCTTGGATACTGAACAGCTAGATCTATTTTAGACCCAGACTGATGGTGAGAACTAGTCAGCTCTAATGGTGGAATTTTTTTTCCTTGCTAATTGTTTATGCTCTGTACTAGAAATTTATTGATAAATTGCAGGTCAGTTTCCGGGCACTGCTATTCCTGGAATGTTTCCTAACATGCTTCCGATGGGTGTTGGACAGGTAACCTGTTTGTATTTTAATTAAATAAGTGCCAAAAGAACCATTGTTTTTTTTATTTATGTTTGTAAATAATTTTTATTTGCCTGTAATAATATATTTTGCTTGAAGCAGTTCAATCCCCTTGTTATCCAGCCGCAAGCAATGACTCAACAGGTGTGAGTTGTTGTGACATCTCTTGCAGCTATTATTGTAAGGAGACAAAATAATGTGTTAACATCTTTTTCTCTCAGGCTACTCGACACGCAAGGCGTGTTTATGTTGGTGGTCTTCCTCCAACTGCTAATGAACAGGTCTGCGTACTTAATCACTCATTCTTTCTTACTCCCCATTTCCCATCACCCAAACCAAAAGCTGTATGGGAGTGCACAAGTGTGTACCCGCATGCAACATTTTACTGTGGAATTGTTTGTTACATTAGTTCTCTTTACTGCAGTCAGTTGCAATATACTTTAATCAAGTTATGGCTGCTATTGGAGGAAATACTGCTGGTCCAGGTGACGCTGTTCTTAATGTCTACATAAACCATGACAAGAAATTTGCTTTTGTGGAAATGAGGTCTGTTGAGGAAGCAAGCAATGCAATGGCACTGGATGGCATTTTGTTTGAAGGGGCTCCAGTGAAGGTTAGGAGACCAACAGACTATAACCCTTCTCTGGCAGCTGCCTTGGGCCCGAGCCAGCCAAGCCCCAATCTGAATCTTGCTGCAGTTGGCTTAACACCTGGTTCAGCTGGAGGGCTAGAAGGCCCAGATCGTATTTTCGTGGGTGGCCTTCCGTATTACTTCACTGAGGCTCAGGTCCGGGAGTTGCTTGAATCCTTTGGGCCTCTTCGAGGATTTGACCTTGTGAAGGATAGGGAAACTGGTAACTCAAAGGGCTATGCATTCTGTGTCTACCAAGATCTCAATGTCACTGACATAGCCTGTGCTGCTCTGAATGGTATCAAGATGGGAGACAAAACCCTAACTGTTAGAAGGGCGAACCAGGGAGCAGCTCAGCCTAGACCAGAACAGGAAAGTATCCTGTTGCAGGCACAGCAACAAGTGCAATTACAGGTATAGGTCTCAAACTAGTTTTCATCCAGTATCAGATAAGTACTTTCTTATGCCAACTATTTTGTATCTGTATTGTGATTCTTTCATTTTGACTCTGATGTGCTTCTTAACAGAAACTTGTATATCAAGTTGGAGCACTCCCTACAAAGGTTGTATGCCTGACCCAGGTGGTTTCGGCTGATGAATTAAAAGATGACGAGGAGTATGAAGACATTATGGAGGACATGAGATTGGAAGCAGGCAAATATGGTAATTTCCAACTTCTCACCCGCAATTTCCTCCCTTGCCTCTAAACTCCACTTTAGTTTGATCATCTGCTGGGCTAAAACCCCATATGTATCTTCTTGCGTTGAGAGTTTATGCATGTTATCGGATTCCTTTTGCCTCGATTGATACTTTTTGTTTACTTAGTTGGTCTTCCTAGGTGTTTTCTCTTTTGTTTACTCACAAGTACCTTCCTTAGGTAATCTGATTAAGGTTGTCATCCCTCGCCCTGATCCTAGTGGATTACCAGTTGCTGGAGTTGGAAAGGTAAGTCTTGTGTATTGCATCGCACAAACATTGAAGAGCGTCTGTAATCTTTCTAATGTACGACCTTTCCATCCAGGTTTTCTTGGAGTATGCAGATGTGGACGGCGCCACCAAAGCAAAGACTGCAATGCATGGAAGGAAGTTCGGTGGAAACCCGGTTGTTGCAGTCTTCTACCCTGAGAACAAGTTTGCTAGTGCGGAATATGACGCATAGATTATCCCGCTATGTAAAACACTAGTAGTTTTTTTCTTTTTTTTTGCGCCAGTTTGCTAAATTGTAACAACAATTTCTCTTTAAGTTGAACCTTCCAATAGCCTGGATATATGCAGAGCGACCGATTAATTAATATTAAAAGATTTGATGGATTTCCTGAAGTATTACTGATGGGCTTGGAGTATGATCTAATTCTGGCCGTTTATCCTGATGGGCTTGGATTATTTGTTAAGTCTGTTCGGAAAAGCGAGCGAAGAACGCAAGTGGAAATTAAAGGACGCGGGCGAAGAACGATAGGAAGAGGATAATGGAGGTCTGGATGTGATCTGAGCCGTTGGATTGTGATCTAATGGTCTAATATTTGCAAGATTTGGACACAGGTTTTCTGGCAAATTACATATAGGTAGGCCCCACCCGTGCGCTACATACTAGACGTGCAAAATTAATTGCACCAATGGTTTTAAAATAACAACAACAATAAATACAGGTACAGATGGAACTTGAAACAGAATGATAGCTTACAATTACATGCTGTGGATGCTGTGTTTAGCTAATTTGGATGTCACCACAAAGTTAGCTTACTTGATAGGCAGAGAAAACAATTGCTGTGCCGTATGCAGTATATCAAGATGATTAATCAACGGATTATTTGCTGATCGATATGCTTAATCCTTCGCCAATTTGGATGTCCAGGGGTCAGACAGGTGTCCGCAAGAGAAGGGTGGCAACCAGAAATTACAATGCTCTTGAGCGATTGGGGAAGCTTGGGCAGTGCCATCATGTTGGGACACTCCTGGACGATCAATTCCCTGAGTGTTTCTTTTTTTTTTCCTTTAAGTAAATCCGATGGTAGAAAATATCGGTCCACCGTATATTAGTGAAAATCGATGGCTAGATGTTTTGTTCTTTTCTATAATTTGCTAGAGTGACACATGGCGAGATGAGAGCGTTTATAGAATGCCACATGGCGGTTTGAGAGCATTTTTAGGATGTTTAATGGACTTTTAGTATATAGTAGATAGATAATATGATTATATTAACATCGGTTATTTATATAAGCATCAAAGTTAATGTGTATATGTCATAGGTCAAAGGGTTGGATATTTTGATTTTTAATAAAAAAAAATTGGCCTCGAGATGACATGTGTGGGTCTAACATATGTAACAATTTTGTTGGCATTAAAATATAGGTCAATATGGGTAATTAAAATATACAATTGTTCAGACACATAGTGAATTGAATATATGTTTAAGAGCATTGAAAAATATAGTATTACTTAGTATTCATGCATGTATGCATGGCCATGCAGCCTTGGAGTGCACAGCGAGTTTTTGTATAGATGTCTTTTGTATAGTGAAAGAAAATGATGAGATGGAAGGAAAGGATGGCATACGTTTGGTGGGGAGGGGAATTTGGAGTTTTTTTGGGTAAGTACACGCGCGCAAGTACATACTACTGTAGGAGAAGAGGTGGGCCCTGGTGTCCTGTTAGTTTTAAGGTTAATCCAATCTAACGGTTTATAATATTGGACCCACCAACTTAAATGAAAACTAAGGGACGGATGTTTTGCTTTTTTCTTAGAATTTTAAGAAATTTCTCTAATTTATTAGAGCGCCACGTGGCGGCTTGAGAACGTTTGTAGGAAGTTTAATGGACTTTTAGTATATAATAGATAGATAGATAGATATTGGAGTATACCGAGTTAATTGTTTACAAGTATACTTGTTTTCATGCATTTTTTTTTATCTGACCAAAATTTGTTCCCTCCACCCCATGGACCTGCGGTCCCTCACTAAAAACAATGGCGCCCAACCTCTACCACCATGCCAAAAGAAAAAAGAGGACAGTCGCAGAAGCTCTAGAAGAAAATAAGTGGATTGACGACATCAGACACAACTTGACAACGACCCTTGTCGCAGAATTCTTCAAGGTCTTCAAACTACTTTGGTCTTCTGGTGTCACGCTAACCCAGGGCATCCAAGATAGCATTCGATGGAAATGGACACCAAGCGGAGCTTACACAGCCAAATCAGCCTATCAAGCGCAGTTCCTGGGTGGTATACCGTCGGTGTCGGCGAACGCGATATGGAAATGCTGGGCGCCGTCAAAATGCAAATTTTTTGCATGGCTGCTCCTCCAAAACAGAATCTGGACAGCCGATAGGCTGCAGCAGAGAGTGACCAAACAACTACTTCTGCTAGCTCTGTTTCAGGAACCTTGAGACGGCATCTACGAATGCCCGATTACAACAGCAATTTGGGATGCCATAGCGACAAGGCTTGACACCCCTCACCTACGGCCGTAGAACTGGCCTCAGACGGCAACCCTAGAGGACTGGTGGACCCAGACCGTTAGTGCAACAGCTAAGGAGAAAAGGAGGGGGGGTCAAATCGATCCTAATCCTACTATCTTGGGAGATTTGGAAAGAGAGAAATAGTGTTTTCAGGAGCATAGAAACCCAACCAAGCGGGATTATTGACAAAGTGACCGATGAGATCTGGCTATGGCGCATGGGAGGGGCAAAGGGCATCCAGTGCCTAACGCAAATCAACCATGGAAGTGCAAACGACATCTTGTAAATTAGATTACGAGAAAGAATCCGCATACCCTCTGCTTGTAGCTCCACCCCTCCTTATGCACTTTCTTTTTATTTTTTTTTCATGTTCCCTCCTAGCCTCTAAGGCTATTGTACAGTATTTCCCTCTCCTTTAATATAAATACACCCTGCGGGGTTTAAAAAAAAAATTTGTTCCCTCCAGTTTCATGGAACGAAAGACCACTGCAAGTTTGTGCTGCAGTGTAATTGATAACCATGTCAGAGAAGAACATCTCTGATCTGAAACCATATGGTTCACTCTGTACGTGTTCAGAATCTTCTGATACAGTGATTGAAGAACTGAACTGAATCTTATCTGCTCATCCAGCTGCAGAACATAGAGTAGAAAGCATCCAATTTTTCTATGTGGACTTTAAACTCATATTTCAATATTCTTTAATTTTTAATTTCGAATTTCAGTTACTTCTAAATTGTATTCCTATATTGAGTTTAAGTTCTTCTTCCCATGTTTTTCTTAATTTCGAATTTTAGTTATTTGTAAATTGTATTTTTATACGGGCTCTAAACTCTACTTTTAATTTTATTATATTTATTTCAAATTTTAGTTAGTTTTAAATTCCTATATGGACTCTATGAATATTAAAAGAATGTAAAATTTATTACATGGCTGAGATGTAAAGATGGAAGAATTGATACAATATATATTTGTAACACATGAATATAAACCTAGTTATATTTTGGATTCATTTTAATTTCTAGTGATTACCCATGACCATGATAAGGAGTAGTTGTTAGTAGTAGTAGGTTTTATCAGTCTTTACTCTGTACTGCTGCTTTTCCCCTTCTGTTTCGTGTTCTGTCCCATAATCTCATAATCTCATAATCAAAACTCATAATCTCATCTGTTGCAAAATTTACCGATTCCCACATTCTCAATATCTTCGCTTTGATTCTCCATGTTTGACCTTTTGTTGTCAACTCACTAATCTTCTTCTATGCCATAGTGATTCTAGCAAGAACAATTCCTGGGTGCCTTATTGATTGACGAAGTGGATTCCGGCGAGAACTTCTGGGCTTGCAGATTTATGGCGTGCTGGCGAGAAGTTTAAACGTCAAGAACCCGGCTTGCTAATTTGTGGCGTTCTTGTTGATGATCACGGCGACGGTCACGGCAAGAAGTTTTTTTGGCTTGTTGAAGATTTCTGGTTTGCTTTGGTTAGCTTGTTGAAGTATTTATTGACACGACAAGTACTGATACAATTGGGAAACGGCAAGAGTTTGATTAGGATTGGTTTGTTTTCTTAAATTGGTGTGAACACGCTGATCCCAAAAACCATTGTCCGTTTCCAATGTATTGTATGACTCGGTTTTCCTTATTTAACTGACTGTCCGATTCACCTTTTTGTTTCCTTTAGTTTTTAACTAATCCTAATTCTAATCTAGTTCTATTTTTCTTTTTTCTTATTTTTTTGGATTAATGTGAGAATTTATAGGCCGTGAGAGCGAACGTGGAGGCTCCTTTTTCTATTACTTTATAGATATAATAGATAACATTAGTGAACGTGTCTTAAACACTAAGACCCTTTTAACACATTCCAGAAACTATTGATTTCCCAATAAAAATTGAGGGCCGAGACATAAATTTTACCAAGATCATAGCCCATGCATTGTAACTCCTTTTGCATAGTGTTGATGTAAAATAGGAACATTCCCCTCGATTGAGAGAAGATGCATTGCTAGATTGGGGTGGGGTGTGTGTGTGTTAGGGGGTAGAGAAGTGGTAACCAACCTGGTAACCTGTGGCTGTGATGCCAGTTGCATAGTTCGGTGATTCCCTAAGCAAATTGCGCTGCTACGGACCTGATGCAAATGCTAACCATCGTATTTAATGTGAGGGTTGTCGTCGAAGCTCCGGCGAGCGCGCGGCTGCCGGAGAGAGAGAGAGAGGCAACAGTACTTGCGTTCTCGCCCATAAGTGGGCCCCATGAGTCAGCGAGCCATTCGTATAACCCCTCTCTGCACCGTCCGATCTTATACAGGAGGCTGGGATTAAGCACAGATGGAAATCAGGTGTTGATTTTTCGTATAACCCCTCGTATTATCTCGTATTGTCATTCTACCCGGGAGCAAGGGATGGCGAGCCGCCGCCGGCGGGGACGCTTCAGCAGGCGGCGATGGGGAGAAGGGTACCGTGCGTTGCTGCGAGCGAGCGCTCCGACGATCCAATGAGTTAATCCTCGAGTCCCCACCTCGGCGATGGCGCCGGAGACCGGAGGGCGGATTGCGGTCGCAGGGCGCGGGGAGGAGATGCGAGAGAAAGGTTGACTACTCCTCGGGCTCAACTCAGGTAAGCGACACCTTCTCTCCTCCCTTCCTTTTCCCGTCGCTGAATGTGATTCAGTTTTGCTAGCAGAATTACACGGCAACCACAGTTTGCTAGTCGCGAGATGTTCAAAACTGCAGTTATGTATTAACAGATTGAACATGAATATTTGCAGCATGAATTTTGCCCTGAGTTGAATTTGATTTCAACTGGATAATTGATCTTACTTTCTCCCAAACATAACTAGGTTAATTTACTGCAAACAAGAACAATTTGATGGAGGCTATGAACTTAACACAATCCAAGTTTTCTATATGTATAACAATTTTGCCCAATCTGTGTGTACAGAATCCTGTAAAGGAAAGGTAAACTGATAAGCCATTTGTAGTAGAACAGATTACAATGCAGCAAAATAAGGAAAGCAGCTCACATGGAACATTAGGAAGTATGAAGGGGGATGCCCCTCTGCAGAAAATATGAAGGCATTAAAACTATGGTTAACTAAAACAATGTAATGGTATAACAATGAGAAAAGCTCTTATGTTCAGTGTTTAAATGGTATAACAAAAAGTCTAGTCAGATTAATCAATCAATCAGCCATAGTTTTAATGCCCTGCGAAGTGCCTTCAAACGTGTTTTTTAACTGTTATTCCATCAATAAAAAAAATGCAATTAGCTTGCCCAAAGTGCAGAAAATTTCATGAGAAATCCTAATGACCTATGTAGTAGCATAGCATCATTTCAATACACATGCATACAAGATTTGCCCCCTCCTCCTTTTTCCGGGCTTGGGACCGGCTATGTCATATAATTACACCTAAGATGACATCGGCGGAGTTACCTACGGACCTACAAGGAGAAAAATAAAAAGAAGAAACACATACAAATCTTAAAAAAAATCATAAAATGTATTTTTCAGCATCTTAAGAAAATGCGCCATTTTTCCATTTTTTGTTTTTTTTGGTGTTTTGTTTTATATTTTTTTCCTTTTTTTTGCATTTTTTTATCTTCCATGGACCAGTAACTAGGTAAACACGACAAACATATAAGAGTGACTCCATTGCCCAATTCTTCAAGACTAACAACCTACAAACAAACAAGCACACAAACTCAATTAAGGATAGCAAAATATAAGTGCCATCAATTTTGCAACAACCATATTTTTGTGAAATCGAAGCTACTAGACATCATAAATGCATTAAAAAAAAGGAAGGAAAAGACACATATGAACTACAAATAGGGATGTTGGCAATATCCTCCTCTAGTAACTACATATAGGGATGCTGGCAATATCGTCCTCTTGTTTTAATAGACAGGGATATGAACCAGAAGATTAATCAATTTGAATTATTACAAAGGCATTTAGGTGATTTATTTTTGCACTAAAGAAACCTTAGAAGCCCTACCTAGGAACAGATGGCCTTTCATGTTCAATATCCTGCTCATAGGCTGCAAGGGAAATCTGTAACATTGGGCCTCACTATTTTAAACGACTACTCTATAGTCCTAATATATTGCCAAAATTCATGTGTATCAATGTTTTTACAAGATATAGTGCATGCTGACTTCAATATGTTTTACAGCCAAGCATGATCTGACAAAAACACACACACACAGACACACACATTTGTAGCATCGAAGGCTAAATGCATAAGCTGATTTGCATCCTAGTTAGCATTCAAGAGTTGAAATCAATGTTTATCTCTTGATCTAACCATGCCCATTATGTCTAGTCATGCACTTATGCAGCCTGTGTACCAAATGATATACCATTACTTTTGTCCCTGAGAGCTAGATGGATATATCCATACACGATATAACCTGTGCAGTTTTCATTTGGAGTTGCAGTTATCTCTATCTCTGTATTTAGGGATATGTACTCTACTGCATATGATCATGCCATAGTATCTATAGGAGAATACATTTATTTAGCATACCATGGAGGATGTTAAAAAGACCATGAGAGGATAAAAGATATGGCCAACTAATTAATTTGTCAATGTATATCCACCATTTTATGAAAATCTTGACCACGGTGAAATGAAATGGTTACATGGAGCACTAATGAAAAAAAAAACTAAATCATATAAATCATTAAAACAATCAGTCAATGCACACAACATGAATAACTAACTAGGCTATCAAATGCTAGAATAGCTGCATACAACTGAAGAGAAGAGGGGTAGCATGAATGTACAACCCAACGATTAGTATATTTAATATGGAGCGAATTTCAGATTGGGTTGTTTGTGAGGCTAAGTTCCCTATTTCAATGGCCGTATATATCCGGTTGGATATAGAGGCCGGGTAAAAATACCCTTCTCTAAAAAAAATATATATCTGGTTTTGTGGTTAGAGGATGATTTTGTAACTCGATGACAAGTTGAGGGACCTTCAGTGTACTTTTTCCTCTTTGGAATGGCCTTTGGCCCAGCCCAACTCACTACGTAATGGGCCCTTGTTTTAGGAACGGGATTGGGCTGCGTTTTACAGGCCGAGGCAAATGCAATTTCTGCAAGTCGTCCGGGGGAAAAGTTCGACAATTTTATGGGCCGAAATAGATCGACGTGGCCCAACTTTGTCAGCCTGACATGGGCTAGTTAGTTAGCCGTAGTAATGGGCTGGGCTTGGGTTATACTAACTGAGAATCCTTTTTTATCTCTTAAATCTCTATCTCTATATCTACTATTATAAAAATTAAAGATGTTTCCGCTAATACTTTAGTACGTCGTTCGTATTTGAGTTGATTTTTAAGTTCGTTCACTTATGAAAATACATAAGGAGTCGTATAAGAAATCCTTTTTAAAAACTTGCATGTTAACTTAGGACAAGAGTTGGACTCCTAATTGCTTCAGAATTCTTGCCAAACCATAAGAAATCAACATACATGATATGACCGTCATCCCAATAAAAATTTCAAATTAGATATCAATACTATCAAAACAAAAATCCCTTATACCTTTTAGAAAAAGAAAATCTAACGACAATATAATTAAAATAGCCTTCACCCGTTGCAACGCACAGGTATTTTTTTCGTAAAGAAAAAAAAAAGAAATCTACATAACGGGAGGGATCCCCTCCTGCGCAAGTGGGCCTGTTTGGCATAGCTCCAGCTCCACCCCTCCTGGAGCTGGAGTTCAGCCAAACAGTTTTAGCTCTATCAAAACTGGGAGTGGAGCTGGGTGGAGCTGTCTCACAAAATGAACTAGAGTTGTGGAGCTGGGTTTAGGCAGCTCCACAACTCCACTCCAGACCCAACTCCTGTAGTTAAATTTAGGAGTTGGAGCTGTACCAAACAGGCCATACGTATCCATGTTCCTTTGCTTCCCATAAGCAACTGCTCCCTCTCCCTCTTACTCTTTTATTGGCAGCTACTTCCGCCCACCTCCTCTAGATCTCAATGCGGTGGGAGAAACCGAGCGGCCGATCGACATGTCGACGGCGACACGATCGATTCGTTTGTGTAGCACTCAGATTCGCTACTCGTCATAGGTATAAAAAATAAAGATTAAGTAAAAAAATTAACACAAATTATAGGTTTAGTGCTAATTTAATCATGAAACTATAACGCTTATAGCTTCATAATGGTAGTGCTGGGGATTTAAAATTTAGAATACGTAGTTTTGTGATAAATCTAATATTAAATATGTAGTTTTATGATGTTTGGCTTTAAAGATGTAGTTTTGGGAGAAATTTATCGCTAAATATGTAGTTTTGTGATAAGTTTACCGTTAAATCTGTAGTTTTATAGTAGGTTGATTGAAATCTCGGTAGTTTTATGAAATTTACTCTTAGAAAAACAGTGGGATTCACATGCCAATGATGTTACCTCTTTGTCCTTTACTTCTCATCACAGTAAAGGTCGACATCGGGTGGTGCGCCGGGGTTGATGGCTAGGACAAAGTAGAAATGACGAACATGGGAGGGGGAGGTGGATGGCCCTCGTCGACACATTGACTCCTTTCAGCACTAGGGGGCAGGCGGCATAGTGCGCGAAGGAGACAAGAGATTGGAGCTAACCTATATCTAGGCGTTGTCGAAGGAAGGGTGAAGGGAACCCGCTAGAGAGATGCCGTCGTCAGAGGGATGCACTCGATATCTCGATCTGCTAGCTTCTTGCTGCATGTGTCGTCTGTGCTCAATCGAAGAAAGATGGAGAAGAGAGGAAAATGAGAGCGCTGCATGAGTTGGGCTATTGGTACTTAGGAGGGCCGCATGTTGGCCTTTTTGTCATGTTACGTTCACGGGTTGATGGGCCGCACGAATATTTATGGATTAGATCCCAACATAAGAGGAACTCTTACACGAGCAAGCGTTTAGCCGTGGCCCATCCCCTAGCACCCTCAGCTCTGGAAGAGAGGCAATGGCATTAAGGCTGTGTTCGGTGAGCCTCCCGCGCACGCAAAACGGAGTGATGCATTTTCTTATCATTAATTAAGTATTTATTATTTTTTTAAAAAAATGGATTAATACGATTTTAAAGCAACTTTTCTATAGAAATTTTTTTAAAAAAACACAACGTTTAGCAGTTTAAAAAACGTGTGCGGGAAAAACGAAGGAGATGAATTGAGAAAGTTAGGGAAAGAACTCAGCCTAAGAAAGCATGGAGTGACCACGCGACCATGGAGTGGCCGTGTGGCGCGAGCTCGCCGTGAGGAAATTGGGAAGGCGAGGGAGAGGGGTAGAGGATGACGAGAGGTAAAGGACTCGTCAGCAAATTGGAGCATTCTAGGAGGGTCTAGCTCCAAAACTCCCTACCCAAAACCTGACGACTACTATGGCCGGCGGTGAGAGACGGCTGCCGCTGTCCAGATAGCCCATCTTCAATCATACCATTGCCCTAGAAATTCAAACAAAGATTGAAAACTATGTCGGCTTCTTTTTTAAAAAAAAGAAAATATGTCGGCTCTTCTAAGCTATACTAGGAGTAGAAGAATATGGCATTTGTCTTTCTGACACAGGATTGTATAATGTATAGAGAAACATAGTTGCCGCCACTTGTGTGTATCGATAATCCTGATGGACCATGAATATGAACAGGACGACGCGTACAGGTACAGCAATAATCATATCGATCATCAACCCAACAAGACAACATGGTTGCTGTATCTTGAGACACCAATCTGAATAATGGACAGGACATCGCGCCAGCTCTTCGGAAGTTGCCTTTATTTAATTATTTGCACCAATCCATCGCTACAATTATACAATCTCATGTTACTGTTCATCCTACACAGATAAGGATGTACTCATGTAGGTTGAGAACTATACTGAGATAGTGCTTAATTGCTCACTTTTGTCAATATAATGCATACAATTTGCAAGAAGCACTCACTTCATTATGCTACAGAACCAATTTTGCATTGTACTTACACAACAGTACCAAGACAACGCCCTGTTAATATGCAGCTTTTTCTAAGCTAATGAAAGTTTTTATTAGACTCAATCAATTCGTCAAGTTTATACAACTATACTGAGAATACTCCCGACCATATTATCTCTAAAATTTCAAGGTGAATATGCAGCTGTAATTGTAATTATCTCCGATTATTCTTGTTTCAGAACATTATTAATTATCCTCTGGCTATATTAGCATGGTGTTCTCCCTGCTAGCACTGCAAGGTAGTGGTCTAGCCAATCCTGTTTTGAGCCTCACTCCTCTTAATAATTTCCGATATGAGAAAGACAACGGGTCTTCCAGCTAGCACCACAATGTAATGGGTTAGCCGATCGAGCTCAAATATCACGTAGTGTATACAATTTGCAAGAAGCACTCACTTCATTATGCCACAGAACCAATTTTGCAATGTACTTATACAACAGTACCAAGACAATGCCCTCTGAATATGCAGCTTTTTTTAAGCTAATGAAAGTTTTAATTGAACTCAGTTAATTCGTCAAGTTGATACAACTGTACTGAGAATAGTCGTGGGTATGAATAATCATGGGCAGATGACCGTCAGTCCTCAACATGACACATGATGGGTATTAATAACCCCCACACTGCATGATCTGCCCTTCTTGTTTGCATTTTTCAGTAGATGCCAAACTAGCAATCCTCTTCCATCACCACATAAACTATGCAATTGCAGTACAACCGAAGAATTAATCTCACAGTTACTACTATGCTCAAACAGGCTTCTCCACTGGTCAGTTGCTATCGCCGTTTTGGACGGAAACGTAGTTTTCCCAAGATTCGCACGCTCAGTCACAAATCATATCTAGTCCTGATCCATTGTGAGTTTGACACATGATTGTGAAATCATGGACAAGAGTACGGTGTTAAAGAGGTCTCTCCTGCTCTGAGATTCTTGGGCCCAGAAAGAGTACAGTGCTGCCTTAACAAGAGCACCACTAAAAATTACTGAATCACATTTGAAAGAATAATGCTAAAATCTTGCAAATTTCTAAACTTAAAATCTGCTTCATGATTCATGCTCTACTAACCCCAATAAATAATAGTGAAGTTAGAGTTTAGGGTGAAAATGGGTTATTAGCCACCTAGACAAACATTATCTCTACTAGTGTCAGCGCATTTCCTAAGTTTGTGTATCCTGTCATGCTATTATCACCGGCAAAGAATATATGCACAAATTCTGATTATTTACATTCCTTAGATGTACCAATAAGAGCTATTTTTTATTACTTCCTCCATCAACAAATATTGCAACCTAAGGTTGTAAATAGGATGGGTTTAATCTCATTCTATATTGTAATATTTGGGACGAAAGGAGTAATTATTTTGTGGCGATACTGTGTGAACAAATCTAAGGTATACAAGAATGAAAATTGTCTCTCTCTTTTAGCCGTTTCCATGCAGCAATGAATTTTATAAGGAAAGTCGGCATATATATTCGATATAATCTTACATATATAGCTACAAAAATCATCGGTCAAATTCATAGTACTTGTATAGTTACATAAATGAGAGAGCTGGAGAGAGGGCAGCATCACCATGAAAGAGCATTTATCTAGGCACATGGATGGTGTACTTAGCCTATGTTCTTCCCACATGCATCTGATCTTGTGAGAATGGATGTGCTGCGAACCAAAAAAAAAAGAAGTTAATAATAGATTAAATTCAGACTTTGCTTCAATAGAAGCTACAACCACTTATTATAAAATTTAAAATTTAGTTCTAAAACTAAGGATAATAGTATCTGACAAAGGATAAAGAGACGACGCATAAAAAAGGCGCCAACAATGAGGAAGAGATACAACTTATTCAAATTGCAATCTTATAAGTAATCTATATCTAAAATTGATGAAAATTTGTATAACCTACCGGTATGCAACATGAATAATGGAACCCTTGTTCAACTGGCGACATGCAACTGATGCAGGAAGACAGTAAGCGCGTACACTCATTATGGAGTTCATAGCTCAAGCAGCCATATAAGTTCCCACTTGATGCAGCATGGGTGCCTGAGAAAATGCACAGTAGCTAGTACATGAATGTAGGACATATATACTGTGTTACTCAAGGAAAAAAAAGACCAAGCACATCCAGACCATGATGACAATAATGGAAGGACACGGGGTGGGGTGGGGGATAATTCCTTGCACTCGCATCGCTTGCGTGCGTGTGCATGAGAGAAGAGAAAAGGGGAGAAAAAAAAGACAAGGTTACTCATATGCTCGAATATATGATGCATGTGAGATCTATTTTTTTGTCATATGCGTGTAAGCAATTCCTATAAATTATTACCTATAGAGTTATGGATGGCACAGCAAAAACATCAAATACGTACTGAGGGAGAAAAAGGAACATCAGTACAACACTAACAAGTACGGTATTCTGAGTCCTAAATGATTCCTCCGTGTACCTTAAAATGGTAATACTAAATATAACATATTTACAGAGCATAAATAGCAAACACACACTGGAATGCATGATACGGAAATGTGTAGTTTTTTCCCTACTAATATATACTCTATGTGTTTTTGAGTCACATTATTGCTACTAAAAAAAGGGCCATGTACAAAATACACAAAGTAGAACACTTGTACTACAACGTACAGGAGAACATAAAAACAATGTGGACCAGTACTATCAAACTATACATATTTCAAGACAAATTTAGTTAGGACAGATTTGTAGCCATCTGCTTAGCTCAAGTTTTTTAGGACAGACACAATAAATGCAAGTTAAAGAAAATTGTATTTCCTTGTAGGCTGAGGTGGGAAGGGCAAGTTTGCTTTAGTTCTTTTCATGCGATTAATAAATTATTAACCGAGTATTAATTAGTATAAATTTGAAAAGAATGATTTATTTGATCTTCTTAAAAAATACATATAATTTTCTTTTCATGAAACACTAGTTTAGGAAGCGTGCTCACAGTAAACGATAGATTTTTCACGCCAAACTCACTGCTAACAAACTTAGCGTACGTTTAAAGAAGCTGCTTAACCAACAAAATGAGTTCCAAACATATAAAATAAATGATTGACCCCGAATAATCTGCTCGTGTAAACATATTTTTTAGACGAAAACTTGATATATTTGTCTTTGTAGATATATTTTTACAGGCGGTTCTTTCATGCGCCAGCACAAACTTGATTTCTGTATACCATAGGCTAGAGGTGAATCGAGAAAAATGCCGCATTTTCTTATCATTAATTAAGTATTTATTATTTTTTTAAAAAAATGGATTAATACGATTTTAAAGCAACTTTTCTATAGAAATTTTTTTAAAAAAACACAACGTTTAGCAGTTTAAAAAACGTGTGCGGGAAAAACGAAGGAGATGAATTGAGAAAGTTAGGGAAAGAACTCAGCCTAAGAAAGCATGGAGTGACCACGCGACCATGGAGTGGCCGTGTGGCGCGAGCTCGCCGTGAGGAATTTGGGAAGGCGAGGGAGAGGGGTAGAGGATGACGAGAGGTAAAGGACTCGTCAGCAAATTGGAGCATTCTAGGAGGGTCTAGCTCCAAAACTCCCTACCCAAAACCTGACGACTACTATGGCCGGCGGTGAGAGACGGCTGCCGCTGTCCAGATAGCCCATCTTCAATCATACCATTGCCCTAGAAATTCAAACAAAGATTGAAAACTATGTCGGCTTCTTTTTTAAAAAAAAGAAAATATGTCGGCTCTTCTAAGCTATACTAGGAGTAGAAGAATATGGCATTTGTCTTTCTGACACAGGATTGTATAATGTATAGAGAAACATAGTTGCCGCCACTTGTGTGTATCGATAATCCTGATGGACCATGAATATGAACAGGACGACGCGTACAGGTACAGCAATAATCATATCGATCATCAACCCAACAAGACAACATGGTTGCTGTATCTTGAGACACCAATCTGAATAATGGACAGGACATCGCGCCAGCTCTTCGGAAGTTGCCTTTATTTAATTATTTGCACCAATCCATCGCTACAATTATACAATCTCATGTTACTGTTCATCCTACACAGATAAGGATGTACTCATGTAGGTTGAGAACTATATTGAGATAGTGCTTAATTGCTCACTTTTGTCAATATAATGCATACAATTTGCAAGAAGCACTCACTTCATTATGCTACAGAACCAATTTTGCATTGTACTTACACAACAGTACCAAGACAACGCCCTGTTAATATGCAGCTTTTTCTAAGCTAATGAAAGTTTTTATTAGACTCAATCAATTCGTCAAGTTTATACAACTATACTGAGAATACTCCCGACCATATTATCTCTAAAATTTCAAGGTGAATATGCAGCTGTAATTGTAATTATCTCCGATTATTCTTGTTTCAGAACATTATTAATTATCCTCTGGCTATATTAGCATGGTGTTCTCCCTGCTAGCACTGCAAGGTAGTGGTCTAGCCAATCCTGTTTTGAGCCTCACTCCTCTTAATAATTTCCGATATGAGAGCTTCTCCTCTCATATCCATTGTTATGAGAAAGACAACGGGTCTTCCAGCCAGCACCACAATGTAATGGGTTAGCCGATCGAGTTCAAATATCACGTAGTGTATACAATTTGCAAGAAGCACTCACTTCATTATGCCACAGAACCAATTTTGCAATGTACTTATACAACAGTACCAAGACAATGCCCTCTGAATATGCAGCTTTTTTTAAGCTAATGAAAGTTTTAATTGAACTCAGTTAATTCGTCAAGTTGATACAACTGTACTGAGAATAGTCGTGGGTATGAATAATCATGGGCAGATGACCGTCAGTCCTCAACATGACACATGATGGGTATTAATAACCCCCACACTGCATGATCTGCCCTTCTTGTTTGCATTTTTCAGTAGATGCCAAACTAGCAATCCTCTTCCATCACCACATAAACTATGCAATTGCAGTACAACCGAAGAATTAATCTCACAGTTACTACTATGCTCAAACAGCCTTCTCCACTGGTCAGTTGCTATCGCCGTTTTGGACGGAAACGTAGTTTTCCCAAGATTCGCACGCTCAGTCACAAATCATATCTAGTCCTGATCCATTGTGAGTTTGACACATGATTGTGAAATCATGGACAAGAGTACGGTGTTAAAGAGGTCTCTCCTGCTAGGCACAATTTGACAAGGCATTTCCTATATAAAGGTAGCCAAGTTTCACTATGAACAACACAACCATAATATCATACAAAGCCAAGCCTCCAAAAACTGCCTCAGAGCTGAAAAAAAGAAGAGATACATAGAAGATGGCTCTTGTTATTGCTGATGAAATCAAGGCCAAGGCAGAGGTCTACTATGATGATGAGATCTGTCAACAATGCACAAGGCTGTTGCTCAAGGAAGCAGGCCTCCCAAATGGCCTTCTTCCCTTGAAGGACATAATGGAGTGTGGCTATGTTGAGGAAACTGGATTTGTGTGGCTCAAGCAAAAGAAGAGGATAGACCATGTCTTCCAAAGCTTAGGAAGGTTGGTATCTTATGGCACTGAGATCACTGCTTTTGCAGAGAAGGGGAGGATCAAGAAGGTCAAAGGGATCAAGACTAGGGAGCTCATGGTGTGGGTACCAGTAGAGGAGATTGCCCTTGATGAACAAAAGACTGGGAAACTCATCTGCAAGAGCATTGCTGGGATTACGAAAACCTTCCCTGCATCAGCTTTCCAGATACCAGAGAAGGAGGAGAAGATTACCTGTGCCATACCAAAACCAGTGGTACTAATGGAGAGAGCTCATCAAGTTATCAAGAACAATTGATCATTCTGCCATCCATTGGTCCACAGATCATTACCAGCTCTGCAATCCTATAATACTGAAATAATGAACACTGATGATCTACTATTTGCTTATGTACTTCAAAAGGCGATAACACAAAAGTCTTTCCTAAATATATACTGCTTATGTATGATTGCCATGGCATCAATAGCCCTGTAAGGCAACTAAACAACTTCCTGTTCTGTACTAAGTAGCTCATGTAACGCGATATGCGCCATAATATAAAAAATCCTATGATTATATGCTCCCTTGTTTCTCCTGTGAGATACTTTCTTTTCCCCCTGTTTTTGTTTCACTGAAAATAAATGACAACACATGAGAAATAAATTTGCATGACAATTATACTAAAGATGTATGGTCTTTTGATATTTGCCCTAGTTAAGATCCCTAGTCAAAAGACCGACATCATGACAACAGTTTCTTTGAATGAAGAACAGTAGGGAGGCCCCTATGGTTAATTATATATATTAGAAAAACTGTACAGGAGAGGTGTGGTTAGTGGTTACGGGGTTGTGCATAAAAAATACCACATTCCAGATTATGAATATAGGGCTGTGTGCATATAAAGTTTAGTTCTTTTTAGATTGTAATGCAGCATGAATAAAGAAGTTAGTGGCTAGTTCCACTAAAGAATACATGCCACATCCTAGTAAATAAAATGCATGCCATGCCCATAAAAAAAGGTTTGGAAGGCCAGTTAACAAACCAGTAATTTTCCAATAAAATCTGGCTGTGTGAAATTTGGAAATGTGAAACGTGCATGATTCCATGAGGTCATGCAGGAGGATACATCTGCAATGATCCCTCCAAATGCATCTGATGGCTTAGGCAGATAGGCTTTGCATGTCAAAAATGTAGTACCACTGTTTAATATGAAAACTCACGTACACAAGTTATGGGATAACAAAACCCCTGAATTCCTCTGCTGCAATTTGCAAATCTTATTCATTTCCTTCTAGTACTTATGCCTCAGCTCCATGAATTAAGACAGTGAATCTTACACTATAAATGAAAAGAATTTATTCATTTCCTATATACAGTGGGTGAAAAGTGTTTTTTTACAATAGAAAAGTAAAAAAATCTATATGAGGAAACAATAGGAACCATTAACTCACTACTTGGACGCGTCTACACGCACAGATCTGGATGTAGCCTGGAGGGTCAGAGGTCTAAATAAGGTAGGCAGGTGCCCATCTGTTCACCCAAACACTTCCCAGGAAGCATCTTCAATTAAGAAGTGCAGGACATAGCTATGAGCCAGCAAAAGTAGATCCACAAAAGATATTTTGGCTTAGAAGATATTTAGAATACAATCTACATGACATTAGATCAAACACATCTTAAACCAAAAAAGGGAGATGAGAATAAAATAAGTGTATGGAATCTAAATGTATACTATTATACAAATAGTAAACCCATGTAGTAATTACCTGAAGAAGTTGAACTTTCCATTTCCATGACTCTTTTTATTTACTTCATCGAGAAAAAAGTAATAACCTACAAAAGATTCCAAACTAGATGTTCTAAATAGGTAACATGCACAAAGAATCGAAAAGCAAAATGCATTGTTGCTCTTGACTCACCAAAACATGGATGTGTTTTTGGTTGCAACATAAGAAACTGAAGTTAAAGTAGCAACTATAGTAGCAGGGCATCAGTTAATAGAATAAGAAATCACATCATCTTCTATGTAGTGAATCTTCTTTTGGCGTGAAAATGGTGCAAAAATGCATCTTATAAAGCAACTCAAAGGATCCTGCAAGCCTTCCATTTTATAGTGACCAAATCTCCAATCCCGCAATATGAAGGACCTCTGAATAGGCCGATCTAGACCACCTGTAAGACAAAGAGACACCAATGCTTAGACAAGCAGAAAAATATGGATCTTATTGAACTTATATTTTTGTATATAGCTTTTTAAGGCCTTGTGATAGTTCAAAAAATACCTTAACTCAGAAGAGATGGGCATTAAATCAGAAATTATTAATAACAAGAAGCAAAACGAGAAGCAACACTAATCTTAATTCTAAGGAGCTCCATAGATGGTAGCATCTATTGACATAAGAAGTCAATGTCTGTTGCTAATCCTAATCAAGTTGTTTTTAGTAAAACAAGCCACTACTTATTGATCCTGCCAATTTACCTGCTGATCAGATCATCAGAATCATTCGAAAAGAAACAATACATACCTGCATACATCCGACCATGCTTATCCACTGCCCTGAAAAATGGACGTGTTTTCTTTTGAACTGCAGCTTGTTGCAGCTCCCTCCAAGCAGACATTCTGTCCTGTCTTGTAATTTTTCCAGTTGTAACAACCTGGAGTTGAGATGCATCTTATCATGCTAGTTATATAGCCACCACATGCATGAACGTAAAAAGTGGCAAAAAAAATGCTGGAGGTAATCTCAGGTCTAGACACGTTTAGTGCTTTATCTAGCCATAAAATTACTCTGATAAAAGAAAACGAATGAACTTTAAACTTTAGAAACAAGGAGTAGATTTAGTTAGTTTTCAATATTTCAACAGAAGACAAAAATTCACCTAGGAGTTAGACAACGTAAGAAACTGAGATAATAGGTAAACAATGTACCATGGTTTCATGATTTGCTAAAACGAAAAAGTTACCCTGGAGAATAAAAAGTATGAAGGCCGAGGTTTCCGTGCTAGGTTATTAGCACGGTCAACAGCAACAAGCCCAAACTTGGGACCATAGCCATCCGCCCATTCCCAATTATCTGATGTTGTCCAAAACAAATAACCAAGTACACGGACACCCTATAAAACATTATGTTGTTTAATTGTTGGAAGTTCCATCTCCATGAGCACAGACTAAAACATGTTTGCTTAAAGGTTAAGAAAGGACCATAATGATGGCAGCGTATGTGGCTAACAAGTGTTCCAGTATATATGGTTTCCGTATCAGATCAGTCTCATCAGAAACTCCATTTTCAGTAATGACAAAAGGTATATTTAATCTCTTATATCGTTCATTGAATTGAATCAGGATGCGGAACAGCCCATCAGGATAAACCCCACGACCAGATTCACTATACTCATCATTATCCACAAGCTTTAGACCAGGTCCTGATATAACCTCCTGCATGGAAATGGGAGAATTAACTCGGTCGCTTACATAGCCATTTATTAAGCAGCAAATAATTTGCTTACCTGTCCATAGTAATTGATTCCAATGAAGTCCAATTTATCACATATGCTATCCACATAAGGAAAAAGGGTCAATGAGTTAGCTAGTGCGACCGCAGCAACATCAAATAGACCATATGGCCTTGTAAACGATACATGGTGTGCAACACCAACTATTGGCTTCCTTTCGTTCTTGCTGTTAATCAACAAATAAATAATAAGAAAACCAGAGGAAACCAACTCCTTGATTATTGAATAAAAATTACCAGGTAATCACTGGAATAAGGGCACTGCAAATAATACATTATGTAGAACCAACCTTTTCGAATGTATGTAGTCATAGGCTTCAGCATGTGCAATAGCCATCCAATGCAAAGCCTGATTGTATACACCAGTTGGCAGAGCAGATGTTGCTACTTCAATTGCATTAGGGTCTCCACCAGGCCAAGCACCGGCACAATAAGTTAGCATCACAAATACGTGAGGTTCATTGAAAATCACCCAGTAGTCCACTAAATCGGATACACGATCAACAACAAGCCTGCACAGCCCCAACTATCAAAATCTAATAAATTATTGAACAATTTCCAACGGAGAGAATATATTAGCAGGCCAATTTGACTGCCCTCAAAAGGTACCTCACAAAATCCATGAAATAGGTGACAGTTTTTTCCATCTTCCACCCGCCATATTTTCCAGCCCAAGGTGGAAGTGAGTGATGAAACAGAGTAAGCATTACTTTCATTCCATATTCGCGAACCCTTTGAATGATCCATCTATACCGCTCAAGTGCTGCAAAATTAACCTAGAGAAAGAGATGTGTATCTTATTTCACCAGCACTGAGATCATCATGCTGGAAAAAGAAGGATGAATATAAAGGTAAGAAGAGGCACATGCATAATTATGAACTTACTGAGCTCTTCAATTCTTCGGTTGGTTCCTCAGGCATTAACCTTGCCCAATCTACCCCCATGCGGAAAACACTGATGCCGGTCTCCTTAGCAAGTTTCAACTCAGTATCAGGATCAGACCAAAATCTAAGCCTTTCTTGCCTGAAAAAAAAATTGATCAGAGTTTGCTAACATACAACATCCAAAGATATCTACATTTGGAAGGAAAGCTAGAATTTTGCATTATTTTTTTTAAAAGCATGCGTTCGCTTTTTATCCTTGGGACCCACCACTACATAGTCTCATTATCGAAGTCATATCTAGACTTGGAAAGAAGCTACAATATTGAAAGACAACAACTCTTCCTGGAGAGATAGTTAAGATGAGAAGTGACTCTAGGTGACTTTACAGGCAAGGAGATTTGTGCTTTGGAGTACAGAACTGAGATAAATTAGCTCATTAGAGATGCTATACTCATGTACTTACGGGCATGGAACATTATGCCAAGCAGCAACATTGTGGCTGCAGTTATCGACGCCAGCAGATTCTCCACTCTCAGCAAGAATTTCAAACCCCCTGAGCATAGCCTCCATGGCTACCCTAAGTGGTTTCCTCTGCTCTCTATCACCGAAACGTTCTCAGTTTCTGGCCTGTGCGGCTTGTGCGTCGATCGAGTTGATCACCGTGCTCGTATCCCGCGTAGGCTTCCTTTTTGCCGTTACTGTTCAACTGCCACTTGATCGTGTATACGATTTATAGTCCATGTGATGCGGTTGATCGATCTGATGATACACACAGAGTACTGGAGTATCATGCAAATGTAGGAGACGCGCGCGCTCTTCCCGTACGTCTTCCGCTCCTCCGTGGACGAGACGCTGCCGCTGGTGGGCTGGTGGTGGTGGTGGGGTAGCAGCTGGAAAGCGGTCGCCGAGGTCGGTGGTTTTGTCGCTCCGTCTGAGCTGGAAAACGCCCTTTTCCAAGCTTCAAACCCAACCTAGCCGTTGGCGACTTCGCGCCCACGCACCCGCCCGCGCCTGCCTCTCACATCTCAACTTCTCAACCAACCCCCACGACGCGGCCACGGTAGTGCAGCTGTGCTGTGCGCGACGCGAGCACATCACCTTCTCACCCCCCTCTCCCGATCCACTGTTGGGCCCTCTCCTGATCCACTGTTGGGGGGCCAGCCTGTTGACTACAGTGAAGGCACGGCTGACGCAGCCACCTGACGCCATTAACTATTCCAGACCTCACTCAATAGTGAGTACGAGTGATTTTACTGCTCGTGTGGTTATTTATTATTTCCTCATCAGCGGCCTGGCTATCTGCTCGATCTGCATTCATTTCTTTATCCGATCCGTCGAGTACTGCAGTGCAATACGTAGGCCTTGTTTACTTTAGGAAAAGAAAATTTTTAGATGTCACATCGAATATTTGATCGGATGTCAGAAGAGATTTTTGGACATGAATAAAAAAACTAATTTCATAACTCACCTAGAAACCGCGAGACGAATTTATTAAGTCTAATTAATCTATCATTAGCACATGTGAGTTATTGTAGTACTTATGACTAATCATAGACTAATTAGGCTCAAAAGATTCGCCTCGCGATTTCTATGCAAACTGTGCAATTATTTTTTCTTTTTATCTATATTTAATACTCCATGTATATGTCTAAAGATTCGATGTAACATTTTTGAGAAAAAAAAATAGGAACTATCCGTACTCAGCATTTTAGGCCGGGTAGCAACCTAGGCTGTGTTTAGTTCACACCAAAAATGGAAGTTTGGTTGAAATTGAAACGATGTGACGGAAAAGTTGGAAGTTTGTGTGTGTAGAAAAGTTTTGATGCGATGAAAAAGTTGGAAGTTTAAAGAATTATTTTGGAACTAATGAAGATCTTAATTTTATCGTGAATTTTGTGTGTTTGGCTTTAATTGGCACTGCAAAATCCATACTCTACTCCTATAAATGTGCAGCATAGATTAGCATCACGAAGAGAAGCACCGATAGCTTAATTATAAGCCATTGTTCAAATTTGAACTTTCATTTTAGTTTTTCAATTGATTTTTTTGGGGGTTTGTATTTTTTTTCAGTAATGGCTTTAAATCACTCAGGACTTTATATAATATAAAAGCCGTAAGTCATTTTTTTAAGTTGTTGATTATCAGTTTTATGTCAACTGATGCTGAATGCAATGCAGAAGAAATGGATAACAATTTGGAGAGATGTATAGCATGCGTCGTCCCTGATCCACCCATTTCTCATCCTTAATTTGAGTCACTGTTCTATGTACAGTTCTAGAACACGCTGTTTATCCATTTGTCGTTCTCTAAAAACCAAATTACACTGTACAGCAAGGAACTTATCAGAGCCACACGAAGAATTAAAATCGATTTTATTCAGACCCTGAATAATTCACAATTACCACACTCTGGAACGAACTGCTAGCTATACTATCTTTTTTTAAAGAAGGGTATTTTTTACCTGGCCTCTACATCTAACCGGATATATACGACCATTGAAATAGGGAACTTAACCCCCGCAAACAATCCAATCTGAAATTCGCTCTATAGAAAATTGAACTCAGGACCTTGGGTTACTACTCAGGTCACTGTGGTTACCTATCGTTTTCGTGTCGATCGTTTTCGTTCTCGAAATTAAAGTAAATTGCCACGCATACAGAGCACAAGGCTTCTCCAAAAACATCTGTAAAAATTCACCATTTTGAAGGTGCGTACACTGATAGAAGACCAAAAATGAATTGGAAAAAAAAATACAAATGTTACACATCTATGTGGCCGGCCGACCAATCCGGCCCAATTAACAAAGAATAAACGGGCCTCCAAAACAGAATTGATTGGGCCCAATTAAATTGGTAATAGTTACTCCGAAATATTTGAATCACTTTGGTGGCGGGAGGATCCTGCAATCGCCGTAGATGAAGTTGTGACTCACCGCGCCGCCGCCGCTGCACTTATCTACTCGCCTTTGCCGGTGTGCTTGAACTACTCGCCGTCGCCGGTGCAGTTGATTTACTTGCCGTTGACGTCGCCGGTGCAGTTGAGTTGCTGGGTGTCGCCGGTGCGGTTGAGTTGCTGGGTGTCGCCGATGCGGTTGATTTACTCGCCGTCGAGGTAGATGCCGCTGATTTCCCGCTATTCGATGTTACCCCGAAATCGAAATACCAAAGAAAGTTAATGTAAAAATAGTACTCCCTCTATTTCATGTTATAGGGGTTTATTTTACATTGTTAGAACAAGATTTTAACCAACCATTACTCTGTTTTCTTACAGACTGTTACTCTTTTATAATATAACTTTTGTGAAGCATAAGTAATATTATTAATTAGATTCGTCTTCAAAAGTATTATACTTGTGCGGCACAAATAATATACTGGAGAAGCAAGCATTGGTTTATCTCCTAACAACACAAAATACGTCCTATGTTTTGAAATGGAGAGAGGAGTAATTACTCTGGTGGCGGGAGGATCCATGAGTCGCCGTAGATGTAGTGCGTGCCGATGAAGGGCTTGGCCTGATCCGCGGTGAGGTCAAGCGCCCAACCCACCCTCTTCTTGGCGTCGGAGCCGGGGCCGGTGCACTTGAACTCGCCGTAGTAGATCCCGCTGCTCTCCGGCTTGGCGATGTTCCAGCCATCCCACCCTATCGGCACCACCTCCTTGGACATGTCGGTGTAGGAGTACACCACCCGCGACGAGTCCCCCCATGCCCGGCCGAGGTAGATCGGCCCTTGTCCTTTGATGCTGCAGTTCTTGAAGGAGAAGCCACTTTCGATGGCGCCCTCGATGGTCTTGGTCCTCTGCTGCGCCGTCAGCACGGACACCTCCTCGGTGACGGAGACGATGGTGCAGCCCTCGTAGAGTGATCTCCCGAATCCAAAGATGAAGTCGACGCTGCCCCTGATGAGGCTATCCTTGATGTAGTGGAGTCCCTTGTGATCGTATAGGGTGTCCTGCCCGCCGTCGATGGTGCAGTTGTAGATGGTCGTCTTGGTGCCGAACAGGCGGAGCGCCACCGCCTGGCCACCCTCGGCGCCGGGCTTGGCCAGCGGCGCGTCATTCTTGAACACCACGCCGTAGGCCATGAAGTAGTCGGACTCGACGGCGACGGTGGTGCTCCCGACGGTGCCGACGGGCTTGCCGTTCTTCCCCCTGGTGGCCGCCATGTCGTTCCAGGCGATGACCGCCGGGTTGGCGGGGTCGGACTTGAAGGTGATGTAGGGCTTGGTGATGTTGAGGAGGAGCTTCTCCCGGAACTCGGCGCCGGGCTTGAGGTCGAGGATGACGCGCTTGGTGTTCCCCTCGGGGACCTTCTCCAGCGCCGCCGCGATGGTGGTGAAGGTGGTGTCGCCCTGCTTCCCCTTGGGGTCGACCACCCACGTCACCTTGGCCTCCTCCGCCGACGAGAGGCTCGCGTCGATGGTCTTCCCGCCGATGTCGCCGGCGGCCTTCATGGCGTACAGCGACTTCTTCTCGACGTACTCCTCGTGGTTCATCAGCACCCACTTGCCGAACCCGGCGCCGGAGGAGCGGCGGCTGGGGCCGGCGGAGAGGAATAGGTCGAAGAACTGCCATGACGGCGCCGGCAGCGTCGCCGCCACCACCGCCAGTAGCCCCACCACGGCCACGGCGAGGTTGGGACGATCCATCATTTATTAGTTGCTGCAGTTTTGCAGCTAATTCGTTCTGTCCCTGCCCATCATGGCGCGATGCGTATATAGGGTGATCGATCTTGGTGGATTAATTTGGAGCTTCCATGGATGGAAGGGAGAGATGGCTGGCCAACCATTTTTGGGGAAAATGATTGTGCTTGGATGGCCGCATACGTAGCAGCAAAGCACTTGCTAATTTAGTGACCGGCGATCTCGACCTTATATATAGCCTTATATATCTTGGCTCGATTCTAAGGCATTTTGGGTCGCAGTAATTCATTTGATGCGCCCAATTTTGGTCGCTGGTACTCTATATTCCCTAATGTAAGATGTTTAACCAAGTTAATTTAATGAAAAACATAGCAATATTTGTAAAAAAAAACCGATTATAAAAATACATTTCATGGTAGCTAGATTTAATAAAATTAATTTGGCGTTCTATATGTTACTACTCGATCCGTTTCCCATTTCAATCTACTTTGTTGCTGTAACAAATCTCACATGCACTAAAATAGAAGATGCGGCAAATTATATTGCTACACTAATTATTACATCCTAATAACTTTCCTTAAAGCAAACATTATATTTTTCTGGTGAGAATAGTATTACTGCATTGATAAAAGGTAGATAAAGAAAACATCTCATTGAAGTAATTTCGAACATGCCAACGAGAAGTATTTTGATACAAATTTTAAACGTTAGAATGATATATAAAAATATGAAATGAATATGGGATACATTATTTTATAAACCTGATCAAACTTGAATAAATTTGATTTCTGACAAAACCAAAACATCTTAAATTCTGAAATATGGAGCAAGTAAGAGTGTATTTGTGGGGCTAAAATTAGCTATTATATATGATCCAGCCTTTTCTGGAACGTGTCAAAATGCATAAATATCATACACAGAAAGTACTATATATTATGAACATAAAATCCTCAGAAAAAAAAAACTATGTACTTGTAGTGTACTACTGATCACTAAATTATACTGTCGTACATTGGAGTATATACACACAATTAATACAGTAACTGAACGAAAGGAAAACAATCTAACTACTTTAAAAGCCTTTGGTGGGGAATATGCCACCCACTATTGCTCTTGCAGTTTTTATAATTTGTCTTCTTTTTATTTTCGAATATTATGGAATTAATAGTCCAACATTTTATTTAAACAAGTGATAACAGATCTTAAAATAAGCAAACAATTAAGTACATATTTGATAAAAAAATATTTTGTTATGATATATTATAATTTTTTTTCTTTTGCCCATTGCAAACTGGAACCGAGCTTCTTCTAGCATGTTCTCAACTTATGCGCAGGCGCTGTTGCTAGCCTAGGCCCTGTTTGGATGGAAGTAAAACTTTTTAGTCCCTATCACATCGGATATTTGGACACTAGTTATAAATATTAAACGTAGATTATTGATAAAACCCATTCTATAACCCTGGACTAATTCGCGAGACGAATCTATTGAGCCTAATTAATTCATGATTAGCCTACGTGATGCTATAGTAAACATACGCTAATTATGGATTAATTAGGCTTAAAAAATTTGTCACATGAATTAGCTCTCATTTATGTAATTAGTTTCATAAGTAGTCTATGTTTAATACTCCAAATTCATCCGATATGACAGGGACTAAAGTTTAGTCCCTGGATCATCCAAACACCCCCCAAATAAGAAATTATCGTCTTCTGCAAACAAATGTACGTACCACACCATCAAGGCTTCAATGTTGCTTGCCAATTGTTGCTTATAGCAAATGTGCTTAAAAGTTTAAATCACAGTTTGAATGCTGAAATCTAGAGAAACTTAATGAGACAGAGGTGCAAAGAATAATTGTGTGCCTACCTAGTGAGCAATCTTATCCCCATGTACACGATATTGCAATAGGCAAACACGTTCTTTTCGGTACGTACTTGTATTGACATTGAACTCGGGTGGGTTGGTTCCATCACAAGAAATTTAACCAGTTAAGCTACTCACCTTTGCACGAGTTATTAGCCATGGAGCCAGTGGGAGGTACCTGTTACCCTCGTTTTAATCACGGTAAGATGCCTATTCTGTCGATCGTTTTCGTTCCCGAAAGTTAATTGCAACATAAGTATATATAGAGCACAAGTCTTCAAGAGTCTTTTTCAAAAGGAAAACATGCGTAAAATTCACTATAGTTTTGAAGATGCGTATACACTGATAAAAGACCCAAACGAAATGGGAAGAGAAAATACAACTGTTACACGTACGTACGTGAAACATCTAAGTAGCTGACCGATTAATCCGGCCCAAATTAACACAAAGAATTAATGAACAATTAAACGGGCTTCCAAAACAGAATTATTGATTGGCCCCAATTAACGCGATTCATCGCGTCGGCGCCGTCGTCGCCGCTGCACTTAATTACTTGCTTTTTGCCGGTGGAGTTGAACTCGAGTTATTAGTCGCATTCGCTGACGCAGTGGAATTACTCGTCGCCGTCGGCGCTCCTGCAGTTGAATTGCTTTCATTTTTATTAGCCGATGCAGTCGGTGCTTCCGCGGTTGAGTTGCTCGACGTTGAAGCGGAGCTAGATGACGTTGATGTCCCGCTATTTGATGTTACACCAACAATTGAAATGCCAATAATCAGAATATATTAATTTGTACTAGCATAATAATTAATTGATTACACCTTCCATTTCATATTGCAAGTTGTTTTGATTTTTTTTTGTCAAACTTATTTAGATTTGATCAATTTTTTTTCAAAAAATTTAGCAACATTTTTAGAAAATAGTTTAATCAAATGTAACGTTGAATATAATAGGAAAAAGTACGAATTACCCCCCTCAACTATCGCGGTCGACCGAATTACATCCCTAAACTGAAATACCAGACATTATATACCCTCAACTATTTATACCGGACAAATAACCCCCTCAGTGCTGTTTTGAGTGGTTTTGACTTGAGCTTGCTTACGTGGCGCCAACATGGCAACCCAGTCACGAAAAAAATTACCTGGGTCCCACCTGTCATTCCCCCTCTCGCAACATCATTTCCCAGTGGTTCTCTCTGCGCACGGCCCATGCACTTGGGCGTCCGATTGCGGATTTTAAACCATACCTAATTAAAAATTTGTAAGGCTTTCGTAGCTTTCTTTTTCGTCCATCGTCATCAATCAGTCAAATCCATTAGAGCTCGGCCTAGCTATCGCTCGTCCCGGCCTGCTTCGCAGTGCGTGCCTCCAGCCGCTGCCCCGTTCTTCTCTCCTGGTGGAACCCTAGCGCAGCTGTCATGTTGGTCTGCCTCTATGTGCTTTTCCTCCTCTAATTGACTGCAAAAATGGATTCGCCACTCTCCCATGATTTCCCCTTTCGATTTGAGCGATGCTTTAATTCGCCGAATTTAATCTCTATTTAACAGTCGCCAATGATGACCAACGGACAAGCTTCCTTGATCCTTTTTATCCCAGGGTTTTACGAAGTTGAATGCAGATTCACTCTAGTTTGGAGGAAAACTAAAGAGGAGATATAGTGGAGTGAAAATGAAGAAATTAACAGACTTTCAGCCCAAAACCAAGCAATGATTATAATTCATAAAAGTACATATATTTAGAGATGACGGAGTGACCAGAACATATATCCCTAGTACAGTATATATACATAATACAGTGGTACGCAGCTCCTCCTAATAAACTGTGGAAAAAATAAAGAAAGAAAGAAAAGTAACACGTACTGTACTCCCTCTGTCCCAAAAAAAAAGGCAAACTCTGGATTTCCGTGTCCAACTTTGAATGTCCGTCTTATATGAAATTTTTTTATAATTTGTATTTTCATTGTTGTTAGATGATAAAAAAATTTATAATTAGTATTTTTGTTGTTATGAGATGATAAAATATGAATAGTGCTTTTATACGTGACTTATGTTTTAAATTTTTTTAATGATTTTTCAAATAAGACGGACGATTAGGCAGTGTTTGGCAAATGTCTAAGGGAAATGATTTCCCACCCACCTTTAAATCCTAACCATTCATTCTCCCTCATCCATTTAATCCTAATCCTTCATTCATTTTCCAATCCCAATCCCACATTTTATTTCCCATTATCTAAACACACCTTTAAAGTTGAGCACGAAAAAGCATGGATACACATAAAATAGGACGGATGGAGTACTATCATAGGCTTACAGCAATAGCTCCATCCAAATCCAAGTAGCCGGCCGTATCAACCGTTCGGATCGAACAACACACACTGTTCGTGTAGTGTAACAACCTAACGCAGCTAATCACGCATTAACGGACGGCGGACAGTTATCTAACGGCCGGCACGCGTGCACCGGCCGGTGACGGTAGCTGAAGCTGACGTGGCTGGTCCTCCAGTAGTTCTTGATCTCGTTGTCGGTCCTCCCAGGCAGATGCTGTGCTATCTTGGACCACCTGTTTTTTTTTCAACATTGACCAAATGAGAAACCCACACATCTAATTATGTTACCAAGGTGTGAACCAAAGTGCAAATATGCTAAGAACAAAAAAAAGGAATTAAGATGGATGAGTAGACAGTGGACACAAACATACAAGTGTAGAAATGAGAAGAGAGGAGGCGTGCAAATTCCAAACTGGTGGTACAGCTTTCAGTGTCAGCGATGCATGCGTTTCTTTGTGCACAGGGGAATAAAATTAGCCGGTCATTGTTGGCTGATTAAAATTCTGAAAGTGTGTGAATTAGTGTGTCACGTCACGTACGTGCGTTTGTACATGGCAGGGATGAGTTGACATGTGTTGAGAGCGGCCAAGTCCACGTCACGTCCACGTCACAAGTCTGTACGACCGTGACATGTCCTTCCTCTCTACTTTTAGCTTAGCTTAAGCTAGCGGCGTCTACACGAGTCTAATCTGCATCACGAGGCGTCAAGGCTCCCAGCTAATTAATCTAAGCTAAGCTAAACTAAGCTAGTCTTCATTCTTCTCTACAGTGTAGGACACGTATCGCCTCGAGGTTTGCTGGATGGTGAGCATGGTGGTTAATTAGCAGGTCTTAAGAAGGGATTTAGTTAATGACTACTATAAGTTAATGAAAGCTTCACTGAAGTCAGCCAATTAGATTAGAACGATAGTGCCTCCGTCTTCTAATATATTATGTTGTTCACTTTTTACATTATGTTTGATTTATCAGTAAAAATTTAAGCAAATATATTTTCTTTTGTTGTGGCAGTGTGGCTTGATTTATCGGTAATGAACTTTAACCATTACTTATATTTTTAAGATTTGTATAATTTTTTTAATAAGATGAATGATCAAAGGTTATAATAAGAATTAATGCCGTCATATATTAAAAATACAGAGGAAGTAGCTGAGAACATTTCTGATCTCTGCATGAATACTAGATTCTATAAGATTAATTAATGACGAGTGAGTTAATTAATTAATTGATTATTACCGGTTGCCCCATCGGGAGTGGAGGTCGAGGATGAGCAGCTGCTCCTCTGCGGTGAAGTTGCCGCGCTTCACATCCGGCCGGAGATAGTTCAGCCACCGGAGCCGGCAGCTCTTCCCAGTCCTCTTCAGACCTATATATGCACAATTAAAATTTCATCAATAATCTCTCTCTCTCTCCACTATTAATCAGCATCCATCTCACAGTTGATTAATTGATTGACTCATTAGTTGGAGTAGTAGTACATGTTGTGAGACACATGGCGTGATGGCTAGGTTACAATTAATCAACAGTTGTGTGAGAGATTGGTTAATTTGTGATAACTGTGCATGGCTATAGTGATTAATTATGTGGTCGGAGGCGCACATAGTTTTGAAGACCAAGTAGTGGAGGAAATGATTGGACTCGTGACTGACGTCGCCGGCTAAGCTGCACTGGAAAGGAAAATTCTGTCCTAGCTAACCTACTCTATAAACAGGTTGTTGGTTAAGTTTGCTGCTTAATTCTCCCAACCCAATTAATTATTAATCCCACTGCTCATGCATACGGTTCTACTCTATCTACTCCTACCTACCTTTCTTTTTTTTCTGCTGGTAATTAAAGCTTAATTAAATTTACGTGTATATTTCTTAGCTATACCTTGCGGATTGAGAAATTTTGATAATTTGAGTTAAGCGAAGTTAATTAAGCAGCTAAGTAGCTAGTGTTTTCGACGAAGAGAACTTTTACGGTACAATTTACTGGCAGTATAGGATGGCAAGTATAGGAGGTATATATAGAAGCTTACCGGCGGCGCGTGCGAGTGCGTTCCAGCGGCCCTCGCCGTGATCAGAGATGTAATTGATGAGGGTGAGGTCCTCGTCGACGGTCCACGGCCCTCGCCGGAGCTCAGCCGACGACAGCTCCGCCGCCGCCTCCTGCTGCTCCCCGGGCACCGGGTGGTGGCTCGTCCTCTGCAGCACCATCTCCATCGTTTCGCCGATCTTGATTTGATCTTAGCTTAACTATTACTGAATGAAATTGCCGATGGTCGATCGATCTTCACGAGGAGGAGTAGGAGATATGGAGAAGAAGAAGAAGCAAGAAGAAGAAGAAGAAGAGAGAGAGAAGATGCAAGTGTGCAGCTGGGATTCGGAGAGAGAGACCCGAATGCCTTTTATAGCAGAAAGATTTGGGAGGAGAAGTACTGAACAAGAAGAAAGAGTATGAGACGACTAGGCTTTTGCTTTGCTTTGCTTTGTGATCAGTGTGTGAATATGTGAGATAGATAGATAGATACAGAGAGAGGGGTCTCACTTGCTCAAAGAAGGCATCATCAGGATCTTCTGTGGCACATGTTAATGTAGCATGATGTAGTCCAACTCAACTTTGTGTCGCCACGGGCGGCGCCATACTTTTTCTTTCTAAGGACAAAGGTAAGGATCGAGCTCTGCCGATCAATTAATGGTGATGTCATAATGAGTTAGCACTGATTGATGATGTCATAAAAATTGGCACTGATTGATCTATAATAACGAACACAATATAGAGAGTATTGCAATTTAATGTTTTGAGAGGACTATTTAACTGAAGTCGATCGGCACCAATTGTCGATGATAAAGGAAAAGACAGAGAACATGAGGATTTAACCATTTCAATAGAACTATTTAAACATATTGGTCGATAATAATGAAGAAAATATAGAGAATATTGCCATTTAATGATTTGACATAACTATTTAACTGAAGTCGATCGGCACCAATTGTCGATGATAAAGGAAAAGACAGAGAACATGAGGATTTAACCATTTCAATAGAACTATTTAAACATATTGGTCGATAATAATGAAGAAAATATAGAGAATATTGCCATTTAATGATTTGACATAACTATTTAACTGAAACATTTTTTTAATGGGGATAGTTGTGCAAGCTTAAGCTGTAGATTGACAGGAAGTGGTGAAAATGAATGAATGGATAATTTTACTGTCTTCTCCGTATGAACATCTCGTAGTGTACATATGATTCTGATTAAATCCTTTGTCACTACAACTCTCTGTTTTGTCGATCAATCCTTTCATAGCTAGCTAGCTACTGTAGTTCCTCCACTAATCAAAACATCACAGTTGTATACATCGGACTAATGAACCTGCATGCCTTTATTGTTTCACATGGATAAATAAATCTCCATCAACAGTAAATAATCAGATATCAATCAGGTTACTTATAAGCACACGTTTCTTCTCACTTGCTAGCTAGTGCAGCAACATGCAAGCATGTTCTGTACGAACCACTAGCTTTAATTGAGATTATCACACCATGTGTACCCTGCTGGTTTAATTGCAGAAGGATTAGTAGCGTGGCCATGGAAGCATGTGTCATTTTTCCAACCATTATGGAACGAAATTCGTAGCAATAATATGTACAACAGAAAGATTATTAGGGCGATGGGAGTTAGTATCAACTTGCCCATGTGAACCATCACAGTACCACTTAATTGACCTGCTTAATTTGCCCTACAAGATTCATTGTTGAGCTTCATACATATTTTTTCTTCAAGAATTTTAGTCCTTTAATTTGTGGAGACTATTAGATACGCGAAATTAATTCGACGGCCCTGATTGTTGCAAATATAAACTCATTTCTAGCTTTTTTTTTTGTGGGGGGTTATAGTGGTGATGATCAAATGATTTAATCAGCATATATTTATATTCACCCTAAGTGGAATAAAGTTTGAAAAGTAATTTCTATCTGGAAAAAAAAAGTTTGACAAGACGGATAGAAAAGCCCAATGAACACTCTATGTTTATCAACTAGATAAACCATGTAGAAATACGAATGTCATAAATTTAATATGGACGACCAATTTCCCAAGATTCGATAGCTTCGAAGACTTCCTTTCCTTTGATTCAATAAGGCAATTTTCCTATCCAATGTTACATCCATCCCCCTTAGCCCACTGATGTGGTCATCCAATTTTCATGTAGAAAACACATCACAATCACTACAGTGATAACAATGCCTCTGTCCATTACAAACACAAGCATGTGAACAATGTGAGAGTACATCACTCCTAGCTATATATCCCTCCTTGTGATTGATTCCATGGAAAAACCCATGGCTAGAAGCTATGTCCAAAGAGGATTAACCTCCACTTCTTGTGGAGGCAAAGGTGATAACAACCCTTGCCCTCAGTTGCCAAGATTGGCATTCCAAAATGGACATCAGCATGATGGAGCGAAAGCTAGGCTTGAGTTGTGCCATTTATCCTCAAAGTTGGGATCACACGCCACTGAGCTTAGATGGCTTGCTGATGGCTGATATGTCCTTGGTGACATGATCATCAACAGTGACCACGATTTTACATGGATGCTCTCAGCAATGGAATTTGATGTATGGATAAAGGGATGAGTTGCTATCCTCGTGTTAAAGTGGCATGTGGATCGAATCGAAAAAAGGCGCACGCGCATACGATTGTAGTAATCTAAACCGTCTAATCGAAAAGTTCTTTATCAACAAGTATGGACGGTTTTTCTCCGTAAAAATACAAAGTATGGACGGTTTCTTGAAGGTTTTGAGTTGCAAATTAAAGAAGCCATGGAAAATTCAAGGCATGTGGCATTGCTTCCATCCCTGCGTGTAAAATAACTATATTACGCAAATTAATTTCCAAGTAATGATCAAGTGCAGAAAGGAACTCACAGCATTATCGTTTGGCATATTGAAGGAAAAAGCGAAACGGCGTATTTGCAAATGAAAAATAATTTGTGAATAAAATATATATGTATATGTTCTTAACGAACTAAAAGCAAAAGCTGAAAAATAAACTACGATGGATAAAAACACTTAAAATCAACTTCAAATTAATTCAAGATTGAAAATTCAAATTTTGGCTGATAAATATAAGCATAAGTGAAAAGATTGATGAGGCTCATGCACAAATGCAAGTTGCCATAAGAAAAGCATTATAGATGAAGTGATATGATTCTTCTGCGTGCCAACAAATTCGAGTGCGTTCTCCTGATACAGGAACAGAGAAAAAGACTCAGCTTGCCGTATTTTACACACACAATTGGAATGCGTATTTCACGCGCAAAATGGCAGTGAAATCGACAAGGACAGACAGGCGGCCGGTATGCCAAGTAGACAACGACGTCACGTATTCCAGTGTATCTGGACTTCTACATATGCAGTTTCACTGCAAAATAAATCCACATATAGTTCGTTTTCTAGCTGACCCTGTTGGAATAATTTTTATTCGATGCAGAGTATGCCTAGTTTGAAATAGATTATCGACCAGGGGTATTGTAGTGGATTATATATGTACACGATACACGATTATATATATAAATATTTTAATAAACAAACTTAATAAATAGCTTAAAAAAGATATAATAAACAATATAGTAGAAGAATTTTTTTTAGAAAATATATTTTAGAGAAGGTCCAACTGCATATATGCACTTCTTCCATATGCTATAAGATTTTGTTTTTAAAAAAAGAATCTCAGCCAACTACTAGCCGTCTGATCGGGAATCAGCGCTTGAGGATTTGAACAAAACTGTTTTCGTTTTGGCGAGATGAGCAATTTTGTTCTTATTTTATTAGAAAAAGGGGTGAAGAAGAACAACTTATGAGAGTTCGTTTGGAACAAGTTAATCTGCTCATCGTTTCCCCTCGTGCGCCGGCAAAAATAGGCGTGCAAATTACGTGCTTCGTTTCTCTTTGACGATTGACCGGTGAGAAATTAAACTGAATTAAAAATATATATATATGGTTTTAATTTATGTGTGTCTCTTGACCCTGCATGCAGCTAGACTGCAGATATGTTATATGTAGCCAATGCATCAACTTCAGAATCATTCATGTGCAGAGCACTTGGCATCTATTAATTGCACACATTGATCTTATTCTGCACTCTTGGTTTACAATCTCAGTACAAGAGAGTACAAGCTAGTGGATCAATTTCTGATTATTTGGTCAGTCAAATTTGTTTCATTTTCATAAAAATGTTTCAAAATTAGATGCTTCTCGATCTCGTACTAGCACTATTTCTGTAAACATAGATGGGAACACGCAAGAGCAACAGGACAAGTGAGAAGTCCACAGTTCGAAACAAGTGGACGGGTACCGACCTGGGATTATCATGGTTCCCAATCGATCCGTATATACCGTGCATATTAATATCATCATCTGTTGCCTCTGAATTGCGAGCATGTCAAACTGTCTTTGAGTGTACGTCATGAGATCTCAAAACCGGTAGGTACTAATGCAACTCTGCCTTTGACATAATTCAGTCATACTAGCTAGATCATAACGGTTTTCCATTCAAGAAATTAAAGAAAAGAGAGTTACAAATTGGACAACAGCTGTAGTGAAAGTTACACTTGTTCTTGCAGGACTTTCTCTTACCTACAAGTGTTCATAAGTCATCGCCTACAAGTAGAAGAAAGCACAGTGGAGGAAATAAAAAACACAATCTTTGACTAGCGAAGCAGCCTTAGCTTAGCTAAACCAGTAGATCATTTTTAGTGCCATTGCCATGAGCTAATCCTTCCGCCTATCACGGCCGCCATTGCCATTGCCATTCCATCAGCAATTCAGCATGAAGCAGCACACAACTTTGCTACTCTGAAAAAAATGGAAGATTGTACATACTGATAAGTGGTAGTAGCCATTAGGTGAGGATGAAAGAGATGGCAATGCATGTTTGTGTGTGTTGGTGTGCAGTTTTTTCTCTTGTGTGTGCTGCCCATTTCTACACGCACTCCACATGAATGCTGAAAAATTTTGGTCAAATTCAGAGAGAAGATCGAGCTAGGATGAAGATCAATCCATGCGCGCTTGACGGTCAGGTAGGGCACACACTTGTGAAAGTTCAGACCAATTGACAGGTAGATGACCTCTTCTTAGGGGCACTAACTAGCCTAGAAAACAAATTTTGTGAGAATGTACTCTGAAGATTGCAGTGGAAGCGTTGATTGAAGCAACTAGTAGCATTTCTTTACTCGACACATGTCCAGTCCCAGCAACAACACACACCATCTTCAAAGACTAATAAGGAAATTTGTTTTTTTTTTATTTAGACTCTGTTTGGCATAGCTACAGATAGAAGACCTCTTAAAGCCACGTATTTCTAGCTCCACATATCAATGGATCTAGAACTATGATTATATTGATAATATTTGAATGAATTATTTTATTTCTATTTTAGAAGAAATGTAAAACTTTAATCACTTAAATTTACCTTATAAAATCTAAATCCAGCGTGGATATGAGATCTGGAGCTGTGCTAGATGAGGCCTTGACATCTTTTTCAAAGACTAAATAGGCCTACTTCTGTTATGAATTTTTTTCCTCATTTAAAATCTTTTAAGTGTGACTTGTTTGACACTTTGACTCGATTTAAGAATGTGATGTTGTTGGGAGAGCATATATCTAAAAGAGAAGTACATGTTTTTTCTCCCTCTCATGAAGACAGAGTAAGAAATGAGAGGGAAAGCATGTCCCTACTTTAGCATTCTAGAATCATTATGTCCAAAGCAAAACAGTGTTGATCAAGCACTCAGTTCATATGCCGTGTGGACTCCTAATCTGTATCTGTATACCATTTACGTGGGGATCATCAATGTTCTAGATGATCAACACGTTCAAAAGAAATGATCGGAAGAGAGAAAGATGCAAAGAGTAGTACACAAATATGTTGTGTTTAGTTGACTTGCTTTGAACATTGACTTGGAAACTGAAATACTACGTACGTACTTCAGGAATCAGAATTTGTCTGCAAAAGTTAGTTCTTCTATTTCATGATGGTTTTAGGATAACATCATATCCTTGTCCTTATAAGAAAAAAATAAAATAGATAGAAAATATTTCCATTCCACAGATAAGCAGAGGAAGTTCCTTGTAAGTCAACATTTTTTTTCTCATTCTTTTGTAATGTTAGTTGGTTTTATCAGTGCTTGCTTAGATAAACTTGGACCCAAATGTCACCTCCCAATTAGTTTTTCATTAAATCACCAGATGAAGCCAAAGCAAGGCCGATGATATATATATATCCAATGAAACATTGTCTGTTGCATAATATTTATGACCTAGATGGAGTTGGGAATCAAACAACAATTAGTGAAAGCTACATGATATCTTCCACACAACCATACTAATTTGAGTTAAAAAGTAAACTATTATGTCCAATTCTTAGTTTAGGACATCACCGTTTTGCACACCTTAATTAATTAATGATAAGCCCCTGGCCAATTATTGGCCAATGCCTAGCTAAAGCCTAACACTAAGGGGCAATTGCTTCACGGATAAACAGTGATGAATTGCGAGCATGTCAAACTGTCTTTGAGTGTACGTCATGAGATCTCAAAACCGGTAGGTACTAATGCAACTCTGCCTTTGACATAATTCAGTCATACTAGCTAGATCATAACGGTTTTCCATTCAAGAAATTAAAGAAAAGAGAGTTACAAATTGGACAACAGCTGTAGTGAAAGTTACACTTGTTCTTGCAGGACTCTCTCTTACCTACAAGTGTTCATAAGTCATCCCCTACAAGTAGAAGAAAGCACAGTGGAGGAAATAAAAAACACAATCTTTGACTAGCAAAGCAGCCTTAGCTTAGCTAAACCAGTAGATCATTTTCAGTGCCATTGCCATGAGCTAATCCTTCCGCCTATCACGGCCGCCATTGCCATTGCCATTCCATCAGCAATTCAGCATGCAGCAGCACACAACTTTGCTACTCTGAAAATAATGGAAGATTGTACATACTGATAAGTAGTAGTAGCCATTAGGTGAGGATGAAAGAGATGGCAATGTATGTTTGTGTGTGTTGGTGTGCAGTTTTTTCTCGTGTGTGCTGCCCATTTCTACACGCACTCCACATGAATGCTGAAAATTTTTGGTCAAATTCAGAGAGAAGATCGAGCTGGGATGAAGATCAATCCATGCGCGCTTGACGGTCAGGTAGGGCACACACTAGTGAAAGTTCAGACCAATTGACAGGTAGATGACCTCTTCTTAGGGGCACTAACTAGCCTAGAAAACAAATTTTGTGAGAATGTACTCTGAAGATTGCAGTGGAAGCGTTGATTGAAGCAACTAGTAGCATTTCTTTACTCGACACATGTCCAGTCCCAGCAACAACACACACCATCTTCAAAGACTAATAAGGAAATTTGTTTTTTTTTTATTTAGACTCTGTTTGGCATAGCTACAGATAGAAGACCTCTTAAAGCCACGTATTTCTAGCTCCACATATCAATGGATCTAGAACTATGATTATATTGATAATATTTGAATGAATTATTTTATTTCTATTTTAGAAGAAATGTAAAACTTTAATCACTTAAATTTACCTTATAAAATCTAAATCCAGCGTGGATATGAGATCTGGAGCTGTGCTAGATGAGGCCTTGACATCTTTTTCAAAGACTAAATAGGCCTACTTCTGTTATGAATTTTTTTCCTCATTTAAAATCTTTTAAGTGTGACTTGTTTGACACTTTGACTCGATTTAAGAATGTGATGTTGTTGGGAGAGCATATATCTAAAAGAGAAGTACATGTTTTTTCTCCCTCTCATGAAGACAGAGTAAGAAATGAGAGGGAAAGCATGTCCCTACTTTAGCATTCTAGAATCATTATGTCCAAAGCAAAACAGTGTTAATCAAGCACTCAGTTCATATGCCGTGTGGACTCCTAATCTGTATCTGTATACCATTTACGTGGGGATCATCAATGTTCTAGATGATCAACACGTTCAAAAGAAATGATCGGAAGAGAGAAAGATGCAAAGAGTAGTACACAAAAATGTTGTGTTTAGTTGACTTGCTTTGAACATTGACTTGGAAACTGAAATACTACGTACGTGCTTCAGGAATCAGAATTTGTCTGCAAAAGTTAGTTCTTCTATTTCATGATGGTTTTAGGATAACATCATATCCTTGTCCTTATAAGAAAAAAATAAAATTGATAGAAAATATTTCCATTCCACAGATAAGCAGAGAAAGTTCTTGTAAGTCAACATTTTTTTTTCTCATTCTTTTGTAATGTTAGTTGGTTTTATCAGTGCTTGCTTAGATAAACTTGGACCCAAATGTCACCTCCCAATTAGTTTTTCATTAAATCACCAGATGAAGCCAAAGCAAGGCCGATGATATATATATCCAACGAAACATTGTCTGTTGCATAATATTTATGACCTAGATGGAGTTGGGAATCAAACAACAATTAGTGAAAGCTACATGATATCTTCCACACAACCATACTAATTTGAGTTAAGAAGTAAACTATTATGTCCAATTCTTAGTTTAGGACATCACCGTTTTGCACACCTTAATTAATTAATGATAAGCCCCTGGCCAATTATTGGCCAATGCCTAGCTAAAGCCTAACACTAAGGGGCAATTGCTTCACGGATAAACAGTGACGAAAGCTAGTGGTGACTAAGGTTATTGTTGCTCTGTCAGGACCACTTATGAACCTTGAAAATGAATTTAAAATTTTATGCTTTCAGTAATATATTCTAGCATGTTCTCAGCATGCAAATCATGCTTGCAACAAGAATATCTTCCTTCCCTTGTTATTAAACAAAACCTAAAAGTTGTCATCCATGGATAAGGGAGACCAATTAGTCTTGATTCTTGAACCAATACAAGGGTAACCCCAACCACCTACCAATCTTCAATTCTGCCCCTGAACTTTCTGCACCCAAACAGGGGAGCTACTGGGAGAAAAGGGGACAAGAGGCAAAATGCCATGCAACTACTCAAACCAAAGCTGGTCCTGATGATGATTACCATTGGTAATGATGTGTTTACACTGAAAGCATATGTGTTCAAGAGAGCAAACACATCTTTTTAGTAAAAGGTAAAGCCCATTGGCACTCACTGAGTGGGATTCCTGCAACCTTTGCTTCCCTGAACTTTCTGCACCCAAACAGGGGAGCTACTGGGAGAAAAGGGGACAAGAAGCAAAATGCCATGCAACTACTCAACCAAAGCTGGTCCTGATGATGATTACAATTGGTAATGATATGTTTACACTGAAAGCATATGTGTTCAAGAGAGCAAACACATCTTTTTAGTAAAAGGTAAAGCCCATTGGCACTCACTGAGTGGGATTCCTGCAACCTTTGCTTTCTTAAGCCAAACACTTGGGCTTGCTTTTCTACCATAACAATGTGAAATCAGAGGTGAAAAGTTGTAGGCGTTAGAAGGAAGGCCATCCTGGAATCTATTCCTTCCGAGAGGTATAGAAAGCAAGAAAAGTTAAACAGTAGTCATTGGTTTCACGCGTCATGTGACCAACTAAATTACAGACATATTTAATTGGTGAAATGAAAATTTTTGGTGCTACATCGGACGTTTGACTGGATATCGAAAGGAGTTTTCGGACGCGAATACAAAAACTAATTTCATAACTCGCCTAGAAACCAGGAGACGATCTCTTGAGCCTAATTAATTCATCATTAGCACGCATAGGTTACTGTAGCACTTATGGCTAATCATGGACTAATTAGGCTCAAAAGATTCATCCCGCGATTTACATGCAAACTGTGCAATTAGTTTTTCTTTTTATCTATATTTAATGCTCCATACATGTGTCCAAAGATTCGATGTGATGTTTTTACGAAAAGTTTTTGGGAACTAAACAGGGCCTACGTATCGTCTGAAAAGATAAACCGGCAAATCATATTGGGTATCTTTTTTCATTTCAAAATTCATTTTTTCGATTCTTGTTATTTGTTCAAGGTCTAATACGTACTTGACCCGTGTAAGTAGTATTAATTCTCTCTGGTGCAGAGAAGCATATATGTTGACTTCAGTTGAGTGTCGTGCTGGTTAGAAATGACCAACTAGGGAACTATTAGCTTTATTAGGCTTTAGCAATAATTCCAGTTAAAATAGTATTATGACACATTTCAGTTAAAATAGTTTTTTTTATTCAGTGTGGTATATATTAGCTTTAAAACTTTTGTCGTCTCATTGACCACTTTAGTCATGTAGCACTGTGCAGACATCACATATGACAGCAGTGGTGACTGGAGAGGAAAAACTGAGATGCTAGCTAACAGTATTTGCACAGGTCCTACATGATAACAACCAATAGCCTTCAGTTATAAGATGACATATATATGTCGTTGCGTGTTGCAAGCTACACCCTTGGTGTTGGATAAAAAGCACCAAGTGTGTTGCAAGAAAGTGACTAGCACAGTTCACGAACCGCTCTAATCAAGATGGAGATAATCACAAGAAGAACCATCAAATGGCATTCAGAAACCACCTGCAGATGTCCAACATCTCATCCATCTACATGATAGATAATTGATATAATCCGTGCTTGCATAATTGGATCCACTTGACTTGCTGTATATATTATTAAACCAAAAAAATTGGTAAAATTAGTTATATAGCATCGAAAGTTCACGTTTTTGGTTTTATAGCACCGAAAGATACCGGTTCATTTTAATAGCACTCAAAGTTCACCATGTTCCCATTTTTAGCACTTCTTCAATTTTTCCGTCCGTCTTGATCGTTATTGGTCCAGCCACGCACACGATATGACATTTCTACCCCTCATTGACATGCATTATACTTGTACTTGTGAGAGGTAGAAACGTCATATCGTGTGTGTGGCTGAATCAAGACGAACGGAAAACGATCGAGAATTGACGGAAGTGTTAAAAATGGGAACATGAACTTTGGGTGCTATTAAAGTGAACCGGTATTTTTCGGTGCTATAAAACAAAAAACGTGAACTTTCGATGCTACAAAGATCTTAACAAGGCAGATTCGGCATAGTTTGGCTAATCTGGGACGCTTTTGGGCACCCTTGAAGTGCAGTTTTTTTTGGTCTGGTTATTCTTTTCTTTATGTGTGCTTCGCAGACGAAGAATAGGGCCGGGGGCTCCAGGTTGTGAATCCTCTTATTTTGAATGGGCCTGGCCCAGGATCGCTGGCAACTGTAGCGATCCAATGTCTTGACAGGCTGCGCAAAGCATTCCGGCCCATGTGATTGAGTTGGAGGATCAGTTTACATATGGAATAAGTACACTTTGACCCCCTTAACCAGGGATTGAATCTGATTTGTATCATTGAACCGTAATACCGGATATCTCGAACCCTAGCTATCAAAACCGGTACAACTTGACTCCCTTGACGGTTTTGAAGGGTGGTTTCGCTGATGTGGCATCTACGTGGCAGTGTTGACCTGGTCTGTGGTATTGACGTGACGTTTAGGTGGCATTAGAATTAAGAACATATATGTGAGCCCATTTGTCATTCACACAACAAAAAATTATGAGGCCCATTGACATGTGAGGCCCACAATGTCATCCTCTCTATCTTTCTTCCTCCTCTCTCTCTGTTTCTCTTACTCTCCACTTCGCCACTTCGGCCGTCTCCGGAGACCAATTAGTCTTGATTCTTGAACCAATACAAGGGTAACCCCAACCACCTACCAATCTTCAATTCTGCCCCTGAACTTTCTGCACCCAAACAGGGGAGCTACTGGGAGAAAAGGGGACAAGAGGCAAAATGCCATGCAACTACTCAAACCAAAGCTGGTCCTGATGATGATTACCATTGGTAATGATGTGTTTACACTGAAAGCATATGTGTTCAAGAGAGCAAACACATCTTTTTAGTAAAAGGTAAAGCCCATTGGCACTCACTGAGTGGGATTCCTGCAACCTTTGCTTCCTTAAGCCAAACACTTGGGCTTGCTTTTCTACCATAAACAATGTGAAATCAGAGGTGAAAAGTTGTAGGCGTTGGAAGGAAGGCCATCCTGGAATCTATTCCTTCCCAGAGGTAGAAAGCAAGAAAAGTTAAACAGTAGTCATTGGTTTCACGCGTCATGTGACCAACCAAATTACATATCGTCTGAAAAAATAAACCGGCAAATCATATTGGCTATCATTTTCATTTATAGTTTCATTTTATCGATGCTTGTTATTTGTTCAAGGTCTAATACGTACTTGACCCGTGTAAGTAGTATTAATTCTCTCTGGTGCAGAGAAGCATATATGTTGACTTCAGTTGAGTGTCCTGCTGGTTAGAAATGACCAAGTAGGCAACTATTAGCTTTATTAGGCTTTAGCAATAATTCCTGAAGTATTATGACCCATTTCAGTTAAAATAGTTTTTTTTATTCAGTGTGGTATATATTAGCTTTAAAACTTTTGTCATCTCATTGACCACTTTAAGTCATGTAGCACTGTGCAGACATCACATATGACAGCAGTGGTGACTGGTGAGGAAGAACTGAGATGCTAGCTAACAGTATTTGCACAGGTCCTACATGATAACAACCAATAGCCTTCAGTTATAAGATGGCATATGTCGTTGCGTGTTGCAAGCTACACCCCTTGGTGTTGGATAAAAAGCACCAAGGGTGTTGCAAGAAAGTGACTAGCACAATTCACGAACCGCTCTAACACATGTCAAGATGGAGATAATCACAAGAAGAACCATCAAATGGCATTCAGAAACCACCTGCAGATGTCCAACATCTCATCCATCTACATGATGGATAATTGGATATCATCCGTGCTTGCATAATTGGATCCACTTGATGTATATATTATTAAACAAAAACAATTCATGTCAAAAAGATCTTAACAAGGCAGAATCGGCATAGTTTGGCTAATCTGGGACGCTTTTGGGCACCCTTGAAGTGCAGTTTTTTTTGTTGGGCTGGCTATTCTTTTCTTTATGTGTGCTTCGCAGACGAAGAATAGGGCCGGGGGCTCCAGGTTGTGGATCTCGTTCTTGATTGGCCTGGCCCAGGATCGCTGGCAACTGTAGCGATCCAATGTCTTGACAGGCTGCGCAAAGCATTCCGGCCCATGTGATCGAGTTGGAGGATCAGTTTACATATGGAATAAGTCCACATTGGCTCCCTTAACTAGTGATCGAATCTGATTCGTATCATTGAACCGTAATACCGGATATCTCGACCCCCAACTATTAAAACCGGTACAATTTGACTTCCTTGACGGTTTTGAAGGGTGGTTTCACTGATGTGGCATTTACGTGGTAGTGTTAACCTGGTCTGTGGTATTGGCAGGACGCTTAGGTGGCATTAGAATTAAGAACATATATGTGAGCCCCATTTGTCATTCACACAACAAAAAAAAATTGTGGAGCTCATTGACATGCGAGGCCCACAACGTCATCCCCTCTGTATCTTTCTTCCTCCTTTCTCTCTCTGTTTCTTTTACTCTCCACTTCGGTAGTCTCCATAAGCGGCGGGATCTGGAGCGATGGCGGTGGTGGTGGATCAGTTAATTAATTAATAACTTATTATCATCGTGATTTCATATCAAGTAATTATTTGATAATCCGGGGCTATTAATTATGGCATAAATCATATGGGGGTGATCAAGTTGGAGGATCAGTTTACATCTCTCTGGGAGGGTAGCTATTTAAGAAGTTGAGGACGGGGGCGTGGTGTACTGGTGTGCAGGCAAGGCAGGCTGCATCTCATGGGTGATCTGGCAGGTCCTGAGTTCTTAGAGGCCCAGTGCAAAACTAAACACATGGGCCCTTAATATACAACGTAAATAATAGTCAATAAATATTACCCCTTAAATTGCATAACAACAATATTTACATAAAAACATCATACATATTACCTTAAAACTTTCTTCAGACATTTCTATGTGAAATCATTGATGATGGTGCCAATATCAATTTCATCCAATAATTTTTTTAATGCACAAAATTGCCAAACCATTTAGTCTTTCTGTTAACAACCAAATTTGGTAATTCAAGTATCGGAGATGGAGATAGAACCGAAGCGGAATCCAAGATAGAGATCGTTCCGGAAACAGAGCGAGAATCGGCTAAAGTCCAAATCGGCTGCGATCAGGATCGGCAGAGTTCGAGTCGGACTAGGTAGCCGATTGAGCCGATTCCGACAATGTGACTCGGTATTCGTTGTCGGGTTGAGTTAATGTGCTTCATATGGATTGCCACGCACGGATTGAGTCCTGAGAAGGCAATTGTATCTATTAATTATGATATTTTATGTAATTTTCTTAGAGATAAGTTTGGGCAAAAGTCTGCCGCAAAGACTTATGGTATTTTAGAATTTGTTAGAGGTAAGAGTCGTGTCCGACAAGGACATGTTTTGTATCTCGGGTATAAATATGACCCGAACCCATGTAATCAAATAACACACGTTCAATACAATCTCGGCGCATCGCCACCCTTTTTACTTTCATTTACTTTCGACGAGTTCTTGCTTTCGGATTGAGCTGCATCGGTTTCGATCTTCAACTAGAGGTAAAACTTGTTATGGCGGCTTGCGTTCTCAGGATCAATGCTTCCATCTTTATGATACTCTAATCTTGTTTATGTAATTCGTCAAGTTATCATATATCTTATATAATCTTAGATAATATTGTTATTTAACCTTCATTCGGCTAATATCTATCGTTGGAAGGCAGCCGATCAGGTTAAATATCAATGTTGACTCAGATTATATAGGATATCTACCACCCTATGAAACATCCAACGACTTGATTGTCTAGATATTGTCCTTCTTTTCATACTTATAGCTGCATCAATTGAGTTTGACCTTATAAGTCATGATTAGAATCTCAATCCCTAGCCTGTTTTTGGTTGCCGATTAGGGCAATATCGAGGTTTCAGCCGATCTTACCTGATTTAACTACTTTATATCTTATATGCTTGATTGACATGTTAAATCCGCCATTTATGTTAAGATCTTGTTGCATTTAGGTATATTAAGCTTTCTGTTTGATATATTTTGTTTGCTTTAATATCTTAATATAGAGTGGTATCGGAGTATTAGCCGATACGTGTTAGATCTATCTGATCGGCTATGCTATGAATGCTTATAATCTCCTTGTTAATATATATTTCGATCTAAGTGATTTATACTGTCTCGGCACGGCAATCGATCTATCCCAATCACTTGATTTAAGTATATATCGACATAAGGATTATATACCATTAATACCTACAGCCGATCGAATAGATTTAGTTCTTTCTTACTTATTCATGACTGTCGATCGACTTAAATATGACATCAGCTCAAAGATAAATGATACGTCATCGGCGACTGGCCGATCGGCTATCGTTTATAGATTTAACCGCTATTTTTCTGTCTTTATTTCTTGTTGATTGCAGGATAAAATCAACTGGCACGCTCACGAACCTAAAAGCAAGATTTTTTTGGACCTGCACCAAAGCTAAGCAGATCTTCCAGGCCTCGTGTTTTTCGCATCAACACTTTCTTCGACATTTTAGATCTCAATAGTTTCTTTAATAATTTCGACTTCAAAAAGCTTCTTTCAAAATATGCCACAGTGACGGGTACTAGAAAGAAAAACATTACTTATGGAGATACTCATATAAATTACACCATAAAACTACAAATTCAAATTTAAAGTCTTACCAATTAAATATTCACAGACGTCCGGATGCGCACGACTCATCACACACTAGCACGTCTCCAAGCTCAATCCCTCTGAACTCAGATCTTTTAAACAACTAAAAAAATAAGAGACAGACACAAAGTCAGTAAGTCACAAACCTATTAACCTAACATGGAACATAGTAGTGCATGTATATATACGTCTGTTCATCAGTACATGGCATGATGGCAATAGGCCAACAACCAACAGATAAAATCATAGAACTAAAACAAATCTCAATTGGCGATGGCGACGGTGTTGCTGGCATGCTGCTGCTCACCTGATCACTTCGCATCATCAACACCTCTTGAGACTTTTAGTTTTGATCGTTAGGCTGAGGTGCGCAGTTTAGCAAATCAGCAGTTGCAGCTGTCTTCAGGCTTGCAGCAGCAGCCAACGGCGGCGCCGGGGCGGTCGACGGCAACTCGGCAGGCGGCAAGGCACTGAGAGGCTTTGCAGTAGGAATTGGGCGTTTCTGTTCGCATCATCTCATCGCATGGCTTTGTTGCAGAAGAGAGGCTTTGCAGGCTCCCTGGGTTGGGGCCCCTACGATTTGGGGGCCCAGTTTGACCGCACTGCTCGACCCCCTCCAGGGCCGGCCCTCATCTTCTTCTTCTTCATGTTGCACCGTGGATCCGGAGCGGACGGGAAGACGAGACTACGTACCGGCAAGAAGCCGTCCTCCAGCTCAGGCGAGGTCGTCAGGTGGAGGTGCCTCTTGGTCTTGGCCGGCGTGGCAGCTGGGCCGGTGAGCCGTTGGACGGCCGCCCAGAATTCGCTGTGCATGGACGACGACTGGGAGATCTTGGTTCTGGCGTCGTAGATCAACACCGGCTGCTCCTGCTCCTCGTTGACGCTCCACGGACACCTGCGGATCTCTGCCGCGTCCATGATGGGATAATATCTGTACAAAAAGAAATAGTAATTCGATCGGTGCATGTCCACCAAGTTAGCTACAAGTATAATCCTTACGAAAGTACATGGAGATATCAAGATTTTACACTAAAATTTTAGTATCTCGATGTAATGGTACCTAGATATATCAAATTTTACATTATAAAATATAGTATCTCTCAGTACCTTCTCAATAATGGTAAAATTATCCTAGCTATAAAATGGGACGATTTTTGCTATATATCTGTACAATTTTTTTTTCATTGAAATCACGTGGATGTGTGGTTCCAAAAGAAATACCCGTTTGGAAAAATGGAAGTGTCTCGTCCGCAAAACTGGTTTTCCGTATATATAACTTAGGTCTCGTATAAAAATAAAAAATGTTTTCTTCTTCTAATTAGCTTTTCCTTTTATTTACATGAAACTTACAAAGTACAAACTACTCCTTACATATGCTAGTTACTATGCCAAGAGCTCATGCATTGCAACGGAAGACAAATTGGATTGGCCGAATTTAAAATATTATCTGTATATGCGTGTATGAAAATTTGGACTTTGCTCTTTTGTCACGAGCTCCAGGGATTGACCTAATAGGATATGAGTGTGTGGTAGGAGGTCGGGGCTTCGGAGGCTTGGTAGACCGGCGACCCGTGGCGCCGGCGGGGACGAACAGAAGAGGATGAGAAAAACAGAGAAACGTAGATGAGAAGAATAGGCTGAACTGACTTAATTCATTATCACTCGAATTGCTCCTTAAATGAGCTTACAGATGAAACTAACAAGAGGGCTGCTACAAAACAGGATCCCATTGCAACGGGATAGACATATTAACTATTCTCTTGCACGAGTATCACAGGTATCAGGTTTTAGGTATCATAGGTACTAGGTAACATGTATCACAAGTATCGGGTAGCATACAACTGGTACCACAACAGGTATCAGGTATTAGGTATTGTCTCATAGAAGGGTATCCCGTTCCCGTTCCAACGGGATACCGTTGTCTAGGTTTTCTGAACTAACAAATGCTAGAAAGAAGGGATAAAACCACTAAACAAACTCTGAACCAAATCCTAACAAACCCAATCCAACCCACGGACACTGTAGCGCGACCTGCAAGCAATTCTTCAGGGCGATGCCACGGCAGCCGCGCTCCCAGCGTCGTGCGCGCCTGGCTTCTTGCGGCGTCGGTGATATGCAATCCCGACCATAACATCTTTGGACGTATATATGTGCATATCTAAATATCTAATGGAATTTTACTACATGTCTTTATGTTCTGAGTCAACGAGAGTAATGATAAGAAGTGTTGTGTTCTGGTCGGAGGATCGTAGGAGGGTAAGCGCTGCCACAATACAACGTGATGATTTTATTGTTTAATGAAATATCCATTTTTCTAAAAAAAGGGTGTTGGTCCTAGTAAATTGGCAATGCTGAATTCTTAGTGTGACAAATTCATACCTTCTGTCAACAAATTTATGTGCTTCTTCGTCGTGCTCGTTTTGTAGAACTGCAGATTTCTCACTTAAGTCTTCTTTCACAAAATGCTCCTGTTTCATTGGAGTCCTACATTCTTCCTCTCGTGTCCCCACACAGTCATTATCCTTATCATGAAAGGTCCAATCCACACACCGTATGTTGACGCTAGGACGTCCTGGATGCATCATAAAGGCGTTAGTCAAAGCTGACTCTGCAAATCTTCTACAATGATCATGAGCAGTACAGGCGACCCTAATTTTTGCAGAGATCTCTTCAAGTCCAGACAGATGTTCGATGCCAACAGGAATAATATCATGCTGATCTGCTATATGGACATCAAAACCTAGCTTGAGCTTCCTTAGACTAGGCATTGCACCCATCTCAAATTTCATCCATGCTACACTGCATATAAACTCGAAGTATTTGAGGATTGAGAACCCTGCATTGTCAAAGACAATCCTTTCTGCAGGCTTTGTGTGGACATAAAGTGACAAAACAGTGAGTTTCGGTAATACTCCTAGAACATCAATACTATTACTTGTTACTTCCCTTATCCCAATCTTCAAAATGCAGAGGTTTCCAAGCTGCCCAATCCAATTTGGGAGGTTAGAAAAGATGCAAACACATGGTAACAACTCAAACCTCTGAAGAAGGGCTGGTGGAGAGGACACACTGCTCCAGCCATCAACATTGATCCTCGTCTTTGTATCCCTGTCAATATGTAGAGTATCTGGACAGGAAGAGCCAGGAGGCGATAAAGTTATAGATGTGAGATTACGGAGTTTCCCCAGAATGGATCCAAGATATTTCATATTATCCTTCAGATTGTCAGAATGTATTTCAGAATAGGTGAGCTGCAAATCCCGGAGATTGCTCAGCTCACCAAGGCTCCATAGATTCTCCGCTGAGTTACAGCTGAGATCAAAATATCCAATTGTACAAAGCGATGTCATGTGGACAATTCCACTGGGCAGGTTTGTCTTAGCAGGAAGAGTAAGATGCAGCAAACCTGGCAAATAAATGTCTGTTGGAACTTCACTTATTGTCCCATCTATTTTCAGTGTCTCCAAATATGGTAGACCTTGCATCTGGGTTGGCAGTTTTACGGTGACATTAGAGGTGACCTTCAAATATCTCAGTCGAACAAGTTCTGAAATTTTAGTGAGATCAAAAATGCCGATGCTATCCTCATCACCCAAAATATGTAGAACTAGAACTTTAATAAGTCGAAACTCCATAACGAAAGGCATATACTTCAAGACCCCGAAGAAGGCAACTGTCCGAACTTGGGACAATCTCATACTGGTAGGCGGAGTTGCATCTTCTACGTTACTAAAGTGGATAGATAATCGTCGAACCTTGTCAGCAAATCTTATAGTTGCCTGTGAATGGTCTATTGCAATAATAAAATTTTCTTCTATTGACTTGTATGTAACGAAATTGAGTACCATATGGTGAACTACACAGGACAAAACCTCACCACTGTCATCGATATGTACAGGCTGGATGATTTTTCTGCCCACAAGCTCATCAAAATAGGCCCTTGAAATTTCTTCCTTGTCATGCCCTTCAGTTGCACAGATAAAACCTTCAGCTATCCATTGACTCACTAAATCATCTTTCCAAATTATGTGATCTTCTTGATACATACTAAGATACAACATGCATACCTTCAAATGCTGAGGAAGATTGTTGTAACAAATGTTCAGTAGTTGTTTCATCCCTTCCAAAGTAGGATTTGCCATCAAACCGTAACCTAAGGATTTGTTTATATAATCCCATTGTTCTTGTTTCTCAAGCTGGCTTGCTAAAAGACTAGCAACAGTGACAATAGCTAGCGGCAAACCACCACATTTCCTTACAATATCATATAATGTTTCACTGACTTCTGGAGGACACTTAGAATGAGAGCCAAAGACTATACTGAAAAATAGTTTTCTTGAGTCACCCTCACCAAAAGGTTTCATCTTGAAAATAAATTTCAAGTCATAACTACAAGATTGCAAAGCTAGATCCTCAATTTCTGTTGTGGTTAGTATTCTGCTGGAACTATTACCATCCGGCAAAGCGCACTTAATAACATCCCATGTGGATGTAGCCCATAAACCATCAATTATGATCAAGTACCTGCGATTAAGGGGAGAATTTTTAACATAACTAAATGGAAGCTCCACTTGTTGTTAGTATTCTGCTAGAATTTGCATGATGAAATGGTAAACATTAGGTGTAAGACGGATTTTTCTCTCGATTTTGTACACTATGCAACTTATAACAGCCATCTTGAGGCTAAAAATGATTAGAAGACATGATGAAATATAAGAGGTAGGATTAGAATAGGAAATGAGTGGATTGTTAAGATAAAATAAGGTGACAGGAATGGATGGCTACCATTAAACCTTACCCTTTGATGGGTGGGATATCTTTTCCCAATCTCATTTGCTAAATGAGCCCTAATTGTGGCTAAGGCTGATATCAGGGATAGCAAGCAACAGACACACCCTGCTATTGTTATGTTATACATTACATATAATTTAGTAGTATAGACTTCAGAGGAGCTGGTATCTGTCTTTCTTATCTATCTGCCACTTCAATGAAATATTGAACCCATGCATTCAATCCTTGACTAAAAAATTTGTATTTATACTTATGAAGATAATATTAGTATCAGTACAACAGTCAAATGCACCGATTAACAATTAGTAGCAGACACAAACAAAAACAAGGAAATAGTCAGTTTCACACCCCGAAAACATTGTACGTACCTCTTATCTTGCAGATGTGTCCTGATACTGGAAATTAGGCTATGCACCTTCCAATTGTCAGGTGACTGGTGCGGCTGAACCTGTGAGAGGATATTGATGAGAAGCCTCCTCATGTCAGTCTTCTGAGATGTCTGCACAAATGCCCGGCACTCGAACTGCCGCTGAAGCTTGCAGTACAGCTTGTTGGCGAGCGTAGTCTTGCCAACTCCTCCAACTCCCACGATGGACACCACCTTGAGCTTCTCCTCTCCGCACACATCGAGCAAGTTTTCAAGCTTGTTCACCGCGGCGTCGATGCCAACAAGACCCGCGGACTCCATGAACCGCGTGGGTTGCCTAGATGAGGTAGAAGATACATCACCTCTAGTGGTAGTAGAAGTAGTGGTGATACCAGTGGGTATGTTTTTGAGCTTGTTCAGGATGGCTTCCATATCGGGGTGGATATGACGCACTTTATTGGCGTGCTCCCTGAACTGCACGAGAGAAGCAGTCGGGATACTAGCGAGCAAGTTTTTGAGCTTGTTCAGGTCATTCAGGGCAGCTTCCATACCATCGGCGTCTATACCGACAGAACAGACGTTGTCGGTGTGCTCTCTGAACTGCGTGGGATGCCAAGGTGTTGCAGAGCATACATCTCCTCCAGTAGTAGAAGCAATGGTGATGCCACCAAGGTTGTTGTACATGGTGTGGCGTTGAAGCGCCTCCTGCACGCGAAGGCTGAATTCTCTGATCTTGTTGGCCATCCACAACCGCTGCTTAAGTTTCCAGGGAACCCAAGGGATCATCTTTCCATGCCGCTGATTGAACTTACGGCGACAAATATTAGGTCCAGTATGTGACCGGGTGGCAGTGGCGGCATGCTCATACTGGTCGATGCAATCCTCGATGTCATAAGAGAGCTCACGTACCTCCTTCATCCAGCACCTGACCACCATGGCATGGTCCTCCAGCTTTGGCTCGCTACAGTGACCATGGAGGACGGAGATTATTTCCTCGAGATCTTGCTTGATGAGAGGTATCTCCTCCTCTGCCCCCTTGGGCAGCATGCTGCCATGACGATGCAGGAGCCGGTCGAGCCTTCCTGGGAGGTTGAACATGGAGCCCTCCATTGATATCTTCTCTGTAAACAAATCAAGTGCATGTTACAGATTTGCATGGCATGGGGCATTAAATGACTGCAAATAAAGAGCTGAAAAAGAAGGAAATAATACAATGGAATCACTAAAACAGACAAGAGAGGGATTACTGAACCTACAAGCTGAAGGCATCAGATGATCAGAGTAGCATGAGCGAGCTCTCCAAGCGGTCGGACTTAGGAGAGAGTTCTTCCATTTTGCTTCATTCCTAGCTTCCAAATCCAATGCTTTCCTCTCCTTGAGGATTAGCTTTCGGTTTGCAGCCAACAGTGGTCGTCTGGTCAATTCAGCCATTCAACAATATTTTCTTCAGAATAAATGATCGATTGGCTACTGTGTGGTGTAGCTGTTGGACACTTCAATAATCACTACTTGACAAGCACTGAAGCACCTTTCAAGATATATGCTTTACACACCAATCCTCAAGTATCCCTGAAATTGAGAATTACATATCAATGCTCAAACTTCACATTATTTACATTTGTCTCAAAATGCAGACTCATCTGTCAAAGTTTCACAATTTACACACACTGCCCCATATTATGTTTTGCACATTTTATGATTTACAAATGCATGATACACTGGACTATCGACAAAAAAAATCTATCTTAAATAACTAAAAACCTGAATGGCAAAGAGCAAAACGATTAGTAAACAGGCTTTTACACTAAACGTAAAGGGATTAGTAGACAAGCTTTTGCACACACTAAAACAAATCCTTTCTCAATAAAAGCGCGCTTATTTTGTACTGAAATGTGAAATATGTTATGAATTTATGAACAAAAACCTTTCAGAGATATATGTCCTGTATTATGAACAAGATTCTTAAGTACCTTATCGATATAAAGCTACTGATCTGATTATCTGAATATTTAAAATGGCATTTAATGATCAGCAGTTTGTGTAAAAAAACACATACTTGTCAACAAAGATATTGTAATATGATTTTGCACTCAGTTGGGGGTATCCACGCATATACACATATGCATGGTGAGCTATTGACTTGCTGAAGACTTAGAGGTTGCATGCTTGCAGCTGCTGCTGCTCCTCCCTCTAGCAGTCTGTCTGATCCACAAAAGTATCTCTGCATCTCTTGTGTGAGCCAAGTCGGCAATGCAAGCAACAAAACACGCCCATACTTGTCCATGGAGTCTGCTGCGGGCAGTGCTTTCTGGGAGGCCATCATGGGGAAGCTGTTCATGGTGCTGGAGAACAGTACAACAAGCACAAGGTCCTCGAGCAAGAAATCAAGCTCCCTCCAGCAAGAGTTCCGCATGATTGCCGCCGTCATGGACGACCAGCTCCTTTCTATGGGCAGGAGCGAAGCACGCACATCTGTTGCATGGCTGCACAACGAGGAGATGCTCGATCTTGAGCATGACATTGAGGACTGGCGTCGACCGTTTCATGCACCTCCTCACCTGCAACATCATCGTGGTGGGGTGCGCCAGATGGCACATGAGGTAAAGATCCGCTCGAGCTTCAGTGAAGAGATCCAGAAGCTCAGGAGGCGCCTCAGTGAGGTGCGCCAGTGAGTCGTCAACATCAATTCACCTATTGCCCGTCAATCAGCCAGGTCATCGTCATCGACTCCGTATCGTGCTGCGCACAGTCTGGTGGGCATTAGGCAGCCCATGGAGGAGCTCCTCTCGCTGCTAGATGAAGTGGAGGGCGAGCAAAGCAGTTGAGGGTGACCTCCATCGTGGGGTTCAGTGGCTTGGGGAAGACCACCCTCGCCAAGGCGGTCTACGATAGCCCTCATGCAAAGGATAAATTCTGCCTCCGTGCGTGGATCACCAGCTGAGGCTCACCGGAAACGAGCAATTGGATGAAGGAGATCCTGCGCGGTGTACTCCAGCAAGTGCGTCCCGCGATGCCATGGATGTCGATGGCCAGCTCTTGAAGCCTCGCTCAAGGAGTACCTCAAGGACAAGGAGGTGAACCTCACCGTTAGGCGCTTTTATTTTTATTTCCTTTACAAGAACATTTTTCATTTTTAAGTACACCAATAACTCTTCACGTGGAATGTTCTTGGTTCAATTAGCTAATTTAATTATCTAAAAGATTGTTCACTAATGACCATTGCATATGAAAATTTATTTTTACTTAACCTTTTCACCTTGTTTTTTCAATTTGACCCTCTTAATATTCCTCCTCAATTCTCAATTTGGTTATTAGGTATTAATTATCATCGATGACATCAGGATGGATCAATGGAGGATCATAAGTTCAGCCTTTGAAAATAATGTTACAGGCAGCAGGATATTACTTACCACAACTATTCAGTCAGTAACTATAGGTGCAGCCATGGCAATGGTTATGTGTATCAAATGAACACACTTGGTAAAGAAGACTCTGAGGAACTAGCTTTTTCAGTGCTTAGATCAACCTGAGTTGGAGAACCATTCAGAATCATTACTAGGGAAATGTGATGGTCTTCCTCTTGCTCTGGTCAGTGTCTCTGATTATCTGAAGAGCTCAACTGAGGCAACGGGAGAGTTGTGTGCAAAGCTATGCCGTGATCTGGGTTCTCATCTGACAGGAAAACCATGCCATGACAACTTTTCAGAACTCAGGAAGGTGCTTCTTGGCAATTCATGACAGTTTTTCCGGCCTGCTCTGAGTTGCTTGCTGTATCTTGGTATATTCCCAAACAATCATCTCTCAGGAAGAAAGTTCTAATCGCGGCGTGGTTAGCTGAAGGATACGCAAGAAGTGATGACCCTTGGCGCAGCGAAGAGGACACTGCAGATGACAATTTCAGTAACCTTATTGACCAGAATATCATTCAGCCAGTTGACACAAAGAAACAATTCTGAAGTGAAGACGTGCAAAACTCATGGAATTATGCATGAATTTTGCTGAACAGGTCCTTGGCCAAGAGATTCATCACGACATCCACGCGCATGATCCAAGGTTGGAATCAATACTACCAATTCACGCCACCTTTCTGTTGATGCTGCTAAACAGACAAAATGCATGGCATCTGACGAGGAATTATCTCGAGTCCGATCTCTGACAATCTTTGGGGATGCAGGTGATGCAATTTCTTATCTTCACAAGTGCAATCTGATACGAGTCTTGGATCTACAAGAATGCAGTGATTTGAACGATAATCATCTGAAAACGCATATGTGTACTGTCACCGTGGCATCTGAAATACCTGAACCTTGGGGGCAATATCAGTGAGCTTCCAAGGAGTATTGAAGGGCTGCATTGTTTAGAGACACTGGATTTTAAGGGAAACAGAGATAAAGTTTTTTGCCCATTGAAGGTATCATGCTGCCCACTTAGCTCACTTGTTTGGAAAGTTTTATGCTTCACAAAGATGTCTGAACAATTGACAGAAGATAAGTAAACTATTAAAATTTGTTTTCATCAAATAAAAGCAACTTGCAAACTTTAGCAGGATTTATCCACTGACGGGAGGAAAAGGATTTCTTCAACTTATTGGTCATTGAAAAACTGAGGAAAGGTTAAGATATGGTGCAGGCATGTTGAAGGTAGCAGTAATTACATTGCTCGATCTTTCAAAGGCCATTCAGGAATTTACCAAGGCTCCCATTGACATGGACAGAGTCCGTTCTCTCTCAATTGATTCCAAAGAATACTGTGAAAAATTCCTAAGTCACTTGATTTGGAGCCATGCTCTGAATATCAAATACCATCTAAGTTCACTAAAGATACATGGCAAGTTACTCCGTGTTGCCTCCATTTTTTACTTCTTTGTCAGGTTCATTGATCTGTGTATTACACCAGCTTACTCTGACACAAGATCATCTATCAGCACTGATAAATCTGAACAGACTGCTGTACCTCAAACTGATTGCTGACAAGCTCAAGAATTTAGAGATAAAACATGGAGCACTACTGGAGCCTGAGACGCCTGTGCTTGTGGTGAAAAGTGTGGGCATTAGCGCAGCCAAAAATCGAGCAAGGAGCTCTATAACAAACCTTGTTTCACTTCAAGCTGCTCTGTCAAGGACTAGTTGGTCTTTCCGCGGCATCGAGATCAGACACACTGAAAAATCTCAAGGAAGTTACGATTGACTCTGGAGTGACTGCGCAAACAAGGCAAGATTGGGAACAAGCTGCCAAAGAACCACCCTAACAGGCCTAGAGTTTTGTTGCTCGGAAAGGTTGATCCAGTGAAAGCGAGGAACGCGGGAAGAGTACCCTGTGCCATAAGGGGAGGGGGAAAAGTTCTATAGGCCAAGAAAGTTCAAGAAGATGGTTCAGATTCTAGCCTTTAAGAGGATGAGAACTGCAGAGCCTTCTTCTTCTTCGCAAGCTTTCAGGTGACCGGCTATCCGCATCCGGTGGTGTAGGCAGCCACCGAGCAGCATCCCAGCCGTCTCCATGGCAAATCTCAGCACATTTATACAACTTAAGCAGACAGGCTGCAATAAAGACTGTAATATTGGACCTTTGTCAGAGTTTTAATGTGTATCCTATATATCGGGATACCCAAATTATGAACCGAGTTTCGTGTAAAAAACATGGTTAATGTCTGAAATTTCTGCTTTTCTTACTGAAACAAAAACTGAATGTAGTTGAAGTTCAACTTTAAGGACTACTAGTAGTTTCTTCTTACGAAGAATGTAAAAACCGCATGATGACTTAATCAGTGTGCCCTGTCGATCGAAACAAACAAAGGTCCCCCAAGTTGTAAAATCTGACGGAGCTTCCTTCTCTCTCATGCTCACCAGAATAATGCAACAAATCAATGGAGACAACAACCGCGTATTCAGCATCCTGTGTGGAGGACTCACCGAATCCGGCGGCCGGCCGGCCGCGATGCAGACGAGGGCTCCCTCCGCCCATCCGCCCATCGAGGATCGACCAGATGGACGGACGGAGGAAGAAGAATGACGGCGCAGAAGAACAAGATGGAGCTCCCCCCCGTCGTACTCGCAGGTTAGCGTGCCTCCATTGCCGTGGGAATTGGGACGCGGGCGGTGCGCGCCCGCCGCTCTTCCCCTCCCCATCCCCTCGTCGTCGTCGGGCTCCAGGTTGCGATCTTAGGGACCTACAGTGAACTTAACCTCGATCTTACTACCTCTCGTTCTAAGATGGACCGAGCCCAGGACGGTTGCAATTGTAGCGATCCGATGTCTGACAGGTGGGCCCCGTAATTCACAAGGAAAAAGTCTATTATCCGTTCCCCTCATACAAGGCCGAGTTTGATTCTCGTCCCTGCAGGAACCAGATACCTCGTACTCCATCGACTATCATACCAGTTTGTTTTGACTCCCTTGGCAGTTTGCAAGGCAGTTTCAGCTTATGTGGAGGCTACTCCCTCCATCCCACAAAAAATGAATCTAGGATTGGATATGACACATTTTAATAGCCAGTGAATCTGGAGCAGAGGTATGTCCGAGATTCATAGTATAAGATATGTCATATCCAGTACCGAGGTTGATTTTTTAAGGGATAGAGAAGTACATGGTACGTTGATTAGTACGTCATTGCATTTTATCTCTATCTCCATCTCTATCTTTATCTCTTTCTATCTCTATCTCTATCTTTATCTTTATCTTTACTATTATAAAAAATTCAAAAATGTTTTCCTAGTGGCTTTGGTACGTCATCCCACTTACTACACGTGCGTGGCTTGGCACGGTCTGATCAATCCACACGCACTGTGATTTTGATTTTCCAGTGGAAAAAGAAAGATGCCTACGAGTACCACGGACCGGTCTACCGGCACAACACAAGTACTTACATGATTGGCCAACTACTGTGGATCATCCTATTTGATCTGCCTATTTTAGGATAGGCTGCCCAGGAGTTGCAAATGTAAGAGTAGAAACCCAGTTGAAAAAAAAATCCATTTTCCTCTATCAATTTACCCTCAATTTAATTTTTTACCATGCACCCGTAAAACCATATGTGGAGGTTTCCACAATATCATAGCGTTTCATTTTTCTTTAGAGAGAGGTATTATTCTAAAATGATATAATTTATCCGACGTGACGCTTACATTGTAGTCTCCCTCCATCCCTAATGTTTGACGCCGTTGACTTTTTTAAAACATGTTTGACCGTTCGTCTTATCTAAAACTTTTGTGAAATGACGTAAAACTATATGTATACCTAAAAGTATATTTAACAAAATCAAATGATAGGAAAAGAATTAATAATATACTTAAATTTTTTGAATAAGACGAACGGTCAAACCATGTTTAAAAAAGTCAACGGTGTCAAAACATTTGGGATGAAGAGAGTATATTATAGTTAGCCAAAAAAAAATCAAGGGATCCCAGTTCAGTGACACACCACCCCTTCATTTTCCTCTCTCTCTCTCTCTAGCTTCTTCTTCATCTTTCCTCTCTCTTCTTCTTATCTCTTCCTCCTCTCCACCAAGCTTCCTGATGCGAGTAGTGTCCAAGAAAGAACAAAAATCACTTAAAACTCAACCAACACGAAATGAGTTTTTTCTACGAAGATTGTTCCTGCATTTTTATTATTACTTTTTTTTTTTTTTTGCCTTGACTATAACCATTTGGAAGTGTAACACAATCCTCAACCAGAGACTCCCTTCATAAGGTGCCATATATATGATCCGCGAAACAACGATCCATGTTGTGAGTCTTGAGCCATCATTGTACATGAATTAACATAACACACTTACAGTAAAATGCAATAACTGACAGAGGCAATAGAAAAACTAACCAGTCGCCTAACAAGCCTGTAGACAGCAATTGTCTTCGAAGACCAAGAAGGGTACCGAGAACCGAGCAGTGCTCGGTGCCTAGGTCGCTGTGTGGCGAGCAGCCGCACACGAGTTCATTTTCTGCGGATGCGCAAACTCGGTGTCTCACCTAGCTAGGGTTTTTTCCTGTTTTCCCCCTGGGATCAATTGTTTCTGCGTCCGGTTAAGAAATAGTGACAACACGGCTTGTGTGCTTCAGTCGGAATTACACGTTTTCCCGTGCCGACTGAGGCTTAGTGCCTCCTAGGCCTCCAATATCAATCCTAGCTGTGGTTGAGAAAACGCGCACCGCGTGCTTGTGTCGGCGGCGCGTCTAGATGTGTGGAGTGTGGTGTGCGTACGTGTGCGTCCTGAGTTGTACCTCTAAAATAAAGAAGTAGGCAGAAAGTCCAGCCTGACATGCAAGCTCTTTTACAATTAATGTATAATCCCTTATAAAGCTAAAAATTCGTGCGCCGTAGGAACACCATCAGTACGTAGTACAACATAGCATGCCGCCATCCATGGCAGACTAATTGTGCCGAGCTGAGCAACTGCACTTTCTTCTCGGTCTCGTTCGAGCTATCGCTGAATCCATTTAGCATAGTGAGAGCTTTTATAATTTCAAGTGGCTAACTTTCTTATCTACCAAATACCTTTTCATTTACTGTAACTATAATTGTCCCAATAGTGAACTATATGTAGACCCTTTTTGTTTCCATGTGTGGAATTAAGTATGTCTGCCAGTTAAACTTAAAAAGTATAATTTGGTACCATCCCTTACTAAAATATGAAAAAAAAAAGCTCCAAACATAAGAGATGACGTAAGAAAATTAAACACACATCTTCATTAGTTAACTGTGAATATATAAAGAAACATAAACCAATAAAAGTTATAGTGAGTTGTACACTTGTACTAAAGTTGCAATTTATAGAACTACTCGTTCTCAAAATAATAATTATATTTTTAGGATTTGAAATTGGTTCCTAAAATAATTATCACAATAGAGTACTAATGATCCCATTAATCACTTATCATCCAAATTTCTTCCTATTTTACCTCAACTACCCTCTACTCTTACCTATAAACCATATAATAAGGGGTATTATAGTCTTTTTTCCCCTCAAATCTTAATATATGCTAAATAACCTAGAATTACGATTAATCTAGGACAGAGGTAGTATCTTCCAAGTTAAACTGTGCCACTTAGATTGGCATCCCTTTATGAGCTCATAAACAAAAGTTACACACACACTCACTCTCTCAATGAGCTCCTTTACGGTGCTCCATCTCACCAATCCAAATCCAAGAGGTAAAAAGCCTATTATACAATCCTAGCCACTAAAAGTTTCGTGGTTTATCTTGCCAATCTAAGAGGTAAGAGTCAATTACACAATCCCAGTTACTAAAAGTTCCGTGATTTATCTTATGCCAAATAAAAGCCATTTTGTTCTCATATGACCTTAGATGAAGACATGCTCTGTATCAAAATTGTATATCTCAATGCCATCTACAACTCTCTATAAATATGTGGTTGACAACATTTTCATTTCACATCACTTACATGCCAAAATATGTGTTTGAAGTTATCATTTCTATTTCCAAATGAATTTTTGAAGTTTTCAAATAAGCTTGGTTAATGGCTTGAAATTGTAGAGCTTAGAGCTCTCGGCGAGATCTACAGCTCTATAGTTGATTACCGTTTTATTTGAAATCATTTATAGTGTTAAATATGTATTGCAAATTTTGGAGAAAGGTGAACTAAAAAATTGCATCCCTCATTTAATAAAAAGTGTTTTATATGTGAGATGGTAAGTAGCCTGAGTTCCTAGGTTCGAACCTTATATACTACACGTGTATGAATATCACAACTTTGTGTCTTAGGGACGACCATGTATAAATACTTAAAATACATATAAGATGTTGCCTATCCTAGTATAATGAATCTGGACAAGCGGCTTATATATTCTAATGTGAGTTATTTTGGAACGGAGGGAAGTAAAATATACCTAGTAAAATATGACAAATCTTTTTTGGTTTTCTTTGGCACATGGAAAAAATCATGTCACTGACGCGGCTAAAACTAGATACAGAGACACAGATCTTCACATCACATATGCAGACCTACATACACGCGCGCGGGTATGTGAGTATCTCGCATCTATAATCCATATTAACCGGCCCGCGTCTATGATTAACAATTCAGTGTAATGTTTGATATTTTCTATTTGTTAGTCCCCTAAAATTCAACAATACATAAAATTGGAATGTTAGTATAACTCTGTGGCAACTTTATTAAATACTATCTCCGTCCCGAAATATAAGAAGTTGTGATTAGATACAGGTATTAAGAAAGTTACTGAAATTAAATGGAGAATATTGTGATCGGTTGAGAAAAAAAAAGAGGTATATAGAAAATTTGAATGGTAAAAGTTTGTGATTTGTTGACAAATTTTGAAGTTTAAAAGTTGTTATATTTTGGGACGGATGAAGTGCTAGAGAGAAAATTCCCGCGCCAGTTGGCGTGCCCGTTATTTCATGCCCCATGTATACTTGTTTCTTCTTTCTGCTAACAGGTTGACCAAGTTTATATGTAAACTAGAAAATCAGCGCGCCTATTGGCGTGCTAACTTGTTTATAGCCTATGTGGCTAATGGCTTACTATTTGAGGATGTTGGTTTGTTGATTTGTAGGAATGAAGATGGTGGGCGATGTTCTTTTGGCTATTATTTTTCATGTCGGAGTTATTATTTTTTGCAATATTTCAAGTTGTAGATTCTCTTTATTCTTTGCGGATAAATCTTGCGCTTCCTTTTATCGTGACAGCAATGTTGTAAACTTATAATTTCTTATCGTTTTTATCATTCCTGTGTTGAAAAAAAGATTGATTATATATTTGACATTATTTATAGATATTTAATTTTCCTATTTATTGTTTTTTTTTGTTTTTCGAGAATACCAATGTTGTCATCTAGTGACTTGGATATGGTGTATCGTGTTTACTAAATGTACATTTATTTTTTCTAACCTATAGTATCTCATATTTTAACAGATCAGTTTTTTCTACTTAATTTCTCACCTTGTCTAATTTTTCTCTACTTCTTTTGTCTCAGTTGTTGTCCATTGGTGTAAAGAAATGTTGTCTGATCCTGCGCGTGATTAACCGAAGATGCTACGCGCAAAGCGTCGCTTAGGCCCTTTTTTTTTTTTTGCCTTGGACATAACCATTTGGAGTGTACACAATCCTCAACCAGGACATCCCTTCATAAAGGTGCCATATATATGATCCGGAAAACAACATCCATGTGTGAGTTTGAGCATCATTGTACATGAATTAACTAAAACACTTACAGTAAATGCAATATCTGACAGAGTGCAATAAGAAAGATAAACCAGTCGCCTAACAAGCCTGTGACAGCACTTGTCTTGAAACCAAGAAGGGACGAGAACCGAGCAGTGCTCGGGTGGCTAGCGTCGCTGGTGTGCGAGCAGCCCACACGAGTTCGATTTCTGGGATCGCAACTCGCGTGTCTCACCTAGCTAGGGTTTTTTCCTGTTTTCCCTGGGATCAATTTTGGTTGGTCCCGGTTAGAAAATAGGGTACACACGTGTGTGCTTCAGTGGGAATACACGTTTCCCGTGCACTGAGGCTTAGTGCCTCCTAGGCCTCCAATATCAATCCTAGCGTGTGTTGAGAAACGCGCACGCGTGTGTGTGGGCGCGCGTAGTGTGTGAGTGTGGTGTGCGTACGTGTGCGTCCTAAGTTGTACCCTTTAAAGAAAAAAAAGTAGGCATGAAAGTCCCCACCTGACATGCCAAGCTCTTTTACAATTAATGTATAATCCCTTAAAGCAAAATCTTCGGTTCGCCGAAACACATCAGTACGTAGTACAACATAGCATTGGCGGCCATCCATTGGGCAGACTAATTATTCCGATTGCTTGAGCAACTGCACTTTTCTCGGTCTCGTTCGAGCTTCTGCATGAATCCATTTTAGCATAGTGAGAGCTTTATAATTTCAAGTGGCTACTTTTCTTATCTACCAATACCTTTTTCAATTTACTGTAATATAATTTGTCCCAATAGTGTAACTTATATGTTAGACCCTTTTTTTTCCATGGTGTGAAATAAAGTATGTTCTGAGTTAAACTTAAAAGTATAATTTGGTTACATCCCTTACTAAATATGAAAAAAAAAATCCAACATAGAGATGAACGTAAGAAATTAAAACACATCTTATTAGTTAACTGTGAATATATAAAGAACATAAACCAAAAAGTTATAGTGAAGTTGTACACTTGTACTAAAGTTGCAATTTTATATACTACCTCTGTCTCATAATAATTATATTTTTAGGATTTGAATTGGTCCTAAAATAATTATCACAATAGAGTACTAATGATCCCATTAATCACTTATCATCCAAATTTCTTCCTATTTTACCTCAACTACCCTCTACTCTTACCTATAAACCATATAATAAGGGGTATTATAGTCTTTTTTCCCCTCAAATCTTAATATATGCTAAATAACCTAGAATTACGATTAATCTAGGACAGAGGTAGTATCTTCCAAGTTAAACTGTGCCACTTAGATTGGCATCCCTTTATGAGCTCATAAACAAAAGTTACACACACACTCACTCTCTCAATGAGCTCCTTTACGGTGCTCCATCTCACCAATCCAAATCCAAGAGGTAAAAAGCCTATTATACAATCCTAGCCACTAAAAGTTTCGTGGTTTATCTTGCCAATCTAAGAGGTAAGAGTCAATTACACAATCCCAGTTACTAAAAGTTCCGTGATTTATCTTATGCCAAATAAAAGCCATTTTGTTCTCATATGACCTTAGATGAAGACATGCTCTGTATCAAAATTGTATATCTCAATGCCATCTACAACTCTCTATAAATATGTGGTTGACAACATTTTCATTTCACATCACTTACATGCCAAAATATGTGTTTGAAGTTATCATTTCTATTTCCAAATGAATTTTTGAAGTTTTCAAATAAGCTTGGTTAATGGCTTGAAATTGTAGAGCTTAGAGCTCTCGGCGAGATCTACAGCTCTATAGTTGATTACCGTTTTATTTGAAATCATTTATAGTGTTAAATATGTATTGCAAATTTTGGAGAAAGGTGAACTAAAAAATTGCATCCCTCATTTAATAAAAAGTATTTTATATGTGAGATGGTAAGTAGCCTGAGTTCCTAGGTTCGAACCTTATATACTACACGTGTATGAATATCACAACTTTGTGTCTTAGGGACGACCATGTATAAATACTTAAAATACATATAAGATGTTGCCTATCCTAGTATAATGAATCTGGACAAGCGGCTTATATATTCTAATGTGAGTTATTTTGGAACGGAGGGAAGTAAAATATACCTAGTAAAATATGACAAATCTTTTTTGGTTTTCTTTGGCACATGGAAAAAATCATGTCACTGACGCGGCTAAAACTAGATACAGAGACACAGATCTTCACATCACATATGCAGACCTACATACACGCGCGCGGGTATGTGAGTATCTCGCATCTATAATCCATATTAACCGGCCCGCGTCTATGATTAACAATTCAGTGTAATGTTTGATATTTTCTATTTGTTAGTCCCCTAAAATTCAACAATACATAAAATTGGAATGTTAGTATAACTCTGTGGCAACTTTATTAAATACTATCTCCGTCCCGAAATATAAGAAGTTGTGATTAGATACGGGTATTAAGAAAGTTACTGAAATTAAATGGAGAATATTGTGATCGGTTGAGAAAAAAAAAGAGGTATATAGAAAATTTGAATGGTAAAAGTTTGTGATTTGTTGACAAATTTTGAAGTTTAAAAGTTGTTATATTTTGGGACGGATGAAGTGCTAGAGAGAAAATTCCCGCGCCAGTTGGCGTGCCCGTTATTTCATGCCCCATGTATACTTGTTTCTTCTTTCTGCTAACAGGTTGACCAAGTTTATATGTAAACTAGAAAATCAGCGCGCCTATTGGCGTGCTAACTTGTTTATAGCCTATGTGGCTAATGGCTTACTATTAGATGATGTTGGTTTGTTGATTTGTAGGAATGAAGATGGTGGGCGATGTTCTTTCGGCTATTATTTTTCATGTCGGAGTTATTATTTTTTGCAATATTTCAAGTTGTAGATTCTCTTTATTCTTTGCGGATAAATCTTGCGCTTCCTTTTATCGTGACAGCAATGTTGTAAACTTATAATTTCTTATCGTTTTTATCATTCCTGTGTTGAAAAAAAGATTGATTATATATTTGACATTATTTATAGATATTTAATTTTCCTATTTATTGTTTTTTTTTGTTTTTCGAGAATACCAATGTTGTCATCTAGTGACTTGGATATGGTGTATCGTGTTTACTAAATGTACATTTATTTTTTCTAACCTATAGTATCTCATATTTTAACAGATCAGTTTTTTCTACTTAATTTCTCACCTTGTCTAATTTTTCTCTACTTCTTTTGTCTCAGTTGTTGTCCATTGGTGTAAAGAAATGTTGTCTGATCCTGCGCGTGATTAACCGAAGATGCTACGCGCAAAGCGTCGCTTAGGCCCTGTTTAGTTCCAAAGTTTTTTTTTCCAAACTTCCAACTTTCCATCACATCAAATCTTTCATACACACACAACTTTTCTATCACATCGTACCAATTTCAACCAAACTTTTAAAGTTCAGTGTGAACTAAACACAGCTTTAGTGTGATTAGCGAGCCATAACAGCCTAACAGGAGCGCCAGACAGCAGGTCTAACACGGAAATGCTAATCGGCGATCGATCACTTGGGGACGGGGGTAGCGATCAATCCCCCTCCCCCTCCCTCTCTCTACCTGGTTTCTTTTTTTGGCAACGCATTACTTTCCTATTTTAATAAATTTATGCACCTAAAGTTTATACACCTCAAGTTACACATCTAAAGTTTATACACCTCAAGTTTACACATCTAAAGTTTAGAGACCAAAAGTTTATAAGTCAAAAGTTTATATATCCGATTCAATATTGAATTTGAATTTAAATATTTTTTTATATATAGTATTTCTATACATCTAAAGTTTATAGACCTAAAGTTTATAAGTCAAAAGTGTATCACGTATAATTATTGAATTTGAATTATATCTGATTTAAATTTGAATTTGAATTCAAATATTTTCTATATATAGTATTTCTATACATCTAAAGTTTATACACCTAAAGTTTATAGATCCAAAGTTTATAAGTCAAAAGTTTACATACCCGATTCAAATTTGAATTTGAATTATATCCGATTCAAATTTGAATTTGAATTCAAATATTTTCTATATATAGTATTTCTATACATCTAAAGTTTATATACCTAAAGTTTATAGACCCAAAGTTTATAAGCCAAAAGTTTACATTAAGCCAATTCAAATTTGAATTTGAATTCAAATATTTTTTATATATAGTATTTCTAGACATAAATTTTTCTAACTTTTTGTTTTTTAAAAAAAAATTTGTGGTATACTGTAGTAGGAAGAAAGAGAAGAAGGGGAGGATCTGATCGCTTGTTCGCTTGGGTCTAACAGCCTGCAGGTGCAACTGGGCCATAGCCACAGCATACCACACAGCATACAGGCTGCTCCGAGCGGCCTTCTTCACTGATCTAAAATGCTTTTTCATTTTACCTTTTTTTTTCTTACGGCAGATCAATCCAGAAGCTCCGAGCTAATGTAACCAACACCAAACAAACGCGCATTTACCATGGCACTCGAAAATTTACTGCGCCACATGGACCAATCCGATACCGGCAGAAGTGCCGGCTTTAGAAGTATAGATAGATATAGCAACGGTTTTAACACCCAAAAATGTATTCAATGATGGTGGTGTAAACTACTCATGAAACGTTAGACAAAAGGTCAACGGCGTCATACATTAAAATATAGAGGTAGTATAAAATAAATAATAATTACATAAATTTTTTGAATAAGACGAATGGTCAAACGTTAGACAAAAGGTCAACGGCGTCATACATTAAAATATGAGGTAGTATATTTTTTCTATTAACTTGGTCAAAATCGAAATACTTTGACTTAGAAAAAAATACCATACATTCTAAAACAGTTGGATTATCTTGGCTTCTAATTTTTATTAGCTTCTAATAGGCGATTAAATAAAATATTCAGTGGTTTTATTGCACGACAAACTTCTCTAGTGGTGCTCCCTAATTGAAAGGCATTTTCACCTTGATGCTATGTGATGCAATTTGATGGTGGGGTCAAGCTATTTTATGGAAGTTTATAAGTGTAGTTAATTTCTCCCCATATTTGTTATGTGCTTCTGGTTATGATGGATCAAGCAATCCGACCCTAATATGTCAAAAAGGACATAGGGGTATTTTTATCGTTTCACACACCTTTTATGATTAATTAAAAGCCTCATCAGTACAAAGTGACATTCTATTAAGACGCAACTTTTATTTAGTGGTATTTTTATAATGACATCCTAGAGCCACCTCTATTGAGTGGTATATTGTTAAATTTCTCGCGTGTAATGATAGTCAGGCGAACCTTTTTCTACTATATTATAGTTAAACATATAATAGTCTTGGTTTTCAGCCAAGCTAGTCATAAGAACTAGAAGCAGGAACTGACCCACTCGGCGATGCTATTATAGTTTTTCGGTGTCATATTACTAGGTTTCACCGAGATACAAAATTTAGACTATTATATGTTTAACTATAACAAGAAAAAGATAAGCATGAGTTGTTTGATCTTGATCAGGTGGTTGAAAAATAATTGACAAAAAAGAAACTCTTGTTTTTTCCCCTGAAAAAGGAGCCTCTGAAGTCTCTGGGGGCATACCTCATTTCGGCTACGCAGCTCTTCGATGTAGTGTATAGCAGTATCAAGCATGTCTGCCGTACTTGTTTGCTACATATAGAGAGAATAAATTAATAAGTACAGCTTGCCAATTTTAGAACTACTTTAATTTGGACTTCACTGTAGGAAGCTTCCAGTTTGGGCAAGAATCCTCACTCAGTTTCCTGATTCCTATAGTACTATTTTCATCGTTTAACGTATTGGTTAGTTCAATTGATTTCATAAACGTCAAAAAAATATATCAGAGGAAATATTAGGTTATTTAGGTTACCTTGTCCATATTAGGCACAAGATCTTGGAGCTTCCTTATCTTATTGCTAATCGTCCTTCTCCTTTGCTAAACAGCAGAAAGAAAAATGATGACTTCTATGCACATCTCGCTAAAAACAAAATCAGTCACTATGGTAACGAAGAAATTGAACTAGAAGCAGGAACTAACCCGCTCGGTGACGCTCCTTGGATGCGGTATCTTGGCGTGGTCATCCATGCCGGGCAAATTGATGGACGACTTCGATATGTCAGACTAAATTAAAGGAAGCACTATCAATAGGTTTGAATTTAAATCACATATATGAAAAACAATGATTTCCGTATATATGCACATCTCGCTAAAAACAAAATCAGAGTCACACTGGTAATGAAGAAATTGAACTAGAAGCAGGAATTGACCCGCTTGGCGATGCTCCGTGGATGCGGTGTCTTGACGTGCGCATCCATGCGAGGCACATTGACGGACGACTTCGATAGCTCAAACTAAATTAAAGGAAGCACTATCAGAAGGTTTGAATTTAAATCACATATATGAAAAACGATGATTTCCGTATATATGCACATCACGCCAAAAAAAAAAAAAATCAGAGTCACTCTGGTAATGAAGAAATTGAACTAGAAGCAGGAACTGACCCGCTCGTCGATGCTCCGTGGATACAGTATTTTGACGAGGCCATCCATGCCAGGCATATTGACGGACGACTTCGATAGGTCAAACTAAATTAAAAGAAGCACTATCAGAAGGTTTGAATTTAAATCACATATATGGAGACAAATTTGAAGCATATTTGATTTTCCATTGCAAGGACAGCACATGTACAGCAGTGCACCTGTGTTTCGATGTTGCTGAAGCTGGAGATTATGCTCTCGTCACTGCTAGAGCTCTCGCTGATGGAGATCTCTTCTCTGGCAAAATTAGAGATATAAGTGAAGTGCTGGAAATGGAAGACAACAGAGAAATTTCCACAATTTGTTTTCACAAAGGACAACTAGTACACTTATTAGTATATACTCCTATCAGCTTGCCGATACTTATCAGTGTAGTAAAAATTACACCTGATTAAACTTGCTATAATAGTTTAAATTATTTTCATAATTAGTAGCCTATACCAATCTTACTTAAGTAAACATATATAATAAGTAATTTGGCCTGATTAGATTAAACAAAACAGTTTAGGGGCCTCATGTTCCATTTTGCCATACAGCAATGGATTAATTTGCTCGTGGCAGAAAATATATATTATGTTGCCCTGTTCTTGTTATACAATCGTAGTAGTTGTTGTATACGTAAATGATATAACCAAGGTGAGTACAAGTCAGTACTTGTTAATTACTTCAAGATGTAGTAAATCATGAAAACTATAATCGAGTCTTCAAAACAAATAAAACTTTATATTGTCATCCCAAATTTCATAATTAGTCATGAAAAAAATTAAAATTAATAACCAATTCATGACAAATACAACTTTGCATTATTTTATTCAGAATTTCGTAATTATTAGATGAAGGAAATAGGTAGTAATAGAAAACAATACAGTAATATTATATAGTACTAATTTTATTTTTTTATGTATTGACAAAATAATTGTTTTTTAACTACTTATTACACATATATATACAAAGTATATAATATAAATATCGATTTTGTTTGACTATATGGGCTACCAACTAGTATGTTATAATAGCTAAAACAATACAAGATGGTCTATTAGGTCTTGCTCGGTTAATCCCACCCAGAGGGGATTGAGGGGGATTTAGAGGGGAATAATTTCATACCTTTTGAGATGTGGAATTAATCCCCTCCAATCCCTTTCTTGTGGGTTAACCGAATAAGTTCTTAATGGGATATGTAAGCTAATATAGACTGAAGACAAATCCCCGTACCTTTTGTCAACACGTTCCCTTGAACCCTCCTTGGAGTCGTTTTGAAGAACTCGTTTTTTCGATTGGGACTTATGAATAACTCGTTGCTCTTTCGAGCCTCTTTTCCTGGTATTGTACTGTTTTTGCAGGCTACCAGAGCTGTTATCCTCCTTACCATTAAACACCCATTCTACACATTGTATGTTCACTCTGGGATGTCCTGGATGCATTTTAATGGCATCATTCAACGCAGACTCTACTGACCGTTTATCTAGATCATCCGCAGTACCAGAAAGCCCAATTTTTGCAGAAACCTCTCTAAGGCCTGACAAGTGCTCAATTCCATCAGGTATTGTACCATGTTGATCTGCTTCATATGCATTAAAACATAGCTTGAGCTTCCTGAGAATAGGCATGGCATTCGCCTCAAATTTCAGCCAAGGAACACGGCACTTGAACTTTAAGTATTTGAGAGCCAAGAATCCTGTCCTCCCAATGATAATCCTTTCTGCAGGCTTGTTATGGATATACAGCGATAGAACAGCGAGGACAGGCAATCCACTGAGAACACAGACATCGTTCCTCACTAATTCACTAACCCCAATCTTTAAAATACAGAGTTTATTGAGTTGGCTGATCCACTTGGGGAGGTAAGAGAATATGAAACTGTGCGGCAAAAACTCAAGCCTCTGAAGAAGGGTATGGGGTGAGGACACACTGCTTAAGCCATGATCACTAGAAATTGTCACGCTTGTAGTTGTAGCACCTGTGTCATTGGCAGAATTTGTATCACCCGGTTCATCGAGAGGAATTTCATGAAACGGGCCTGTAGATACCAGAATCATAGACTTGAGGTTACTGAGTTTCCAAAGAACCGAACCCAGGAATAATTGTAGTTTGTTCTTCAGATTATCAGTTTGTACAGTAGAACAGGTAAGCCGAAGATCCTGAAGGTTGGTCAGCTCACCAAGGCTCTGAACATTCTCTATTGAGCTACCGCTGAGATCAAAATTTCCAAGTGTGTGAAGCGATGTCATTTGACCAATCCCATTGGGCAGGTTTGTTTCAGCAGGAAAACTGAGATGCAGCAACCGCCGCAAATGAACAACGTCAGACGGAACCGCATTTACTCGTGCATCTATTTGGAGTGTTTCCAAAAATTCTAGACCTTGTATCTGGGTTTGCAGTTCTAAGATGACATTGGATGTAACCTTCAAATATCTCAGTCGGAAAAGTTCTGCAATTCTAGTGAGGTCTAAACTGATGTTGTCATGATCATCCCATAAATGGAGGATTAATACTTGGAGAAGCCGAAAGTCCACAATGGAAGGCATAAACTTTGATGTCCCCCAGAAGGCAAGTGTACGAACTTGTGAAAGTCTCATGTTTATCGGTTGCATTACATCTTCTGTAAGGCCAGCATCAAGAGACAGTCGACGAACTTTATCAGCAAATTTTGTAGCTGTTTGAGAATGATCTATTGATATGACAAAATTCTCTTCCATGGACTTGTATGTAATGAACTTCATTACCATGTGGTGCACAACACAAGAGATAACTTCTCCATTATCATTAATATGCACAGGTTGTATCATTCTTCGGTTTAAAAGCTCGTCAAAATAACTCCCTGATATTTCCTCCTTGTCTTGCTCTTCTGTTGTACAGATAAAACCTTCAGCTATCCATTGCTTTACTAAATCATCTTTCCAAATTAGATAATCCTCCTGATATATTGTAAGATACAGCAGGCATGCCTTTAGATGAAGAGGAAGACTATTGTAGCTAAGATTGAGTACTTGTTTCATCCCTTCCAAAGTAGGATTTGTCACCAAACTGTAGCACAATGATTTGTTTACATAATCCCATTCCTTTGGTTTCCCTAGCCGACTTGACAATAAATTGGCAATAGTTACAATAGCTAGTGGGAAACCACCACATTTCCTTATAATATCATATGAAACTTCACTAAGCCCTGGAGGACATTTAGGGTAAGGGCCAAAAATTGTGCTGAAAAATAGTTTTCTTGAGTCCTCTTCACCAAGAGGTTTCATCGTCAAAACATACTTAGAATCATAACCACATGATTGCAGAGCAAGATCCCCAATTTCTGTTGTTGTCAGTATTCTACTACAATTATTACCATCTGGCAAAGCACATCTCATAATGTCCCAGGTTGATATATCCCATAAATTATCAATTACGACCATGTACCTACAAAAATATTTTTTGGCAAATAATTAACATTGTGTCAGACAAGCAGGAAACATGCAAACCTCAAATTATTATGGGAGTATCTACAAAACTGTCGCAAGTTTTTTTGGGTCAAAAACTTTCAAATGTAACTATACTATAACTGAAATGTAGTTACATTGTAACTATATTTTAACTGTACTGTAACTACATTGTAACTATGATGTAACTTACTAAAATTTTCATTCAATAATGATTTGGTTAGATAACACTGGGATTTTACGTGTGACATATGTGAAAAAATTAGCATTTTTTTCTTTTGATGCACAAATCTCAAAGCGATCCGATGGTCACAAATCTAAAAGTTTTAGCGGCAAAATACTCACGACAATTTTCTAGCAAATCCGATTATAAAGGCCATCTGCATTTTTTTTCTTCCCCGTCGTACATACTTCCACAAGATTAATTGATTTATCCCAAAAAAGTATGAAATAGTGAAGTTATATATCAGATAGAAAATCAAATATAGTTGGCACATTTACAGATAGATCTTTTTCAGATAATCAAATTCATTCCGACCTTGACTTCAAAAGAAGCTACAACCAATTTACCGATAGATAGTCTATGAGAAAATATCTTCTATACCCTTGAAATTTTAGCTAGTCCCTTCTATATCCCTGAATTTTGCTTACTTATACACCCACGAAATTTGATTTTGATCCCTTCCATATCCCTCCCGTCAGTTGACCGTCTAATTTCTATAAAAACGACCATTTTACTCTTTGGATGAACATAGAAATTTATGAATTACATTATTAAAAATGTAAAAGTTTGTCGCATGAGACTATTATGGGTATGATTTTGTTGTGCGATGCATTATTTATCACAAAATTTATTTTTAGATGATGAAATAAAAAATATGTATTTATTTTTAAAAAAAGTCATAAAAAATTGACGAGCATTCATATAAATATAGGACTAACAATGCTCCCAATAATATTTTTAGGAATGCTCTCGATAAAAAAAATCCATTGTCCTATTAAAATTTCGAATAAATATTTTAATTTATTACATTTGTTTCATTTTCAAAACTTATGTCAAAATTTTCTGCACTAAATATTTAGTCTTATTAGTTTCATAAAATACACATATTATGCACTCAAACAAAATTTTCAATCGTTTTTCAAGCCTATATTCAAACCTAAAGCATCAAAGGCAAAAAGGACATTTGCAACCAAATGCAATAGTGAAATGAAGGAAAATATAACGGTAGGTAGGGGCATGAAAGGGATCAAGTTGAAATTTCAGAGGTATAGAAGAGATCGGATAAATTTAAGGGGTATGAAAGGGATTGAGTGAGTTTTTAGGGGTATATAGGGAATTTACTCGTAGTCTATTGGTATATTTAATTCACGCTCATGGCACAGTGTTTCTGTAAATTTTGCTGAAAATGTACTATACCTCTTATCTTGCAGATGGGCCCTGATACTGGAAATTAGGCTATGCACCTTCCGATGGTCAGGTGGCTGGTGCGGCCGAAGCTGCGAGAGAATGCTGGTGAGGATCCTCCTCATATCAGGCTTCTGGGATGCCCGCACAAATGCCCGGCACTCAAATTGCCGTCCAATTTTGCTGTACAGCTCGTTGGAAAGAGTTGTCTTCCCGATTCCTCCAAATCCAACAATAGACAAACACCCTGAGCTTCTCCTCTCCTGCGTGTCCAGACAGATAGTCCTCGAGCTTGTTCATGGCGGAGTCAACCCCAACAAGGACGTCCTCGGCACGTTCCTCGCACCGCACAGGACGCAAAGAAGAGCTAGAAGATACATCGATACCACAGGTGTTAGGGTGGTGGCTACGCCATGGTTGCTGTACATGGCATGGCGTTGAAGCGCCTCCTGCGCGCGTGTGCTGAACTCTCTCATCTGTTGGCCATCCATAGCCGCTGCTTCAGCTTCTCTTGAACCCAAGTGGCAGCTTGTTCCCATGCCGCCGGTTGAACTTACGGCGGCGAATATTATCATTAAATCCGCTTCGAGAGTTGGCCATGGCATGCTCATAGTGGTCGATGCAGTCCTCGATGTCGTAGGACAGCTCTCGCACCTCCTTCATCCAGCACCTCACCACCATGGCATTGTCCTCCAGTTTTGGCTTGCTGTATCCATGGAGAATGGAGATTATCTTCTCGACATCCTGCTTGATGAGTGGTAACTCGTCTTCTGCCCGTTGGGCAGGATGTTGCCGTGACGACGCAGAAGCCCCTCGCAGCCTACCGGGGGAGCTCGGCATGGCGCCCCACAAGCCACAGGTCGACAGAACCTCCTCTCTTTGATCTCTTACTCTCTTCTTTCCTCCAACTCAGCATTTAGGTCAGCTTATTAGCCTACTATTATACTTGCTCTAAATTGGTACCGAGTTAAAAAACGGCACTATGTATGAAGGTTCTTCTACTTAGTGGTAGTGCAAATTAGGCAATGTCGTTCATATTTGAATTATAGATGTGTCACTTCCGTATATAGGTTAACTATTTTCGCTTTAAAGAAGCGGAGTAGCTTAAATATCACAAGATATAAAATTTAAATTAAAGTACCGGATAATTACAGATAGAAACAGGAACAAACTAGAGTTTCACCGACGAAAGCGACGAAGACTGTTGACTCGGATCACCTATATTCTTTTTTTTTCATTCTTCGCAGATTGATTGGACAACGAAACTATTAATGATTTGTTTTTTCTCTCAATATAAATACTATACTTAAGATTTCACTGTACATCAATATTTATCATTGAAAAAACTATTAAGAAATCAAACAAGACATTTATTATTATTGAACGTTTTGAAAAAGGTTTGAGAGTGGAATTCTTGTCAAGACAATTAGCAATATCTTTTTCAATTCCATATGAAATACTCCCACCGTTTCTAAATGTTTGGACACCGTTTGACATTTTTTAAGCATATGTTTGGACCGTGCGTCTTATTAAAAATTTGTTAAATAGGTAGAACTATATTTATAAAATGAAAACTATATTTAAATAGAAATCAAATGATAGGAAAATTAATTAATAATTACTTAATTTTTTTAAATAAAGACGAATGGTCAAACATGTTTAAAAAAAAAGACAATGGTGTCCAAATTATTTAAGAAGCGGATGGAAGTTTAAAAATAATTTCGGGGGGGGGGGGGGGGGGGGGGGGGAAAAAACCCTTTTATTTTTTTTTTTTATGGTTCGGCACATTCGCGATTATGTGGCATCGTCGAGATCCACGCCAAAGTCGATCCGCGCGCATGGTCGGATAGCTAATTTGTTGCGTCAAGCGGGAGCAAACTAAACGAAGTTCGAGCTTCAATTTTTTTTGACTATGGTGTTGCACGCATTTCCAACACGGCCTGAGAAAAATCAGTTGTAGCACAGAATAGTAGCCGTATTAACTTTTCTGGGTTGAATAGTTTATAGAGCCCTGTGTAGATCCCCTCGGTAAAAATTTACACCCTGTCATTATTCGAATGTTTAGACACATGAATGTGTAATTAAATATAGATGAAAAATAACTAATTACAGAGATTGTGTGTAAATTGCGAGATGAATTTCTTTTAAGGCCTAATTGCGTCATTGGATTTAATAATGTTGGTGCCTACAGTAAAACATTTGCTTGACAGATTAATAGGCTTAATTAATTCGTCTTCGCGGTTTACAGGTGGATTCTTTTAAATGTTTGTTATTAGACTACGTTTAATACTTCAAAATGTGTGTCCGTATATCCGATGTGACACACCAAAAACTTTTACCCCTGGAATCTAAACACAAGTCCAGGAATCGCATTTTGCGCCAAACGAGTCCCCTCCACCCTTCTAGGTGGACAATAACTTTTCGGCTTATAATCAATATATTTATTTTGAAAGAAAACATGCATCCATATAAAAAAATCAATTTTTTTACATGCAGACATCTTACTACGCCCACCAACAATCAGCCACTTAGACCGGCCGCCACTCCCCTTTAACCTTAAAAATATAATGTATAATTCTTACCTTTGTCCCCTTACCTCTCCGTCCTCTCCTCTCCTCCCCACATCCATAGCCAGTAGATAGCGTACGCAATCTTAATACAACACACTTGTTTTTGCCTGTCGGTCACTTTGGCTTTACCATGTGATGTTGTTTTCATTACAAGTTCACTCTTGTACGATGTTCATGGAAGATTATTCCGGATGTCTCTTAAAAAAGATTATTTCCGGCAGAATAAATGTTGTGGAGTGTGAGGGCAAATGCAGTATTGTGCTTGAGGTTGTGCATGAGCCTATGCTAGTTTGGTGCTCACTAAGATGTAAGGGCAAATTCCTCTTGTTGCAATATTATGTTATGAAATCTTGAATTCGGAGCATTCAAATTATTCGCTGCAAGAAAAAGCGCAGCGTAGGAGAAGAGTTTCTTCGCATGCGTGGAGTTTTAAGGTCTATCTTTAGATATCTTTCAAGCAAAGTTATATGCATGGTGTTCTTTTGACTTTCTCTGTGGATCTTTGCTTGTAGATTAGTTATGTGTGTTGTAAGCTTGACCTTCAGCCACTAAACGTGCACAATATGCTTTTATGTTATATATTATGTGTAACAACATTTGTTATATAAAGGCAAGTAATCTGTTTTTCAAATGTGTAAGGTCTTGAACGATTGCGTGTGGTTTTTGGATACCATACTAATTCAAACCATGTATCCCCACAAATAGGGTCAACTGGCCAAGCCACGCCTGCTTGGGCCACTAAGGTGGAGTGGGCCCACTTGTCACCCCAAACGTCATGCAGTCATCTCGCTCGTTGGCCAAAAAACCCTAGCACAGCTGGCGGCTTTCGATTCGCCTAACAATTAACATTGTCCATAAATTGATTGAGGGGATCGATCCATTCCTCTTACTCTTCAATTCCAACCACTTTTTCCCCGCGCACATCAAAATTGCCACATACATTGAATGTTGAAGAGGAGGAACATGCCATGGATGCGCCACAACTTCTAGTCTGAAAAGGGGGACTATGTTAGCTAGTGAGAAGTAAGGATGCACCAAGTCTATTTGGCAGATGGCACTAATCGACCGCTATTTTCTCCACTCCTTAATGCCAATAAGTAGAGTTACAGACCGACATGTTATTTTTGCTGGAGCAATAGGCACGATTTGAAAACCAAACATGTTCTTGAGATGGCTGTCCATGAAAGTACACGATTATTTTTTTGCAGGACAAACAAACAAGTACAAATTTATAGGATGTTAATTGACTTGAGCACCTAATAACATATATTATTAAGCATGAGTTTACATAAATAAGCTCTCTATGTGTTTCTGCTTAGGCACATAAGTTTTTGTTGAAATTTCACGTAAACCTTATTTCTGATAGCACATTTGTTATGTCTTTTTTGAAGAGGCATTTATTTGTTTACATTGGCATTTATGAGCAGCTTGAGCAATGTGAGTAATACTGGACATACTTCAGGCTAGTCGTGTTTAGCAGCAATAAGTCCAGGGTGCTCCGCATATCAAGATCCTTGTGCAAACATTCATTGGGCAGCTTCCAGTCAAAATGTAGAGCAAGGTTAAGCCAACGCAAACTCCATGGTTGGCCAGCCCAAGATTGAATGACCAGGACTATATTCTGTGACCCAGAGCCAAATGGTAGAAACTCAAGTTACTCCCTTTGTATTCTATATTGTTGTATTTCGAACCCTCTGGCTAAACTCCTCAGCTCCTCCCAATACTTACTATCCTGCATATTGCCCATACATTTACAAATACAGATGTACCCTTTGGGCGTACAATCATTAACCATGCATCCGTGCATGTCTCCGCATTTGCGAGAGCCAAGAGTGGAACTGGACAAGTAGTTCTCAAAGGACTCCTCTTATTACCATCTTGAATAGCTGAGTTGGGCAAGGTCATTCTTCAGTGATGGTCTTTCCTTCAAAAGGCTTGCCGCACCTCGGCTTTGTGCCTTTTGCCATTACTCTAGCGATAACGAATGAGCTCTGCCATGGGTCCATATCAGTGTTGTGATGATGTTCAGTTGCCCGCCGCAAAAAACATGTGCCATGGAATGATGGGTTTTTTAATTTAACTATATATAACATGTTTTTCTTAATTCATTATATTACATAAACTTACACCAATATTGTGAATCTACAGTACATATAAGCTTAAAGGGATGAATTCTATACCACTAACCCATGATAATTCTATTTTACTGTACTGTTGTGCATGATTTGCTCATTTGATCTCAATTAGGTTTTCTTATCAAGATTACGGCATCGGATGTTCACGGAGTTGTTAACACTCATACACTTGTCTCATATCCCCACAGCATGGCACGCCATACATTGTTTATGCACGACTTCTTCTCTTTCTCTTCGACATGGTTGCTCTCCCCGATAAGATATCCATGTAAAAAACAAATTACTTTAAAAGTTTTCAAAATGATTTTTTCGGTAAATTATTAAATCCAATTATAATCTGATCAAAACCATTTATTACTTATAATTTAACATTTATATAACTCTTACAGATTATATTCTTTGACGTAAATAATTTTGTCCACAAAAACGGCGTGTTAATTTCACCACTAACAAAAAAAATGTTTTATTACTTCAAGTCAAATATTTGAACCTCATTCATTAAAATGTTCAACTAATGTAACATTTAAGGAGCTACTAACTACAACACTGACAACAAACTACTTGAACGGTGCGGTCCTAACTAGTGAAACATCAAGGAAAATCATTATATTTGCAAAGACCTTTTTGTTGAAATTCTTATCTAACTCCTATAATGGAGGTAGTTTGTGATGGTGATTCTGCCACCAAACCCTACACTAACTCCCATATTTTCTAAGAAAAAAAGACATGTGAGGTTAGCAAGGTGAGTTAACATAGGTCCTAAATGCAAACATTATGTGGTAACTATTGAAACTACTCCATCAATTCTACTTTTTGTGTGGATAAAACAATGTTCATAAAATGCAACATGATGTGTAACTATTGAATCATCACCATATCTACTTAGGTGTAACATTCATGGATACCACGTGCCATATTTGCAATGAACTAATAAAATATAAAGCCAAAATACTTATTGAAAAAATCTAAAATAAGTTAGTGTAAAAACATTAAAAAAATATATATCAACTACTAAAGAAAAACTAAAAAAATTCACAAGAATATTCATGTTAAATCTTGTAGGAATTACTTTTAATTATAATAAAAATTTTAATGCATATAATCGGATCGCTAAGATCAGGTTATAAATACTTGGAGAAAAATTGATTTATTGTTTCAATACGTTAGCAGCCGGGCTTTAGTCTACGTTTTCTCCGGAAATGCTAACGCGCGTGGCACCCTGCGCTGGCCCTTCACATGTACTATTGCCCCTTCCTCTTCTTCCCCTGTCCTCCTCCCCTTTCTACTACAGGACACCACACAATTTTTTTTAAAAAACAAAAGTTAGAAAAAATTTAATGTATAGAAAACTATATACAAAATTTTTAAATCAATTCAAATTTTGAATCGGATGTAAACTTTTAGACTTTATAAACTCTTGGGTATATAAACTTTAGTTGAGTTATAAACTTTTAGCCATGTATAGAATATATATATAGGAAAAATATTTGAATTCAAATTTGAATTTGAATTCAAATTTGATCGGGTATGTAAAACTTTTGACTTATAAACTTGGTCTACAAAACTTTAGGTGTATAAACTTTAGATGCTATAGAAATACTATATTAGAAAAATATTTGAATTCAAATTCAAATGTGAAATCGGAATAATTTCAAATTCAAATTTGAAACGGGTATGTAACCTTTTGACTTAAAACTTTTAGGTCTATAACTTTTAGGTGGTTATAAACTTTAATGTATAGAAATACTATATATAAAATATATTTTGAATTCAATTCAAATTGAAACGGATATATAACTTTTGACTTATAAAACTTTTGGCGTCTCTAAACTTTTAAGCATGGTAAACTCTAAGAGTGTATAAACTTTGAGGTGTATAAATTTACTAAATAAAAAAAGTAATGCGGGTGCCAAAAAAAAAAGGAAACCAGTGGAGGGAGGGAGGGGGGAGGGGATCGATCGCTCCCCAATTGCCTTGGGCGATCGATCGCCCGTTAGAACCACCCGGTTTTTCTTCTGCGCTATCTACGTTGCTGTAGTTAATTAGGATATATAGAGATGTGTGATGCTGGCTACATCAAGAAAAGCACAATTATAACATCATTTGTTAATTGGACTCCACGGTCCGCCGCCTTCCTGTCTGGAGCTGAGGCAAAGTGTCCGAGAGAGCATGACTTGCTCTCCGCCGCCGCCGCCGCCGCCTGATCGCCGGATGTCCGTCTTCCATTTGGGTCCTTTGCGTTCTTGGATGATCTGCTTCTTATGATGCGCTCCATCTTTCTTTGCGGTCGCGAGCGCCCCTCCGCGGCGCCATCGCCACCATTGGACGCGAACATTCGAGAACGGGAAGAGGTCGGCGACGCTGCAGCCGAGAACGACTGGACCACCATGGGCGTGCAGCGCCGCCAGGTACTCGTCGCTGGCTCTGGCCGGCTCCCGACGGAGCACCGGTAGCACGAATGTCGTTTGATCAGCTTGGCGGCCATCTCGGTGAGGTTCACGGCGGCGCGCCCGACGCGGCGGCGGGCGGCCGACACGTCGCGCACGGAAGGCCGCGCACCTCCTCCTCGCGGGACGCGCCGAACGAGCGCACGCGCCGCGTTGAAGCAGTCTCCTGCTGAGCACAGCCGGCGGAGGTGGGCGCCACCGCTCGCCGTAGGGGGCCAGCGCACGTCCCTGCCGCCGAAGCTGAACGCCGCCGTGCGTTGGTCATGTGGCGGTCGGCGAACGCCACGGTCCTTGCCGGAGGACCTCCTGCGCGGCCTCGGCGACGCAGGCGACCACGGTGGGCCACCTCGCCGAAACCAGAGCTGCATGACGGGGCCGTGCTCCCTGGGCCAGCCTCGCATCGCGCCGTGCACGCTCCTCGCTCCGACGGCACGAAGTGTGGATGCTGCCGATCAGCGGCAGCGTGGCTTGGCCCGGCGGCAGGTTAAGCCTCGACGGCGGCTTTGTGTTTGTGCACATTGAAATCACCCGGTAGCCTGTGCCTGTTGGCAGGACTACTCCTGGGCGCGTTGGCGAGAAGCACCATGTCGCCCATGTCCAAGCTACTGTGTACTAACTACGTACGTGCTAGATGTACACTAGAACCTACTGTGGTGTGTGCAGCTTTACTCTACAGCATTCGACCGGTTATAAATAGCCGTGGCATTGCTTGGTAGCAATAATATATCGCCACTAAGGCTAGCATTGTTCTAAATTTATGGTCAATTAATGGTGGTGTATCTAAGGGCATCGTGGAAATGTATTACTTCCCTCCTCCATCACATAAAAAAACCAAATATAGAATCAGATGTGGCAATGACTAGTACTATATATGAATCTGGACATATTATGTCTAAGATTCGTACGACAACGTGTGCACATTCGTGCTAGCTAGGTAAGATTTTATGGACGGAGGCGAGCGGATATGATTTAACTTTTATTTTATAATATTTGTTTAATTTTGCTATTCTAATGATTCCAATTAGTACCACTCCTTTTGCCCCTTTCTCCAAAATTTTATCATGTATTAAATTTAGTCAATTCTTGCTAACTTTCAGTGAATTAAATTCAGACAGGATTTCGGCATGGTATACATATCTCGGGTTACTCATTAGCATTTACGCTTTGAAAGACTAACTTTGTTGAATAGTTACCACATTGGTTGTGGAAGGGCAAAGGACCTAAAGATATAGTGGGGAGCCGTTTAATTACCCATGCTAGCCTTTTGCCGGCGTGGGAAAGGCCCTTTACGATCCACAACTTTTCTCATTGTTTGCTAAGCAGCCTAGCAAAATTTAAATTTTGATCGGGGTGTTATCATTGTAGTATATTTTTCCCGCCTTGGTTTTTAAACGCTTGTGAATGATAGGGATATAAAAGTTTTAGTCTAGTTTTATACTTTTGAACCTTTTTTAGCACTGACTGTGAGTGATTTGAAACTCCATATGAGTAGTAATAGGTAGAGGAAGTTCATAAATATTGATATAGATGAATTGGAATATCCAGCGAAATAAATAAAATAAGTGAAAACCATGAAAAGCATATTTAAATGTTCTCCAAAATTCATGAAAGAAAATTACTAGAGATGGCTAAAGCATGAAAATATATTAATTCCAAATCTCAAGTCAAACTAAGTTTGGTTATAAAATGACAATTTAGATGAATAGTGTTAGTTAATTACCACACAGCAGAACGCAAAAAAATAGGACGGCACTATAGGTGTTGAAAATTATAGATCGGACCAACTCTATAGTTGCATTTCCCTACCAAGAGCCCCGTCAGCTGGATGCCTGGGAGGGATCGGCACAAATGTGGTGACGTAGGTGCCGATTATTAAACGAACCGCCAACCATAATCAGTCCTAGGAGAATATAGGTGTCGATTCTTATAAGAACTAGCACCAATTAAATCGTCATTGTTGGTGGATTTTAATTAAACCGCAAACACTTATGTGGGAAGAACAAAATCACCGTTCCACCGCGTTGCCAATAGCAATCTTCTCCCTCCCCTCATCCTTTATCCTCTTCTGCCCTTCCTCCTCTCTCCCACCCCCTCATCTTATCCACACTCCCCTCTCTGCCCTCTCTCCCCTTTCCCAGCCCCTTTCCATGCCAAGGCAACCCTTCCTCCTCTACTCCCACCCCCTCCCGCATGAGGTGTCTAAGTTCAGCGCCACACGCGTTTGGTGCTAACAAAAAGGTCACTTTTGAAATAAGTTTTTGGCGAGTGGTTCATTTATAAGTTTAGTTTTTTTCAAAGGTTTCAAAATTGTCAAAATTTTGAGTTAAAAATTCAGAGTGAATGTATTTTCGTGCCTAGTAGAGGTCTAGTAATTTTTTTTAAAATTTTTTCATGAGGGAGCGGAAGCGGAGGCGCCGTAGGAGGGAGGGAGGAGGATGTGCGCAGAGGGGAACAGGGAAGGCGCGAAGCGGAGAGGGTGACGCACCGGGAGGAGTTCGAATGGACGAACGAAAAGGGAGGAAGCCTTACCTATTTTAATTAGTATATAGATTTTTTATTGACCTTTTTTCGCCCACTTTCTTAGGGATTTCGGTACGACTTTTTTAAGATTTTTTTGAGCCTTTTTTTTATTTTTTTTGCCTTCTATAAGGATCAGCTTATTTTTGTTGTTTCCCCCATTTTTAAGGGAATCGGATCTATTTTTTTGTTTTTTTCGTCCACTTTTTTCGCCTTTTATAGGAATTGGGACCTTTTTCCCTTTTTAAGGGAATTGGATCTACGGTTTTACTTTTTGTTTTTCGCCACTTTCTAGGGAATCAGGTCTTTTTTTATTGTTTTTCGCTATTTTTTTCTCAGACTTTTTTTTCCAGTTTTTAGAGAATCGGATCTACCGTATTTCTTTTTTTTTGCCAATTTCTTAGGGAAATGAACCTTTTTTGGATGTTTTTTTTTTGCTTTTTTGTTTATTTGGACGGCACGAATGAAATGTTTGAATTTTTAAGTAAGTAGAGATTTACAAAATTGTTTGACGTATAGTTTTCTCTTATTTTTTTGATTTTTACCGTATATGCTCCCTAAGATAAAATCAGTCAAATGGACATAATTTAACAAATTATGTGTACCGGTGATAATACCAATTAATTAGATAGATAGAAATAAGAAAAAACTAGAGTCACTGGGACAAAAGCGATGTTTACTTCTTGCTGCCCACATCGCTTTCTTGTGTCATACTCTGCTCTTATTTCCAGTCATAGACGTTCAACGTACGGTGAAAATCACCCGGAGGAAAAGGCAGCGCTGGCTGTGACCAAGAACCTTCACTATCTCATTTTCATTTTTCTTTACCGAAGATTGTGTGACTAACAAATTAAACCAACGACGACGAGTTTTTTCTCAATCTGCCTCCTGAAGGAATACAATAAATTTAAATTTAAAATTACGGTTTCCATTGTTTAAAACTAAAAACTATCACTAAAAAAACTGTTAACGAAACAAACATAGAAAATCATTTATATTATTCAACGTTTTAATAGTTTCCATTGGGAAAAAATATAAAGAGGTTTGCAGCACGCGTACGTACAGGAAACGCTTTCTTTTTTTCCCAACCGCATGGAGTAATTAATTCAAGTCAATCGTCTTCGAAAATTTGTGATGGTCAAGGCACGAGGAAAATTGAAGAAGTACGAGCTTTCATTTTTTCCAAACATCGGTTTTTTAAACTTGGTTAAGTTACTAGTAGTGAAAATATATCTATTCGTGGTTTAAGTATAGATTGTTACTGGTCCTCCTTATTTTACGGCTTAATTTTTTAGTGGCGGGTGACATAAAACCGTCGGACAAACAAGCCATGTCTATGATGGAATTTAATGAATCTCAAGATTATGTCGGCCGTAGTAGTCGAAGGTGTTTGTTTGTAAATAATCTGTGCGTGCTGTGTTTATAGAATGATTGTCGATGTCATATGAACCCATGCGTTTGTATGCATTTCTAATACGAACCGACAAAAATCCAGTTGAGAACGCCCAGCAGCCGTGTTCTCTTTTTAAAGAATGTTGTAATTTCAGTGTTAACCAACAGGCCCACACGATATATACATTGCAAGAGTGTGCATGCATTATTGGTATTCTATGATATATATAAACAAAGGCGTATCTGACCTGACCTTCAAGCAATGGTCTTTAGGTATTTACACAGTTTATGAAATCATCCGGGCAAAGTCGTGTGGTTCAGCCCGCGCATCCCTTCCCCAGGCTTATCGAGATTCCTATCTCGTGCGTACGCACGAGAATCTTAAGCCGGCGCACAATCTCCAAGCAGCTTCACATTGCTTTCTCTCTTTTTTTTCTTTTCTGTTTTCTTCAACTTGTTTTTCCTCTCCCACGCATTTATTCAAAGTGTTTGAAAAATTTTAACACTAGATTTATTCAATTTTGAATTTTGAAAGTTGAAGGCATTTTAAATTTAAGTTAGAGAGTTGAATTTTGATATGAATTGTTTTGAATTAAAATTTAAAATTTGACCAAGCTCAAAGTTTTCCAAATTATAAATTGTAAATGCAATTTCAAGGATGAAGATTTAAAATTCTAATATTACATTAAAAATGTGAAAAGAACAGAAAAAGTAAAAGAACATGTGAAAAAAAAATGGGGAAAAAAGGATGCGTTGCGCTGCAGACGCTGCCCAACTTCCGCTGCGGTGTTGGCGCTTGCAAAACGGAGCTGGCACGTTCTGCGCTAGATAGAAGTCCTAGGTTTATCTCTAGATAAAGATAAAATTTAGGCTCGTACCAGGTATATGAAACTTATCTAATGGACTAAGAGTTCTTAATGGGGACTAGGAGTAGAAACTAGAGAGATTGATGATGTATCTAGCATATGGAGAAAAGCATAATAATTGTGACACCTCTCCCTGTATCAATGTCTATTGTTCATATATGTTACTCCCTCCGTCTCAAAAAATAAACAACTTTCAGCCCTCAGATTTGTCCCAAAATATAACAACTTCTCCATCAACATTCTTCTTCTCAAACCAATTCGCAATCCATCCACCATTTACTTTTTCTCAACATATCCCACTAGTTATCCAATCACAACCTCTACCACTCATTCTCTACCCACTTTCTTAATAACCGTGTCCAACTCTAAAACTTTTTATTATATATCTGGGAATGAGGAGCATGATATATGGGAGGATAAATACTCCCAAAGAAGCAACCAATATCTTCATATGGTGGAAGTACACATGGAAAGGCGTGGTTAAGGTGTCATGTCCATATATTATGTGGCCGCCATGTGGACACCTCATCAAGAGTAATTTAGAAGCCGATTCTATTTTAGAACACTGTCTACATGTCTGAGTGAGGTTGGTAGGGACTAGGAGGGCATAGGGAATCAGCTTGTTGTTATAGCAGGAACATATACTAGGGTGTGTTGTCGCTCTGAAGATAGAACTTCTGGGAGAATGGAAGTCCGGGGAGAGGGCTTACACGACCACCACGTCGACAGCCAAGGCTAGCAGTTATTTACCCGAAACCAGTAAATTGCATGCATGGCCCATCCTCGTGCATTTCTCTGCAGGGCTATAAGGCTCGCTTAGCATGAACTAGCAGACAACGAAAGGAATGCGTCTAATCTAATTAAAGGAATTTTTTCGCTGTTGTTATGCAATATATATTACTGTCCGACGGAGCTGAGGGTTTTGAAGGGACATAAGGACATACTTATTATCACAACTACAAAAAGACATACGGATTGACACTATAGGCCGGATACAGCTAAAACTGACACCTATAATGCTTTTCCAACTTGGGCAGAAAACATATAAAATCAACACTTCTAAGCAACTATAAGTTCGGTTCCCTTCTAGAGAAAAACTCGCAACCTATACTATGTGCTACGCTTTTTTTAAAAAAAAAACAGAATATATAATATATTATTGATGTTGTCTTTAAAAAAACCGGCACCTACACCAAACCGAGCTGACCCGACAGAACGAGCGCCACAGCTGGTCTTATCCACCCGCTCCAACACGGCCTTATCCGCTCACTCTCTCTCTCGCGGCACGGCCCGACAGAGGACCGACAAACGCCGCAGCGCGTCCTCCCCTCCGCCATATCCGGCAGGGAGGGGAGGGCGCAGCCTTCGGTTGATGGTTGGCACCGGTGGCAGGGGTCGTGAGCTCCAATGGCACAGGAAAAAATAAGGTACTTCAAGGCCATTAATTAAGGAATATAACTGTGTCATACTAAAAACTCAGGAAATTAATGGCTATCGATTCCTCTTATATAAGAAAAAGTGACATATTAAATCCACCCATATAACAAGTGAATGCCATTACCGCCTATTAAGTATGCCAAAATCATAAATATATGTAACAATTCTTACCATCAAAACTGAAGCTGGTATTATCTCAACGGGTGACGCTCCCGGTGCTCTTTACGTGCAGTATTCCTACTACAAGAGAATTTAATCTCAAACCGTTTATTTTAAAGCGGCAGGTAAGCTAATCTCCTATATAGTTTAGGAGTAATTTTTGGCATTGGGATGTTTTGTCGGTTCGCATTGCGATCAGGTTTCAGTGGACGGCCACGGCAGGCCACCACCGGCCGATTGCTGCGCACGGGCATCGTCGTCTCTCGCGCAAGGGGCCCACAGCGCGGAGTACACGCCGACGGGGCGCGGTTTGAGGTGCCATTGGTGTACCTTGCACGATTGGTCCTCGCGCTATAGCGAGGCTCTCGTCATGTCTCAAGAGGAGTGGCTTTGCGCGACGATGCAGGATTCATGTTGTACGTCGATGCGTCTGGTGAATGCGTATAGATAGCATGTGCTTGGATTTAGCTAAAGATTGATGCCTCTGAAAGAGGTTGAGAGGATTCTTGAGCTGCTATGGCATTGAGTTTCTGTGCCACAGTCAGAGGAATCACCATCAGTTTTAACAGTGTTCGGAACGGCGGGCTAATTCGGATCGGCTTGCCACGGCCGGCCGACGGTAGGTCTCCATGCTGCTGCCGGCGCGGGCCGCCGCGGAGGAGGTCGTGTCGGCGTAGAGTGCAGTTCCTGGAACGCAGAAGCCAGTGGCGCGGGATTGGGTGGTGATGGTGTTTCTGCTGGCCGCGGAGGGAAGGCGTACACAGTCCGGTGACAATGTACGCAGTGTTGGAAGACGGCGGTGATTGCAGCGTTCGCCGAAGATGAGTTAGATACCGATAAATTACAATAATACCTGCCGCGGGAATTATTATCCCTGGACGAATATACCCTTCCACAATTTCTACTTACCACTTAATTTGGTGGAAGTTAGAAAATAAATCATAACCCGTACATATTTAAATATGATCAACGTGCTCAGTAGTTCACTTGTCTAACTCCAAGTTAGAAAGCACGGAGCGGGACTCTATTTTCAAAACATAAACCTAATTTCATTATTTCCAATGATCGTAAACCGCAAACCCCATTCGATTCCAATCAATTATGCGAGAGTGGGTGAGATATCTAGCTATACAGCTTAGAACAAAGATTAGTTGTGTCAGCAATTACGCGTTTTTGTGTAAGCTTTTCCGTATCACAATACAATAAGGTTAGCAATGTACGACCTGAGAGGTAGCTGAGTACCAATTAATACGCATGTGATGATAATATCCGAATGTGCAGACATGAAGACATCTCTGACACTTAATATAGGTTGACACTTAACAGCGTTCATCGTTGTTCATATACATGTGTAACATCACTGTTGGTTTAATTTAAAGTCATCCAGGATTTTTTTTAGAACTCCACATACAGCATTCTCTAAACAATAACTAAGAACGATATCTGCATGTTTGAGTGAGCATGTAGGGTTTCGGAGAGGCACCGGGAAACCAAAACTGTATGCTGATAGCAAACATAAGGGAATCCTATTGGCCTCTGTCTCCTGCTGCAGATACAGGTCTGGAAGAATGGAAGTCCAATTGATCTGTTGATAAGCAGAGTGACCTTAGCAACTCTCGTTAAGAAACACTGCAATGGAAATTAATTAGAGGCAGACCACCAATCCTCAAGCTGTGTAATTAAATGGGAAATTAATTACAGAGCCACGGACTGCCTCTCAAGCAGGTTGCTAACCTATTGGCTTTGCCCATCCTATCTGGACGATTGCAGTCGTTCTGACAGGAAGGCTAAGCTTAGCCTAGACCAAGCAATCGAGCCAGTACGAGACAACAAGAATGTTTGTTCTGTTTTACATGCTAGTACTAATCCTATATATTCCTATTTTGGTGGCAGGAGAATGGAAGGACATGAAGAAAACATGTTTCTGCTATGTAATCATTTTGTATGGAACAATGGAAACCTAACGATATGAACAACTCTGATAGTTGACGACGACCTCTGAAGCTACCTATTAGTAAAATTTTGAAACGATCCCAATACCCAATTGTCTTAGCCCACAACTAGATTCTTTGCGCTGGTTGGCAAACCCATGTGATTTGTCCCGGTTATGTAACTGGGACGGCGAACTCCGCGGCACTTAAAGATGACTATTAATTAGTACCCGTGATTTCGAAATATCCCTGGTCGCACTTAAACAATTTGCATCTTTAGTCTAAAGAATCGCATCATAGTAAGGAGCGTTAGTGCGTGTCCACACGGCTAAAAATCCCCAAAAATATATTAAAGTTGTTGAGGTTTAGATGTGGAATTATTAGCATTATTGTAAAATAGCCTAGAAGAAAGATGCGTAATTTTAAAATTATAATAAATTCCAAAATTATAAAATGTGCTGGCCTTCATCAAAAATTTCATTAAAATACTTGCTCTAATTCCTTAATTCAGCAGATTTTTCTGGGATTTATTTAGAGCCTAATCGAAGTATTTTTTTAATAAAATGGAAATTTCACTTTCAATGAATAATTTAAATGCGAAAAAGGTTTTTAAAAAGTCTCTTTTGGCTTTGGGCCGAAAGTCGGCCCAAAACATCTCTCTCTCTTAACTCCTCTCCTCGGCCCCAAAGTCAGCCTGATAAGCCCGAGTCCAGGCGCGCGCGACGCCATGCGGCTTGCCCCGGACGCTGATCAGTGAGAGTGCCCGCCTGTCAGGTCGTCGTCTACCTCCTGTGTCACGCCCCGCTGCTACACCGACACTTCGAAATACCCTAGCGCCGATGCGCGCCAGCCCGTCCCTTCCAAATCCGCGCGCGAGACCCTTTCCGTTTGCCTTGGGTGAAATGATTAGAGGGGAATGATCCCCTGCGAGGATCCCCTCTATCTAATTGTCCCTCTTATGAATCGCCGGCCTAATTTCGTTTCGGAAATCCGTGGATTACGATCATCGTAAATCGGAATTCATCTCTCTCCCCGAACCCTAAATCTTAATTCCTACTCGTCCGTTCGTCCTAGGCCTGCCGTGGGCCTCGCCGCGCCTTCTTAGCCTCGATATACAAGAACCCCGAGCTCCCTTCTACCCGTCGCGCTCAACCCTTCCTTTACAGTCTTACTGTGTCGTCCGTCAGCGCATCCGTAGCCCATAGGACTCGCGGACACAAATCCTCGCTGCGTACGCCGCGACACGACTCCAGACCGTTGCTCCTGCTGCGGTTGCGAACACCTCTTCTGGTCGTGCCGTTCTGCCGGCGGGAGATGGGTCGCCATCGTGGGTCGAATTTCCGTCCTCGCCGTCGCCGTCCTCTGTCTCTGCACGCTTCACCGTACTTCATCTAGCCGCTGTCAACCGCTCGTGGTATGGTATTATCTCTAATTTCTTGTAGCCCACCAGTCGCCGTCGTCAAGCGAAAGAGAGTGCACGGCGACCGCCTGATTTCTCCTTGTCGCCGACGTCAATCCAGTCATCGTTCCGACCGTTCGCATGCTATGTGGATCCCGAGGTCGATGTCGTCCACGATAGCCCGGCCCGTAAGTTGACGGGCCGTCCGTTTGCGCCCGGCCGCGCCGTCGTCGCCGGCGAGCGATTGCGCGCCCCGAGCCACTGCCGGCTGGTGACCGGTGAAGGCCGTCGCTGCGTCGAATTTCGTCTGTCGTCCATTCGTTGAGCCGCGGTGAGATCAAGTATTCGATCTACATCTCGCCCGATCCGTTTCTGTAGTTAGGATCGATCTCGGCCGAGCAATCAACTCACACCGTGAACGCGCCGCCGTAAGACACACAGGCCGGTGTGCCACCCGTGACGACGACGCCCTCTGTACAGCGTGTGCACGGCAATAAACCCTTTTTCTGCTTTTTCTAAAAAATTAATTTCACTTATTGCCGTCATTATTCAATTAAAATCCCATATAAATAATTTAAATCGATTTAATCTTTGAAAATTCATAACTAATTCATTCTTAGCCGGATTTACGAAGTCTATAAAATTTTTCTAAATTGGAAGATCTACATGTTAAAAATATCCACAGTAGTAAAATCATGTTTCATGAGCTTTTTATGTGCTGTTTGGTTTGATTTTGTTTCTTTTTCTCTTTAGATCCGACGTTCCCTGGAAGTAGGTGCCGCAATTTGCAGTGCGAGAGAAGAAGGACATTGAGGGTATTTTCCGAGGGTCTCCAGGCAAGCAAGTCACACACAGATTCCCAAACAACCTTTTGACGCATGTTTGATCCTATTTAAAGCTATTGTTCTAGTTTTCAACGTAATTGCATTTATTTTTACAGTCAATGTACTATGAGAGCTGCGTGAATTAATACCTATTTGTTCTTATTGTATGGGCCCTTTTTGCGTTACTTTTAAATTACATTGTCCCTTGATACCTTGGGCTATTATAATTTGACTAGTTGAGCTTTATATAATGGTTCATCTAGATATTAGGTATAATCGCTAAGCCATTGCTTTAGAAACATTAGCACACTAATGGGATTAATTTATGATTCACATTATTTTAATGATGGCTTAATGCATAGCTCATGATGCAGTTAATCATGATGGTTAATTAATTTAATTTGACAACTTTAAAATATGATAATGGCTGGGTATGTGAGCATATTTATTGGATGGTTTGATGGCTCATGACATTAAGGATCGGTTCACGACTTCTGGTTGGTGAAAAACATTTTTACCGTAGTGTCCATTAGACCACATGCAGATGCCTAGCAACGCTTTACTGTGTCAGTAGTATTACGATGGTTCCATAGTTAGGTAGCACCAGACTGTGAAGTGGCGGAGATAAAGCCCACGGGCGGGCTCGACTGGGGAGTCCATACCTTGTTTATAACGCGGGTGCAAGTAGTGATTTAGTGATCCGAAAACGGCCCTTGCACTGGCCTGTTGAATTGTAATTTAGTGATAGAGGGGTTTGTCCACAATCTCTATTCGGGGCTTATCCTTGTCAAGATGCGTAATCACGACGACCTATGGTGACATGATGTTTGTTGCGCTTGTGTTATTGTGGTCCATACACGCGTGGGTACCACCGTCCTGATCAGAGGTTCTAAACTATCTCGAATAGCCATGTGCCCCGCGTTTGATGGCGGGTCTAACAATGTCTTTCGTGATTATGTCTACACTTTACACCCATTAATGGATGATTCTGTAATAACTTGTTTAACTCCTGGTTTGAATGTTAATTCCTGGGTTTGGAGATAGACTTGTGCAGCCGGGGTGGTTGTACCATTGATGGTTGGCCTATACAACAGGGTATGTTGTATAGCGTTGGATTATACTGTTTTATAATTCTACTGTTTAGTTTAAATTCTCTATTTATTTAAATGCTGTTTAATGGCAAATGAGGGTCCACATATCGCTATTGCCACTCCTTTGTTATCCTGTGCACTTGCATACTTTGTGCCTGAGCGGTGACTTGCTTCCTAGAGATTATTTTTCATTATTACTTCACCTTGCAATCACCTTCATCAGAGGAGGAGTCTACAGCGGATGCTGATGGTGTGGATGATTAGGGCGTAAGCTTACCACTGTCAAGCTGGACCTGTGGTCGGAGAGGAGTTGCTGCTTGCGCTGCGTTTCTTTTATTTTCCGCTCGCCTAGAACTTTATTGATTGAGAGGAACAATCTTACCTCTGTTGATATTTTATTTGGCTTTATTATAATTATGTATATATAATTGTACTCTATTGTCAATTTGTTATTGTGTGCTTCGTGCTGATTCCTCGAACGAGGGTGTTACCCATGTAACGTTGAATTTGGATAGAAATTGCTGGGCGTGAGCTTAGCGCAGTCACGGTTAGTTTGTTTTTTCTTTTTTATTCATTGTTTTTATTGCTACTTACTACTAAATTAATGTGTCTCCCTAGCAATAGCAGTGAGATTCCAATATCCCCATATCAAAATAATATAACATCGATTTTGCTCCCGAATCAAGTAGGAATAGTCCACATCTCCAGAATTAACGTAAAATTCCAAAATACAACAATATCACAATACATCATCAGCTATTATACATATACTCAGTGTCTATTGGCAATAGAATACAAATCTTCTCTCTCAAATATACATCATATCTACATAAATACATAAATTCTTCAACACAAACATGAGAAAAAAAATTCATAAGGCGCAGCTGGCCGCCGATTCCGACCTAACCCTGGTGCGTGGCCCGTTCCCACCCCGCAGCCCTGCGTTGCCGCCACGCTTGGCCACAGCCGCTGCCTATTCGGCACTTACCTGTCTAGTCTGTCACGGCCGCCGACCCTCCTCTGCGCCGTATACATCCCTCAGCCTGTTGAACCGTCGAAAAGCAGAGATAAGGGCTAAGAAGGAAAGGAAAGAGATTTAAGGAGTTTGGATTGATGGGAAAAATAACAGAGAGAGTCTGGGAGTTTGTTGCGCTGGAGCGGTCCAATTTGTGCCATGAAGAGGTACATAGAGGTACTCATGGCGCATTATAATAGGGGAATTATATTAAGTTCCGGTTGCGTGGTACAAACCAGGACTTAAAAAATCCACCGGGGATCTTTAGTCCCGGTTGGTGGGTACTAACCAAAGACTAAAAATTCACCCGGGATCTTTAGTCCCGCTTGATAATTTACAAACCGGGACTAAAAGATCCAAAATTTAGTTCCCGGTGGGAACACCAACCGGGACTACAAGTCGGTATAGTCCCGTCCTGCTTATAAAACCGGTTTTTGTGTATTGCAACTGGGACTAATTGGGATTTTTTCGCGTTCCATACCCGGCGGACACAAAGATGGTTTCGATCCCACCGAGTAGCCTATGATGAAGTTCCTCCTTGATTTGTTCCATTTTCCATCCATTAGCAAATTTTTTGCATTACCAAAAAAAAATTTCTGGTGGCAATAGCGACACATTACACAGACATTGCTAAGACGTTTACCATTCACAAACGAACTCTTTACTGATCTTTTCTTTATTCCAGAAATTTTTCATTGTTACCAAACTCTGGCAAAAATTTTAATAAAGGAATCAAAAATTTAATCGCCGCTTAACATTCTTACCCTACTGAAAATTTGGTAACCTACCAAAGTTTTGTTTTGTAGTCGATTTAAAATGTGTGCAGCTACTTCTCTTATTGTTTCGTTTGAGGGGTTTTGTTCCTTTGGACGTTTGTTTGAAAATTGCTTATCTAGACCACTGAATTTCCTGCCATGGCATGCGTGAAGTCAAGTAGACTAATACTTCCTTCCCTACATCCAATAAAGATTACTTTCC
>CM020187.1:9502457-9551650 GCA_009805545.1 Oryza longistaminata | reverse complement strand
GCGAGGAAGTACTGCAGGGCCGGTCGGGGGGGCACCCCTTTGGGTTTTTTGCCCTCGGGCACCACTCCCGCACCTCCGGGCCCCTCCCCATTTGTTCGGCCCTCCCGGCGCCGTGTCCCGCGCCGCGGCCCCCTCCACCTCCTGAGTGGGGATTCCTCCAGACGTTCGCCGCGGCCGCTTTTGCTCGGCGCTTGCTGTCCCGCCTGCGGGGAGCTTCGCTGGTGGAGCGTAAGGGCAGGGGAAGCGATTGCATCGGCCGGCGCGCCAGTGGATGCAGACATTCCCGGCAGGTGGACGAGGGAGCGGCGCCGTTGGCCGGCCCGAGTGCGGTGGTGCACGCGCTTGTTTGGCCGAAGCGACCGTCGGTCTCTATGTCCATGGGCGGCGCGCTAGGGTTGGTGGGGCGCGGGTTTCAGAGCGCGAAGGGGGAGGAGGCATCGGATTATAGCGGTGGTTATAGGCGGGCGGCGGCGGCGGCTTAGGAAGCGCCAGATTATACGGGGTTAGCGAGTCGCGTGGAGGCGACGCGCGAGGGCTCGCCGAGTGGGTAGGGAAGATCCGGATCGGAGAGAGAGAAGAGAAGAGAGAGGAGAGGAGAAGGCACTGATGGGCGGCCCTTTTTTCCCTGGGTCGCGCGACTGGCGGTCTCGGGTGAGCTGAGATTGGGCTTTTCTACATGGCCCGTACCGCGTGAGGCCGCGGCCTATATATGTCGGGCATCTGAAGGAATAAGTCATTTGAGGCCCATTAACTTGACAACGAATCCGAATTTGTCTTTTCAACCAAAAATCAGATACAACATGTCCCTAACTTACAAACCAGTGGCAAATGAGATCCCTCAGGAGTATTATCCTGGGCTTTGGATGAACGTTGGTACCTACGTGATCTTTTTTTTTACTAGGTCTTAAGTGGCCTTGACATGGCGCTTACGTCGCACTTTGATCAGGAAAAAGTAAAAAACTGTGGGGCCCCACATATCATTACAATAAAAAATAATTTAAAAAAGATGGGGTCCATGTGGGACCACGTGTCAAACCGGCTGAGACAGGGGGACCCATGTGAGGCCTGCATGTCAGCTCCGCAAGAGTCGAAACCAGGTGGGATGGAGAAAGAGACATGCGGAGGAGAAGGTGGTGAAGTGCGGTGGATGCAGTGCAGCGAAACGGGCCGTTGATAGGCGGGCGGAAGAAATCGCCGGAGTCGCTAAAGAAGCCCTCTTCACGCATCCCTCCTGCTTTCGTCTCCTCCCACCCTCCATGACCCTGACCATCCGAAAGCCGCCTCCACCCGCCCACATCTCCACCTCCTGTCCGGCACAAATCATCCATGCCACAATCGTGCCCCACCCGCCCTTTTCTCCCGCCTCCCCGCCTTCTCACCACGTACAATCCATCTTCAAGCGACGGCGGGTGCAGCTCGGGAAAGGTGACGGTGGCGGAGGCTCAAACGATGGCGGTTGTGTCTAGGGAAGGTGACAGTGATGGTAAGGAGAGCAGATCTGGCCACAGCTGGGCCTCGAGGCACGAATTCCCTCGTCGTCTGCAGCTTCTCCTTGTCGTTGGCAGCCAATCTCTTTCCTCTCTCCCTCATGCATTGGTTGGCGGTGGCGGTTGGAGCGGTGGTTGGCACCCTCCGGAGCAACTTACTCAAATGGATCTCGTCGTTGGATGCCGACAATGAATGTCTCTCGTTGCTATGGTCGTCGAACGGCAGTCTAGCCGGAAGAGAGCCGAGAAGAGAGGAGGGAAGCAGGAGAAGGAGGCGCCGGCGCGCCATTGTCGCGGAGATAGAGTGAGTGGGACCCATTGACTAGAAAGCGTCGCTCACTAGCTATTTAATCTTTTTGTCTGATTGACTATACAGGGCCCCTGAGACACAGATCGTGTTGTGGATTTTTAGCAGATGTCTTTTATATTTGATGCCGTTCGCTCTGCCTCAGTGCACATTACCGTCATGTAAGACGAAGGAGAGCAGGTGTCAAGAAACGCGTGAAGCACCTACGCAGATATTTTATGTGTCGCTGTGATTAACACTAGGTCTATGCACTCAACTCTGTCACCATACTTAGGATTGTATTTGCCTCAATGATAATGTTTGCATACCTACATTGAGAATCCCCTTCTATAGGACCGCATTGATCATCTGGTATGAGTCGGACCCCGCGTGCGGGTTTTGCATTGCTGATGAAAAATTTCTGAATCAACTTGGACGATGAGTTAAGGGACTAAATGAACTTAATTCACAGCGTAATTGCACGTCACTTATGGGCACACGAATACTTTCTCTGTATGTGTCTATCTTAGAGAAGGAGTACATTGTCAGTCTGATTAGGGGTCTCGCAAGAGGGAACAAACTTACTCCCTCAGTCCCATAATATATAAGGAGCATATATTCAGTCTTCTCTCTGCTTAAAAACGTGTTGGACCTCACATTGCGCCAGGCATCGTCTTATTCACAAAAGAGTCTCTTATAACATATGATTGAATTATTTTATTTGTGACTTACTTTATTATCTCAGTACTTTAAGCACACTTTTCGTTTTTTATATTTGCAAAAAAAAAATTGAATAAGACGGTGGTCAAACGTTGCAAGCAAAAACTTAAAATCCTTATTAAGTTGTGGGACGGAGGGAGTACTTGTTTCGTTTCACGTCACCGCAGGCTAGCAATCAGAGAGCGCTTAAAGAGTGCTCACCTGTGAACTTAGTTGAGGAGAGATATTTGATCACGTTCCAAAGACTCTCATTCACGCTCATGAACAACCAATTATATGAAAATTGGTCCGAATCGCAGATTTAGAATGGAGGACTAGTGTCATGCCTGCTGCATCACTGCGTAGAAAAAATTCGTAGTGTCGTGACGGTAATTCACTGAACTAGGCGCTCAGATACATACTGATACAAAACATTGTGGAATATTAACCGCTCAGATCACGCGACGATTTATACTCAACAGTTCCACGAGACCGTTTACGTCATCTGTGGTTCCTCGAGGCACGGGGGGTCGCTTTTAGGCGAAGAGTTAGCCTTTCGAATGCTCCAACGAGCTGGACGCGTCATTGCGTCCTTCTCAACCCATTGAGGCTATATCGTCAGCCAGGCCTCATTATACACCATCACCGACGATTCCAGCTGGCTAGAACCGCGGGCAGAACCTTAACACAATATCGAGAAGGCATAGGAAACATTGTGCAGACTGTGGTTAATCCTTCTCTCTCTACACGACGCTTACTCGCGAGCACACGGCTCGGCCGCCAACAGGAGATGGAAGGAGGACCACTCCGTTTTTTAATTTAGTTAAATGGTATTTTTTATTGGGATTATCTATATATACTGTAATTTATTGAACAACTCTTTTTTATCCAAAGATATTTGCTTGCGCTTCAGTCGACGAGGAGTAGGAGGTATAGGCATCATGAGCCAAAATCATATGTGCACATGTATAAAACTATGGTAGAGCATGAGCACTCTGGATGTAACTTTGAGATAAGAGTTGTCTCCGAGCCATAGTGTGTGCGGCACGGTGTGATTGCTGGAGGCGAGGGCGAGGGTAGGACGAGCCCGCCAAAGTGCAATGAGGGAAGCTAGCAAGATGTGCCGAACACTGCACGAGCGAGGCCGGCCGCATGTGTCAGACCCGATTTTCCGTGCTTTATTCCACATCCCTAGCATGAATCTTAGAGTAAATTAATTGGTTCAAAATATATGAAAGTTCATCACAACCCGCTACATGACGGTGATGGGGAGACTGTAGCAGAGTAACACTTTACACAAAACTAATAAATATTTTGACGTAGACCTAACGCAAAAAAGAACATATTTGAGATCCATTGTTCGGTTACGTCATCGCGCTCTAAAAAAAGCATCGTCCAATCAGACTTAGCAGTAAAAATTATCACAAAATTATATATTTACACGGATCGCCCAACCTCCTCACAACCTACAGAGATCGGCTTATTTTATTACGTATATGTGATTTCTTCTCACGCTATTTTATCTCAATTTTATCACACATATCAGAATTTCACTACCTGGATCGCTCCTTACTATCACTAGAGGCAGAGCATTATAGGCTATGGTATTCTGAGAGGAGTGTAATCTGGTTTGAGAATCGCTTTAACATCGAGGTTCGGAGTCGTCATGTACTGGAACGTTACTCGTCTTCTCTCTGGCCCAGAATTGTCAGATTAGCTAGAGCATTTATTACGTTTGTGATAAACTCGCTCGCTCTCGCTCTCTACTTATATGCACTATGTAAGAAAAGGTAAGCTTCTAGATTACATCTAAAAAATTCTAATATAAAAATATTTGGGTTTTTTATTTTGTGCAGATTATATTCTCTAGTCTTGCAGGTGAGCAGAGAACACAAAATGAAGACAGTGGTGCACTAGAAAGAGTGATGATCACGCGCTTGAGAAGGTTGTATAATAACGGAATTGAACACATCGCACACTCACGCGTATCAAACACCGACATTCACAGTCTTTGGTCTTTAGGCTATGATTGGAGTATGGTCTAGTCGAATGAAGAGAGTATTGGTATTGTGTCGGTCTTTCTATTTTGGGAGATCTAACTTAAAGGCTACTAACGGCCCCATGCAGTCGTCCTTGCCGCTAATAAGTTTTTTTATGCGGGAATCTATTAGTATAAAGTTAGTAAGTACTATTCTATTATGGGTATGAAGATCAAGTGTCGAGTCTTTGAGGGTATTTCTATATCTATCTAGCATCTGGGTTAACATGAAATTATCTAAAGTACTAGGATCGGCATCTACTGTCTTAGTACTCAGCGACAATATTTACTTATCTAGACTCTCACTCTCATGTCGCGAAGTATCTAGAAGATAGTGGAGAGGCGTCTCGAGACAAAGAAATCGCGATTGAGAGTAACAATGAGTAGTGAGTAGGCTCATACTTGGCCATTGACACGGTGGCTGAAGCAATGCCAGTATTTGTGAGTCTATGTATGCAGGGAGATGAGTGTTGAGGAGAGGCGAAACACTGGGTTAAAGTCTCGTTGCTCATAAGTCCTTTGTTATAATGCTTCAGGAGAAAATGTTATTCTATGGAGAACAGGAGTACAACTATCAGGCGAATAATCGATATTAGGAGACCTCACATAAGCTCTAGCTATAATACGGAAACATAAACTCTATCCCAACCAACTAAATTTGCAGTATTCCTTAAAATTTGATGTAGCACGATGTTGCGCACTGATCTAATAAAATACTTGTAGTCTCTCTCTACATATGTCTTTTTTATGTGTGGAGTTTATAGTAGTGTTGTCATTTCAGATTGTGCTGAAGTGAGAATTCGTATACATTATCTAATCATTCTTACATCTCACTGCAGTATTTGCCTTCTATAGAAAATACTTTTCTCAGTATAGTACATCATTAATGATTATTGCCTTAGCAACAAGTCATTTGGGTCGGGATATATATATTCACAAAATGGTTAAACATAACAAATGGGATTGTCTGTATATTTTGACAGCACATGCCGCATTTCGTACCTATTCTACTCATAAGTATTAACAAAACAAGATTATAAACATAAGCCGCAGCACGCGGTTCGAGCTCAAGCTTTCGTAGATTGGCACAATACTCGCAAACACCCTCCATTAACCACCGAACATTTTGTGTCTATATAATGAAAAGACCTGAGACATTTCTCGCTATCCGTTTCTGTTGAGATCATAGAGGTTGCACGAGTTCCGAGTGATCATTGTGCGAGTGATAAGCGAGAGCACGATCCTACTTTAGGCTAGGATAATGGTAAGGTAGGCTGTCTAATGCGTCGCTGTGCTTATTTCAGAGTGAGATGTCTAAAGAAACGACCACTCACCCACTGAGTATGACACAACTTGAGATGAATCTGAGTATTGGTCTATAGAGAGACTAGACATACGTGGAGAGAAACAAAGTGTCTACGCACATAGTGCACGAGAGTCCGACGAGAAGTAGGGAGTTTTCGCATATTTCTGAGTACTGAGAGAGAGCGTTGAGTACCATGTGTGACAGGATGGAATATGAAAAGGTTGCACAAATGAGTGTGATAGGTGTACTATGGGCCGAGAGAGTCGAGCTGGAGAACTCTGCGTACTGTCTTCTCGCTCTCTGTGTTATGTGCGTGCTCATGTGCTGAAGCCACGCACGAGCTCCGAGACTATTCTTATTCCTTGTCTCCTTACGATTTCTTTCATTATACTGATATAGTTAAACGCAGACATATATGGATCACGATGCTCTTGAGGAGATGCAGTGATTCATTATCAGAAATAGAGTCGCTACTCTCAGATCTTACTCGATCGTAGATTTTCACTCCATCGTGTAGATTCTAAATGAGGGTAATAGAGGAGTGAATTACAAGACAGGACCACAGAAAAGAGTATGGTAGCTGTCACTACACGAAAAGTTTAGCTCATTTCGTGCGGTGCTGAATGGTCTACCTGAGTCTAAAGTTATTATTTGGTTCAAAACAATAGGAAGGTGTGAATCTCAGAAGATACTCTTATTCTGATCCTAACTCCATTAGATCTCATATATTAGATACGCATATAGAGCTCAATCTCTTAGCGAGCAAGACAGAGACTCTCCACATTAAAGAGAAAGAATTAACATATATCTCAACGATCATCAACTATGTATTCAACTCTACAACATGTATATGAGTGAGATTACTCTGATGTATTCGAGGATGTAGATTGGGATGGAGACACGAATTTTAATAACAATCATGCCCCATTTACACTGATGCTAAGTCTCATGTGTCGCCCGCTGTCTTAATCACTCAAATTCCATGATGAAAATGATTTTATAAATAATCATGCACGAGTATGCACACTGACTAAAACATGTGTATTATCGTAGACGAAAAACTTACTATAAAAATGAATTAGCTTATTCAAAGTTTGTACTTAATCTCTCCGCTCCCAAGAAATAAGTGCAGTTTTAAAAAGTTTTGTTTTCAACAGTTTGAAACCGTTCGCTCTATATTTGAAAAAAGTTTATGATTAGTATTTTTACTTGTTACTAGATGATAAAACATGAATACGTCAATTAATTGTGACTATTTTTTTTTAATATTTTTTCATAAATTTTCAAAATAGAGAACGGATGATCAAAGCGCTAACACGGATATTTATGGCTGCAGCTTAAGTTTTGGACGGATGTAGTAATAATTAAAACTCAATCAATCATACGTTAATACCGACAGTCGTTTTCCGTAAAAAACTTAATCTTATCTGCATCTTCATCTTCAGGAGAAAAAAACACCAACCTTGTAATATACATGCCTGCAGCCATATATTATAAAGACATGGAGAAAAATAAAGCGTTTAATAATTTTAAAGGATGGATAGGAGACTTTGAACAACCAAGAAAAAATAATTGGTGTCGGACAATTAAAGTTGTGTTCAGAACCCCTTCTCTCCGTCATGTAAATGACAAATATACATGCGCGATAATTAATTAAGTAATTAAGTTTAAAAAAACTTAAAAATGGAATTACTATAATTTTTAAAGGGTAATTTTTTCTATAATATTCTTAAAAAAACACGGTCCTTATAATAGTTTGAGAAGGATGCGCGTACAAACAAGTGAGTAGAAGTTTTAGGAAGATGGGGGTAAAAGAATATGGTATATGATCCTTATGAATCCACGACTTAAATGAATACAACTGAGCATGTGGTTTTTTCTTTCGATACAGATATATAAAGGTCAGCCTATCCTAAACTGATACTGGTGAGTCTAACATCGGTGTGTTAAACAGGGAGAGAAATTCCTCGTTTTTCTGCAGCGTCCATTTTGAATCTAATCCCCCCCCAAAAGTTTTTGGGGGGGTTTTTTTTTTTTTTGAAAAAACAAAATTATAGAATTTTTGCAAGAAAATATATTAGTCATTTCCTTGTTTAAAATAATTAATCACGTGCTAACGATAATACTCATTTTGCCGCGTATATCTTTTTCCTCTCTCCTAAATGCATCTTAGTACCCCGCACACCAAATGCCCTAGGTTGAAAACGTAATGGAAAATTTCCAGCTACGTTTTGATTTGCAACCGACCGTTTTACGTCGGTATCGGCAATTATCAGTGTTAGAAATAGTAATATCTTCCGGAAATTGATAGTGGAAGTGGATGGAGGTTTTTTTCAAACCATTTTATTGGTAACCGTATTTATTCGGTAATTCTGTAAAATTCTGCGAAAATTATGAAAGTTCTCCAACGGCCCAGCAGCCCCAACCCATCGGAAGCTCATAAATTGATGGAAGCCTGGCGGACTTTGTAGGCCCATTAGAAAGGGGAAAGTGGCTTAGGGGAAAACACTGTTAACCCCTAGAGCGTGGCATGTGGATTTGTTTTGAAACCTTTAGTCTCCTTCACTTATCCGATGTTTAAAGTAATTATTGAATTGTTTTATATTACTTCGTCGAACATATTTAAATCATATCATTAATCAATCATATAATGGAATTATGGAAAGTGTAATTGATGTAGAATGAAAGTTATAAAGTTATCTTCATGTATAATTAAATGTGTGATTATGCCCTCACTTTGTTGTTTCATATGAATTTTCTTCCCACAACATCGGTAGGTTCTGGTTTACAAACGTTCCATTCCCAATATAACTAATATCGTTTCATTTTTGGTATATCAGTTCCATTTCGTTTTTCGAAAAAAGAATATGGAAATAAAAAATGGTAGAGGCCTAGAGGTTTTTCTACCATTTTCTCATCCTAAACCCCAAGTCCCGCAACAGCACCATCTCTCTCCGAATTGGTACTAGCATCGTGTTTTACTTATTCCAGTTATTAGGTAAAAAATTTCACGGCGCCAAAGCATCTAGGCAGTCCCTTAATTCCACTACGTAAAACTCGGGTACGCCATTTGTAAAAAAAAAAAAAAAATTGCTCCTTGGAAATCGAGCATTTACAAAAAAATGATAAAAATCCTAGTAATGGTCCGCAAAATTGTTTAGAGTTTTAACCCTCATTCCAAGTAGCGAAAACTTATAATTTCCTTTTGTTTATGAAGGAGGCCCAATTGCTTCGATGACTACGACGTGTATAATTTTCAATAAAAACATCGGTGTCGTGTGTATACGTGGATCCTTTTTGTTTGACTATGGGCAAAATGTCAACTAAGGAAGGTCCACTTGCAGACGTTGATGTTCCCTTAATTATTTTGCAAAAGTAAAAAAATTTTTGCAAGTAAGCGTAATCAATGATTAGTTTTTTTTAAAACAATCTACCCAATTGAGTTTATTAGACTTGACATGGGTGCTCATATTTCTAGTTTTATTATTATTATAGATGGGATAGCTTATTATTTTATAAATGTAAACGACATAACCGTCGATAGTGGAAGTCCGTCCGTGGTTAATTCGTCAATCTTAAGATATATGGTCGTCTTTTTGAAAGGTACTTGATTTGACTAGGGTGTGAGTGTTTTGCGTTTAGGGTAAGAGCGCAATATGTTTGTGTACTTGTGTTTTATATGGTTTGTACCATATTTTCTTGGAAGAACAAAAAAAGGATTTTCCAAAATGCCAGCCGCATAAAGTGTTGAGTACTTCTATTTTGCCCAATAATATATTGAAAGATCAGTAAGTGTTCCTTCCTTGCACTGAAGGTTGGTGTACCATTTGAAAGAGACTACTATTGATCTTTCAACAAATTGGAACTCTAAATTGGCAGAATATTCAACTAATGTATAGCACCCATTTTGCATGAAAAAAAAAGGATAAACACATAAAAATCATAAATTCTAGAGAAAAAATAGTTTGTCAAAAACATAATTTTTGATGCACTATACTAATATAAGTTTTATGTAACTAAGTATAAAATGCAATGTAACTGGGTATAATACAAGTTAGATCTAACATGTACACGAATCTTTGCCCTAATGCAATATTTTACCAGACGAAATCAAAAATATATAGTTAATGATTAAAAATCTATTCGTGGCATGGTACGCGATAGAGGCACAAAGGGCGGAAGGCGCCCAAGGCTTCGTTCCCCCAATTGGGCCCCTTAGAACAACATCTAAACCCGCGGCCACCCATTAAATCCAAAAGCCCAACATCGGAGCATCCATCGGCCAAGTCATAAACGCCTAGCTTCTCCTTGAATCATCGAACCGACTTCCGCCCCCTCTCTCACTCACTGTCCGTGCTTGCCTACGTCTCCGCTCCCGGTGCGCCCGCCGGCCGAGCCGGCAGCCGCCAGCCGCCCCTCATCCGCGCCGGCGGCCTCCTCCGCCCTCTCTGCACCGCCGCCGCGCCGGTCCCCGCCGATCCTATCGCCAGTCGCGGACGGTGTCCGCCTGCGGGTGGGGGTGGGGGCGGACGGACGATGAAGCCGGTGGTGGGGATCGTGGTGTCCACAAGAATGCAGAAGTCGTGGTTTTGTGGCCGTGACGGCCTCTTCCCACCAACAAGATGTATCAACCGCTACGTCAAGCGCACCTCAAGTCATGGCGCACGAAACGAGACCGACGGACTGCAACATCGGCGACCGGGTCGGTAAACCGAGCTCCTCTCCACTCCCCCCTCTCTCTGTTTCGCTTTTTCTTCTTCTTTTTTTATGATTTATCGCATGCTGATTTGTGATGGCGAGCATTTGATTTCTCTCTGGTGTGATGTCGTCATTGGCTATATCATTAAAATTTATTCGTTTCAACGTAGCTAAATGCTCGTAATATTGTTCAAACAAATGATTGTGGTTTTTTTTTTCATTGACACATCCTTCATAATATATATAATTTGTCATTTAAGTTTACAACAAAGCAACTTGACAACTTTTACATTCTGTCTGGTCATAAAATTAAACTTTATAACTGCATATATATGCCGACAATTTCATTATCGTAAAGCTTCCAACTATAAATTTGTATTTTAGAAGGCGGAATAAGATATGTAGAAAGACTGCTTTGTCAATACTAAAGACTTCAGAATGTTTTGATAAAAGGTCTAGCTGTAGAGTTGGTGTGGTGGCTGATATCACTGCATCACCATTGCACTCTTTAAAGGAGTATAGATATAGTATGCATTTATACTTGTAAATTTCTCTATTCCCTTATGGCACAGAGAACTGAAAGGAGTAAATGAAAAGATCTTGCCCTGTTTTTGAAGATAAGAAATGTTCAAGTCAAATACTGAGAATGTTTCAATCAAATTTCTAATCCATGTTTTGGAAGATTAAGAAATACAAAAAATATGGAATCACAAAATGTCGAATTGCAGCCGTTTCAATATTATATATGCTGTCTGTGGATTTCTTTAACTTACAAATATTAAATGCGAGTGGTGATCTCAGAATTTAACATGATTATATATATAACTTTCGAAGTAATTGTCCACTAGAGACCTACTGATCAACCTCTTGGCACAGTAAATCCAAGCTATTAAATGTGTTGACATCAATCACGCTGTAGTGTTGCTTTAAAAGGTCAATTCTGTTTGTTGCATCACTTGGAGCCAACACAATATGTTTTGCTCGCCCTGCTTTGCTCTGATTGCATTAATCTGCCGAGCCTGTGTCTTTTTATGTTTATATGTTTTTCCTACTTCTAGAGGTTGCTAGCTTGAATGAGCTGCGTCTAGTTAAACAGCAATTGACGCTTGTAGCTTAAATTGCTAACTTGTTAAATGTTTGCTTGTCACTCCTCAAAAAGCACCACCCATGATGCTGGCTAGTTATAAACTTGCCCTTTTTTGAAGCACTGTTACTTTTAGGTTGGGTCGGGGGTTGTGCTCCATAGTTGCATCCATTGTCTTCGTCCAAATCACCAAGATATTGGTTTCTGTTCAGTTTCAACTGTATATTTCCAGCTCCTCACTAACTTGAATCAGTAGGTTACCTGCATAGCTCACCATTGCACCTGTCCATGCTTTGTCTGAACATAATTTGCACAAAAATAGGCGGCATTCACCAGTTTAGCAGCGGGCGCTTTTGTTATGCTTGTTGCAAATGAATAAACTTTAGTAATACTAACTATGTTTTGAAGTTGGTTTGATTGGTTGCATTTAGCAAAATTTTGATTAAATGTCAACAGAAACTTTTTTTTTCAATTTGTTAAATATTATTGCCTGCCTTTCTCTGTTTCTCTCATTGCGCGTGCTGCTGGAAGTCCAGAACCACCAATGTATGGACATGGAAGTGATGTTGTCTAGCCAGCCAGTTTGTTTGAACCGGGTCAGAGACCGCTTTTTCTAAAAAATCGGCGACTGCAGCTACGGGGAGAAGTGCCGATACCCTCACTCCTACTCCATGAGCGATAGCATCACGATGCTTACTCCGCTCCAGGGCCACGAGAAGGTGCTCGCTTCCCAGATCAATGCGCTCGTCTGGTAAAAAAAAGAAAAAAAAACCTAGCATTCTAACTCCAATTGTTGTGTATTCCATCAGGTTGTGACAGGGATTGCACTGCCGGCTGGGTCAGACAAGCTGTATTCTGGGAGTAAGGACGGAACTGTGCGCATGTGGGATTGCCAAACTGGGCAGGTAGCTGAGGCATCATTGAAATGTACCCTTCAGAGGCTCTTCTGTTCTGTGTGACATTACTTTATACTATCTGCTATATGGTCCTGTGTTAGTGTGCTGGTGTCATCAATATGGGACGTGAGATCGGGTGCATGATCAGTGAGGGGCCATGGTTATTTGTGGGGATTCCAGATGCTGTGAAGGTATGGCGATTAGACCTGAGATTTGTGACTTTGCTTCAGCACTAATGGTGTAATGGTGTTCATGTGTGTCTCTGTCTGCCTGACCTATTGGTACTTGGTATAGGTTTGGAATATGCAAACACAAGCGGAAATGAACCTTACTGGGCCAACGGGGCAAGTCTATGCACTCGCTGTTGGAAATGAGCTACTCTTTGCCGCAACACAAGTAAACTTCACGTCCATTTTGCTTACATTTGGTCCTAACATATTTATTGTCAAATTATTCTCTCATTCTGCCCCTGGTGCAGGATGGACGGATTTTGGCTTGGAGATTTAGCGCTGCAACAAATGGTTTTGAACCAGCTGCCTCTCTTGTTGGGCACCAGCTTGCTGTCGTTTCATTAGTAGTAGGAGCCATGAGACTTTACTCTGGTTCAATGGACAAAACAATTAGAGTAAGGAGAACTTTTGACTCTTGGTTCACACCTATTCATGTTTACTCTTAAGACAGATACACTTGCTGTTGGAAGCTCTGTTGCATATATTAACTTCCCCACTTAATTGCATCCATCTGTTATGTTTCCAATTGTTGAAGTTCAGAGTGTATAATTTTGCATTATCAATAGATCCTTTATACTGTGCATATACTTCTAGCTTTCTCTAATAAATTTAAATAGTACATATTGCTAATTGATTTATGTTCGGGCAACAAGCATACATAAGTAAGTTATTTCTTATATATTTTCTCAGAATAAATGCAATCAAAGCTGAGGTACAAATCTGCACCTGGTTTAGGCTACTATAGGCGCTGCAAGCTTGCATCATAATTTACTTAGGACATGCACTTGCATTATTCTACTGTTTGTTGACGTGCACATTTTGTTGTGATATGTCAACTGGCACGAAGAACATTTGCAACTAGTATTTTGGAAATTACTCATCAGCAGCACTATAAATCACCAGTACCAAGACTTGCTCCTGTTATAAACTTATAATACATACAAATGGTCCCTCGTGGCATGGTCCCAATATTATTGAAAATCTCTATGTTATATTTGAATACTGGAATGTTATTTTCATGGTGCGATGATTGTAAGTTTTCCTAGTAATTTTGGTCCCTTCAATCTTAACATAGCTTGATTTACCTATTCTGTTTTGATGTACATGTATTGTCGTATGGATTCATTTTTAAGGGATATTATCTACTTATTTCCACTTACCGGGAGGTATTTTTGAGGTATAGGTTTTCTTAGTGTTAATCATGGGGTATATACTCAATCCTGGTTACAAGTATGAGACACTATACCTCTCAGTACCTCCCAAGGATGGTAAAAATACTCGTTTTGTTTATCATCATATATTTTTCTGCATATATTTTTTTTCCATTCGATTGCACATACGTCGTTCCATAAGATGAGAATGATGTTCTACTCACTACAAATAGTAATGACAGAAGGCATAATATTTCAGGTATGGGATTTGGCAACACTGCAGTGCATACAGACTCTTTCTGATCATACAGGTGTTGTTATGTCTGTATTGTGTTGGGATCAATTCCTATTATCATGTTCCTTGGATCAAACAATAAAAGTTAGTCTCTGTCCTTGACTTTATGTTATTTAATAATTCAGCAGATATGTCTTCACATTCCATATCTTACCCTTTTCAATCCATTTCACACTCGTTCATTTTGTTCCTGTTCTTCTAACATCATATCTGTAATCACGTTTTATCCTTTCAGTGCATTCATACTTCTACGCTGTGTTTCTCTTCAGGTTTGGGCAGCTACAGAAAGTGGAAGCTTGGAAGTAACATATACACACAAAGAGGAGCATGTATGTGACTCGATACTCAATACTCTTAATAAGCGATTGCACAGGGGTTATGTTCTGTTACACCCTGATCTACTTAATCCTTATTATATTTAATTTGTTCATTTTCACAAAAACATGTTACCCTTTCTGGCGAACTTCTAGACAGTACCATTTTATGGTTTTAATGAATGGGTGTCATCTCCCGCCCTATTTATTATGGAATATAAATAATACTGATCAGTGATCCGGTTTATACTCCTTTGAACTTACTGTTAGGATTTCCTTTACACTTCCCCATGATAAATGTTTTACATACAGATTAGCAATTTGTCTACTATTAAGACAGCTATTACTCCCTCCATCTCAAAATATAACTATTAGAGCTGGACCATTGAGCGAATTGGACCAGTTCACTGGTTTTGCCAGCACTTCAACAACAATTAAACTGGCAATTTAATCATTTCAACATTTAGATGTTTATTCGCATGCTTTATCTAGCTTCTATACAAGTTTGTGTCCTTATTACACAAGAGCCGCAAGCTACCAAAGTTAATGAAGGCACTAGGCACTAGTTGGGCCACTGAGGTGCAATGAGCACCTAGCCTGCATATGTCATGGTATGACTGGTGACAGAGCCAGAAGCGTAAAAAAATATTTATTGGAGGGGGCTGATAATACTAGTTATGATATTTCATAAAAGCAAAAATAATTACAGTGTGAATTATTAGAAATTGAGGGAGGCTGAATCCCTGCTTGCCCTTCCCTGTCTCTGCCCCCTGCATATGACATCAGAACTTGATTTGTGAGTTTTCTAATGGCTTTGCCTGCCACCCTTTCCTGCTACAGAGCCAATATTTTGGTAGTGATTCACATAGCCAATATTCATGTAGTTGTATTCATGTAGTGATTTGCAGGATACTTCATGTAACTGCCTAAAATATAAATGTGTTTACAAGCATCATCTATTAGTAAAAATACATGTTCCTTATTATTTGTAACACAAGTAAGGCTGTGTTCGGGAGGAGGGGTCCCCGGCACGCAAAATGAAGCTCGTATTATTGCATGATTAATTAAGTATTAACTATTTTTTAAAAAAATGGATTAATATGATTTTTTAAAACAACTTTCATATAGAAAGTTTTTGCATAAATCACACCATTTAGCAGTTTGAAAAGCGTGCGCGCGGAAAACGAGAGAGGTGGGTTGGGAAAATGGGGGGAAGAACACAGCCTAAGTCTGGCGATGTAGTGAGCTAGATTGAATGCTTTAAATGGAAGTTAATAAATCCAATGAAATCTGTACACAGGTAAAATGACATGTTATATGAGTCATGTACTATAACTACACTAATACCACATTGGTGTGCTGGCATTTTGAATTTTGAATAATCACTTCTGTTCCGTCAGTACTAGTTCCATAAGAGTGTGTCCTTTCGTGGAAACACACTTTTGCCTTTGAGAAATCAATCCTTTCCATTATTAATATAGTATGGCATCTGCCTTGCACAAAATTTGGAAACACGCATGCCCTTTACTTCTGTCAAATTTCTTCATTTCAATTTTCAATGCTCTGATGGCTTTGTTTTATCTGTAGGGAGCACTTGCCCTAAGTGGCATGCCTGATGCACAATCAAAACCTGTGCTACTATGTTCACTAAATGACAACACTGTCCGACTATATGACCTGCCATCGTAAGAAAGTTGTCTTGCTAAGATTATTATGTTTTACTTCTGATGTTTATCTGAAGTGGCTCCTTTTGGGTTTGTAGGTTCAGTGATAGGGGCAGGATATTCTCAAAACAGGAAATAAGGGCAATACAAGTTGGTCCTAGTGGTTTATTTTTTACTGGGGATGGAACTGGTGAGCTGAAGGTGTGGCAATGGGTTATTGATGGATCCCAGACCAAATGAATATAGTGTACTCTAGATTAGTTTCCCCCCTTTATTTGGTGAGGGATAAAGAACACATGCATAATGATTTGAGATGTGGTAGGCGGCCAGTTCTGTCCTTGCATGTCCTAAATTTATTCTCCGAGGGTATGAGATTCAATTGGATCGCCTTGCAGTTAGATTACAAGCTAAGTCTCACCATGGACGAGAGTTTCTGTCCTGGAATGAGTTTCACGTGAGGGCAATAATTTCTTGTAATATGTAAAGCACTGGAAGTCTGGAACCAACAAGTACATCTGATCACTCTTACGATGTGCTGGTAGTTAAGAGGATGTATCAATATAAAGGTTTTGCTCGGCTGCATTTGTATTAAGGAACTCAAATTTTCACAGCAATACAATTGTTTGTTGTTCTCTCGAAGGAGCACGGCATTGTTTTCCTCGAGGGCTTTTGGGGAACATATAGAATTTTTCACTATGTGGTATTTTGATGACTAGGATGTACCTGATCTATAGTTGTTTTGAAGTAATTTAGCACGGCAGATGGCAGCAAGAATAGCACCAGAGTTTTGTATGATGGACAGTTTTCACAGCAAGAATACAAATTTTGAACTAAATTGTATGCCTTTTGAAAGCAATCTGCTCAGGCTGTAACTGTAAGGTCCATAGTTGAGCTTCATCTTCCTGATAGGCGAACACTGTGTGTTGAGCCGTTGAGATTTATTCCAGTTATGCACCTATCCACAGGGAAATGTAGGGAAGGAAGATGACAATAAGAAGGAATGATAGAGGAAAGGGGAAAGGATTCTGATCAGAATCACTTTTAGAACCCACCAATATGGTTTTGTACCTATCCACAGGGATGGCAATAAGAAGGATCAGAATCACTTAAGAGTCCACCAATAAATCCAAAATTTCAAACCCTAATTACAAATTAACAATAAACTGAACTCACAGCAGTTGCTACCGTGGCTGTCGTAGGCATCTGTTACTGCAAAGGATGCGATATTAAATTCAAGTATTCTATATAAGTTACAATCCACTAAACATCTAAATCACATCATGTAAATATAGTGATTATTAAAGCCGTCCGCTGCACAACCAGCGCGGCAGCTCGGCAACCCAAGTCCACCTCAGCTGTGCCACGCGCAGGCATCTCGCCACACAGCAGCCATAATCACTGGCAGCCAACGATTCCCTCTACTGTGGTCTCCATGCCATACTCGCGATTTGCAGGTGATGGCACACCATTATTAGCTTATGATTGGAGGATCATAGAGTGGCAGCAGCTGATTCTAGAGAGGGCCAGGATCTGCTTCAGCCCTGCTCGCAAATCTTGTGTGGGGTGTGGCGAAAAAGTTTGGAAAGGAACCGCACAACGGTAGGAAAAAAGGCGGTCCGGCGATCATTGTATGTAATGACGATGAATTCTCACTCCCTTCTAATCAATGCAACTTTACATTTTTTGTCCTTGCATCGTGTGTCTCACAAGCCACATCGGTTCCCAACTGGGAGAGATGCTGGCGGCCGTGTTAGTTCCTCGAGGCGAAAAATCAAGCGTGAATCGTGATAGGAATACTCCAGTTCTGAAAATAAAAATCGTGATAGGAATCGCCACCAACGAGCAACGTCAACGACCACTCTGTCTAGGCAGCTAGGAAGTCCAGGAGTAGTGTTGCTAGAACAGTGACATCGACACAAGGCCAATCCTATCGGGCAGAGTGTGAGATGCTCGGGCTTTGATTATCCTAATTAGGCCTGGTTTTAGTTCTCAATTTTTCTTTGAACTTTTAACTTTTCCATCACATCAAAACTTCCTACACACACAAACTTCTAACTTTTCCGTCACATCGTTCCAATTTCAATCAAACTTTCAATTTTAGCGTGAACTAAACACACCCTTAGGCCAGTCACGGTGTTGTGCGTTGGCGTTCGGCCTGAACGTTCCACGTACACGAACAGTGAAAATTTGCTACCATGTTATTGGTTGGGCCAGGGCCGTCCCGTCAAATTCGGGGGCATGTGCAAAGTTGAAGGATAAAACCTAATTGATGATATAATATGAAAATAATTTATACTCTGTAATATATTTCATAGCACTCTAGATTGTCCTAAAATGATAATCCAAAATTAGGGATTATTGGATTAGAAATTACCAGAAAGAATTAGGTCAGGGGCGCGGCAGGCGACAGGCGGCACGACCGCACGAGAGAAAGAGGTGAGGTGTCATTTACTCCTCTCGTTCGTCGCGATTGGCGATTGGCGAGGTCCACAGTGGGAGGCGATTCAAGATTGCGAACCGGGCCAACTGTGCGAACCGACAAAGATGTAATCGAAGCCGAAATGACAAGAAAAATAACTGATTTTAAAGACTAGTTATGCTACCAATTTACTTATTAAGTTGTATATCTAGTGTTGAAGTTTTGAGTCTAGGGGGCCCTGAAAATTGGGGGTCCTGTGCAGGCGCACTGGCCGCACGCCTCTAGGTTGGGCACACAAAAATGAAGCGTGTGTGACCAAAGTTTGCTGCTCGTGTTTCGCCTGAATCAAGACTGGGGAAAGCGTCCCAGGCTTCTTTTGGAGGCTAAAACACACTGCTGACCTTGTGTCTCTTGGAATTCTTGAGTCCTGTTTAGCAGCTGAGATCGAACAAAATTTACGGCGCACTATGAGTGCCCTTACTAGTGCTACAGCTGTGTTTGGATCCAAAGTTTGGATCCAAACTTCAGTCCTTTTTCATCACATCAATCTGTCATACACACACAACTTTTCAGTCACATTATCTCCAATTTTAATCAAAATTCAAACTTTGCGCTGAACTAAACACAGCCTACTTCAATATTGCAAGGGAGTATCTCACCCCAAGCACACACGTAACTGTGACCGTGATACGGACCGTACTTCTGGGATTCCGGGCCTAGAGGAAGAAAGGAGTACTAGTATGTGGCGTGAGCTACGGCCGAATGCTCCTCTCGTTTTAGAGATTTGCTCTGGTCCAACAAAAAGTATCTCAAGGTATCGGTACCTCACGATACCAAATCGTTTTCAATCGTTGGATCTAACAATGTCCATCCTTCCCAACTAGATCCAACCATCGAAAACGACTTAGTACCGTGAGATACCGGTACCTCGAGGTATTTTTTGTTGGACCGGAGCAAATCTCCCCGTTTTAACCTTTGCGATGATTCTTCCAGCACTTTCCAAATCCACGACGGCGATGTTCAGAAAGGCGAGAGAATATCCGTTGGTACATGCCGTATTGCACTGCATGGAGCAGCAGCAGCAGCCAGATTTTTTGAGTTTTTACTGTTGCGACCATGTGCACCGATACCACGAGAACACTTGTACGTGGCAATTCGCTCACGACTCACGAGCTTGGGAGCGTTTCCCGTGAAAGGGAATATTGAGGGGCCAAATGTCGAACTAGAAACTCACTATTACAGAAATATTTTTTTATGCGGCTAGAACATACTTTTTTTTTTTTTGAAGGTCGCGACCGTCTAGTGTTTGTAGAACTAAGAATTTGTTCGTGGGCAGACAGTACAACCGCATGTAAGAAGATGTTTTTGCAAGCATTCGTGTTAGGCCGTTGGCCTGCAAAAAATTAAAATAAAAAATCCAAAGCCGACCGCAAAAGAGACGTAAAAACAGGGAGATCAGAGAGGGCTAGGCTTTGAACCGGAGGCGGCCTCGCGGCGGAGAGCCACGAACCCACGAGCGACGCGCCACCCGCCGCCGGGCTCGCGACGTGTCGCCCATCGAGCCGCCCACCTGGCGCATCGTACGGCTCGTACGTATCCTCTCGAGGACGCCCGCGGCCACTGACACGTGGGCCTGATGCGTAAGGGGGCTGAGGCGGCGGCGGCCGCGTAGGAGGAGTAGGTCTGTACGGGAGGAGCCGGGCAGGGACGTACTCCCACCGTCCCATAAAAAATCAATGTAGGATTAGGTAGAACGTTTTACAACGAATCTGGATATGTTCCATATAAAATATGTTCCAAAAAAACCAATCTATGATTAGATAGGACGTTTTCTTTACAGTACTAGGAAATATCCCGTCCAATATTAGTTTGGTTTTTTTATGGGAACAGGGGAGTAGTACTACTAGTACGCTTGGCGGTGGGTCCCTTTCCTCAGTGACGTAAACATGAGCACATAATACGCAAGTCAAACAGTCGTCGGAGTTCGGCGATGTCTGGTTGCGTGTGCCGCAGACGTGCCGGAGAACGGTTCGTGCCTTTGCGCACGTGGACCAAATTGATCCTGATCGCTGATCGGAGTTCGGCGACTTGTCTCGCATGATGAATTTATCATTTTTTTCATGCTCCGTGTAGCTTCTCCTGTTCCCATTGAATCCTCGTTTGACTAGTAAGCTACTATCCGATATTATATATCTTTCGCTTCGATTCAACTTCAATCACCAAAAATGGTGTGAGCAGAATTTGATCTGTACAATAATCGGTCATTGATTTAGGACATTTTGTTCCATGGGTTTGAGGATATAAGAACCACACACAACTTGCATGTTGCTAAGCAGAAACAACAGTTATATAGATTCTCGCTAATTAACCATGTACTAGAAGATTAGCAAATACTACTTTCTTCGTCTCAAAATATAAGAATTATAATCGGATAGAACATATCCTAATACTATAAATTTAGACAGATAATTTCTTATATTTAAGAACAAAGTGAGTATATAGCTTTCTTGTTTTTAATCAATATGCAATTTCGTATAATTCACAGTGATTTGACCTACTATCTCTAATAATTGGCTATATCTTCTTTAAATTAAAGACGGAATGAATTATATTATAAAAAGAAATACTACTACCAGCGAGGGAAAAAAGTTGGTAAATTTAGCAGAAAAACTATTGCAGGAGTCAAAGCCAGGGGCGGATCTACAGTATAATCATCGGTGTCAGGCGACACCGATGACTTTCGGCAAAACCTATAGCAAAATTGCTTATCCATATACTATAACATCATGTTCTAAGCATAATTAGCATACTATGACACCGATAGACACGTTATGACACCAACAAACCAATTTTTTGGATCCACCACTGGTCAAAGCAAATGAGGTCAAACATACAAGCAAATAAGCTGGAGAGAAGACAAGGTCGATCTGCAGAGAAGGCTGGAGAGAAGACAAGGTCGATCTCTAGTTTGTTTGTTGTGTACATGTCGGCCGGCCTTCGTGATTGATCATTTGTTCCAGCTGATGATGTCAGCGGCAGTACCGACGACGAGGAGCACATTTTCTTAATTTCTTTACTTAACAAAAGAGTCAGCAGCTTGTACCGGCAAATTCAGCCGACAAAGCCAAGCATGTACGCGTACATCGAGTATAGCTAGATCAATTCATAAACTGTTTATTTAACTCATGTGTCTTTTATTTAAGTAAGTAAACTGTTTGATTCATGTGTCTTTTTTTTTTTTTTGAGAATTCATAAACTGTAGGACCAACTTCTCGTGCTACCATCTCAACAATATGCTACTACAGGCTCTTTTTTTTCTCTCTGTTTTTCGTTTTGCTTGCAGCATCGATATATCTGTTACTACTAGTAGTATTCTGTTTGCATGTTCCTATAGCAACTTACTAGCAAAGCGAGTTGAAGCCATCGACAAAAGGCATCATCATACGCAGCGAGGGCCCACCAGGCAGCCTCTCCGCCAACCTCTCGACGCCGACGCGACGCCTGGAAAAAGGAGACCGACCGCGATGCCCGCTGTCTCGCTCGCGTAGAAGCAGCAGCCTCACCCTCACCCCTCACACCATCGATCGATCTCCAGAGAGTGAAACCGAACAACATTTTTTTTTTTTTTTTTGATTTGGATGGGGGAGTAGTATATACTCCATCCATTTCATAATATAAGGCACAACCACTTTTTCTAGATGTTCCATAATATAAGGCATACATGCATGTAGACAATTAACTATGGCCCCTTCTCCATTAAATTATTACTTTTTTAAATCCTCCGCTCTCATGTTCTCTAATTCTATTGGATGCATGCATTGTATTTATTAGGATGATTCAAACTACAAGATGATATAATTATTTTCTTGGTCTTTGGGTTAGGGGTGGTTATGCCTTATATTTTGGAATGGAGGGATTATCAGTTAGCTTAGAATGGAGGAATTTATTTTAGCAAATGGTGTGGTGGGAGAGTCATGGCATGCACATGATTTCATCCAACAGTGTTCAAATCCTAATTTCTGCATATAAAAGAACTTTTTACTGTCACTTGAAAGGCGGTGCATTATCTGCATACCGGCATAACAATGATTTGTAAAACGAAACCACACATGTCACGAAGCAGATTAATGGGTTAGTCTGCATTAAAAGGAGGGGATTAATTACTGTACTTTGATCCGTACTTACTATTGATGAATGTAGGAACAGTTGTTTAAACAGTATTTCGATTAGTCCTAATGAATCTGTAAGTAATAGGACCGGCAATTCATTCATAGTGAGAGCTGTAGAAAAAGATTGCAATTATTATGCTTAAGATTGATTGACCTATTTGCCTTTCGCCGTATGGATATTATTAAGTGTTAGCAAGTTGCAAGGCAAGGCCCCCAGTCATTAGGGATAATATTGCCAACACGTACTACATCTCTCTGCACAATCCATATAAAGGATTAGTGCTAATTATTTGCAATCAGTACATATGTACACCTATCTGTGGGACCATAAGTGCAAAGTCCATATATATTTTGTGGTTACTGATGCGCTAGCTCTTAATTTAGTTCATAAAGATCTCAGAAAGTTAAGGCAGAAATGGTACGTATTCATGTTTAGGTGGCCATAATGTGTTTAGTTTAGGTGTAATGACAACCCAAAGTGATCATATCTGTATCTAACCATGAAAATGACACCAGAATAGATATCAACAAAAAGGCTAGAGTAGCAACCAAATAACCACACGAAAGAAAAGGAGGGGAGAAGAATGTGTGAATCATGTCACAAAAAAGGTCACCATTCTATTGGCTGAGTGGGAGACCAATACATGAATCTTCCTTGAGATGACAGCTAGCCCTATTAACAATAACTTGGCTTTCACCTAGCTGTGACAATATATGTTTAGTGTTTTAGTATTGCTCTATTATGATATACTACTAGTAAGACAAAGTGCTTTTGCAGTTGACCATTGTGAAGTAGTGGAAAAACACATTCTAAGCTACAAGTAGCTAGATATATTTATGATACTAGCTACTTATTAATACATACAAAATAAGAAACCTTGTTCTAAAAAAATCCAATCAAGAATTCTGGGATTAATGAGTTTTGGAAGTATATGTGCTGCTAGCTTTTGGGTTGAGTCCTCAGAAAGGTCAAAACTGTTATGTTGGTTTTGGTGTGTTTCACCAACCTTTATGTTCATATTGACTTTTGATGTTGAACCTAAGCTAATCTGTTACTAACTTTGCATCAGTACTGAAGAATGTGTATGCATGTATGACAAATAGGGTACTTGTTAATAATAAGACATCCATTTGGTGGATATATGTACTATATCTGCAAAAGCATACCCATGGGAATAGAACAACATACTCATTGCTGTAGACCTTTCAACCCTGATCTGGCCAACTTGTCTTCAAAAAAGGCTTTTCATTTTTTTTTTAGTAAAAGAAAAGGCTTTTCTGGTAGAACAGAATAGTGGAGGTTCTCCAGTTGCATTTCTAAAATGAAACCTTGCGTCACAAGTGATCCAAAGCAAACATTTTTCTTCCTCTAAAAAAAGTCAATTGATTCACATGTATTATCTTGATCTCATCTCAAACTCTCTTAATTAGTAGATAACTTAGAACTTAGAGAACTTTAATGACAGTGACGGCAGCATTATGCAAGCGCATTACATCTTGAGTAGAAATTTCTCTGACATGTTCATAAATCAGATGCTGCAAAATCATTGTTCTCGAGTAGAAAACCCAACAGAAATGATGCGACCGCAGCCAAATTCAAGACAATATTGTGATCTATCAACGAGAGGTGCGAGTGTCGTGTGAACTACTCACTATGATCACATCGAATCCTGACCTGGACGTGAAACATCGTTATTCATCAGAGATTATCCAACTGGGTTAGACGTTGATGTCCTAAAAGTGAGGTCAAGCTTTCTTCACTAGTACATCCATCATATCGTATCTTCGGTCTGTCGCTGGTATTGCATACTTTATCCTTTTGACAACTGTCTTGCAGGCACCAAACTTTGCTTTTTGACCATGGGGGTGGGCCAGTCTGTAAGGACCTGCAGAATATATCACTGAATTTGGTGAGAGATGATGAATCGAAGCTGAATTTGCAGTGTATTCACATTCAGTGTAGATACAAAACCACAAGCAAAGTGACAGATTTAGCTGATAATAGAAAGACAAATCTACAGAGTATCAATATTAAGTACATCAGTAGGCCACCATTAGCATCATCCTAAAGAACTGCCAGATATATATGGAACTAAGAGAATGGTCCATGTCATAAGGTGATAGCTTACTCCAAAATGATGCAGCCATATTCACTGTTATGAAGAAGTGTGCTCTGTTTGGCACTCCCAACCAGTTCCTCTATGATAAGTAGATAACAGCGCAATTTAATTGTGTAATTAGTGCATGACATGCTGTTGTGATACTCATGCCGACAGCTCTAATTTCTCAAAATGATACTGCTCGCCAGCAACTACTTTTAGAAGCTGAGAATATCTACCAACCGACGTTGCTTTATGGACCACAATTAGCTAAGAACATAAGATGTGTCTTATTGGCCACAAAATGCAGAGCAATCCTGCTGTTGGAGTTGAGTACTGTCAACTTGGCATTTGTTTAAAACTAGTACAGCGAGCATGTAAACTACTCCTGCATGATTAGGGAGCAATGGAGGTGATAGCGTCAAAAATAGCTAGCCTCCCAGGTTACAGCCTACAGGAGCTAGAGAACTGATCCATCATCCATGGCCATGTCTCGCGCCGTACAGTTAGCGATGGCCGCCGGCGATCAGGCCGCCGACGACCCGGACAGCCTCCGGCTTCTCCAGCTTGGCTACAAGCAGGAGCTCAAGCGTGGCCTCTCGTATACACGCATATGCTTGCTTGTGTTTAATTTTTTCAGACTAGTTCTTAAAAAAGCAATTAAGCATGCATGGATCTTCAAATCACTCGATTCTTCTCACAATTAATCTGCGTACAGGGCACTGTCCAACTTTGCCTTCTCCTTCGCCAACATCTCCGTGATGATGGGTGTGACGACGACGTACAACACCGGGCTGCGGTACGGCGGGCCGGTGTCCATGACGTTGGGATGGTTGGTGGTGGCGGTGTTCAACTGCTGCGTCGCCCTGTCCATGGCCGAGATCTGCTCGGCGTACCCGACTTCCGGCGGGCTATACTACTGGAGCGCCAAGCTGGCCGGCAAGGAATGGGCTTCCTTGGCTTCCTGGGTCACTGGATGGTACATGCTAATGCAAAATTGTCAGATGCAATTCTTGCCTTGAGATGGTGCCTGCTTGAATTATGTCTTTTGTTTGTGTTCGACAGGTTCAACGTTGTGGGACAGGTACACTTGCCATTGTCAACTTGGATTAATCTTGGGGATTGTTTTTTTTCAGTTGCAGACTATAATTGCATCGTCGATGGCCTTGTACTTGTCTTCAATTGTTGTGGCAGTGGGCAGCTATCGCGAGCGTAGATTTCTCGTTGGCGCAGCTGCTACAAGTGATCATCTTGCTTAGCACAGGAGGCGCCAATGGCGGCGGTTACATGGCTTCCAAGTACACCGTGCTGGCGATTTATGCCTTCATCCTAATCTTGCATGGCATCATCAACAGCCTCCCTATCGAGTGGCTATCTCTATTTGGCCATGTCGGAGCCATCTGGAATGCTGCAGGTACACAATGAAGTGAGTTCTATCGGTTCTAGGCATCTGAATTCTCAAGTCTGAATTCTGAACCCTGAATTTATCTGTCTGAAACAATCAACAGGTATTTTTGTGCTGACGATCTTGATTCCAGCAGTAGCAAAAGACAGGCCAAGTGTCGAGTTCGTGTTTACCCATCTCAACACGGACAACGGCATGGGGATCCATAGCAAGGCTTACATCCTAGCCGTGGGCTTGCTGATGAGCCAGTACTCTGTTATCGGCTACGATACATCCGCTCACATGGTAAACGAGTCCTGTACTCCTGTCAGGCTGCAGATATCTGAATGAGCATAAACCGAGCATTGACAGACAATAGTGTGGCAGCTGTGATGAACTGATGATACATGCAGGTTGAGGAGACAAAGAATGCAGACCGGAGCGGCCCAATTGGGATCATCACCTCGGTTCTTTTCGCGACGGTGTTTGGTTGGATCTACCTGTTGGCTCTGACGACTGCCGTGACGGACATCCCGTACCTGCTCAGCCCCAGCAACGACGCCGGCGGCTACGCCATCGCGCAAGCTCTGTACACCGCCTTCCACCGGAGATACGGCAGCGGAGTTGGAGGGATCGTCTGCTTGGGAGCCGTCGCCGTCGCCGTCTTCCTCTGCGGCATCGCGTGCGTCACCAGCAATTCGAGGTGCGTGACAGAGCTAGCATCACGTCACCCTGATGATGATCGATTGAATTGCTCCAAGTGCTATATACATACTCGTTGTTTGTGCAGGATGGCGTACGCCTTCTCGAGGGACGGGGCGATGCCGTTGTCGCGCGTGTGGTACCGGGTGAACAAGCACGAGGTGCCCCTCAACGTCGTCTGGCTCGGCGTCGCCGTGGCGTTCGTCATGGCTCTCACGGTGAGTTGCATTTGCATTGCTGCTCTGGTAATTCGGGTGAGTGCGCGTGATGACGACGCCTTCTCTGCCTTTTGCCGGTGCAGTCGCTGGGGAGCCAGGTGGCGTTCCAGGCGATGGGTTCGATCGCGACGCTGGGGATGTACATCGCATACGCGCTGCCCGTGTTCTTCCGCGTGACGACGGCTCGGAGATCGTTCGTGCCAGGGCCGTTTCACCTTGGCAAATATGGGATTTTCGTCGGCTGGGTCGGTGTGGTCTGGGTGGCCACCGTCACGGTGCTCTTCTCGCTGCCGGTGGCGTATCCGGTGGCCAACAAGGAGACTTTCAACTACACTCCGGTGGCTGTCGGCGGCGTGTTATTGCTCAGTGTTGGTGCGTGGGTGCTACGTGCCCGCTTCTGGTTCCAAGGGCCCATCACGAATGTTGACACGCATTGTTGACAAGCATGGTATCGTGTTGTTAGTCAGCGAGTCAGTGGAAATATGGAACCACACTTTTATATTGTGTAATCTATACGTGCAATTGTAGTCGTTCAGCAGTTATCCACCATTGCGGTTTTTTTTTCTTTTTATTTTGAAAAAAATGATTTTTTAAAAGAACTTTTTTGAACGGTTGAAGAGCGCAGCAATGTGCGATGCGAGGGGCCTGTCAAGGGAAACTTATAGTTGCTGCAACTTCTCCTAAAATCTTCAGCTGCTAGAAACTCCATCAAACATTGTTCTGAAAAGTTGTAGTTGTATAATCTAGAAAAAATAAACTCGAAATCAGAAGTTGGGTTTAACAGTTTCTCCAGATTCTCACCAGTTGCTTATCAGAATCTTAGGATTCCATCGTTTTGCTTATTGACGGAAGGCTGAAAAATAAACTATGATGAAAAAACTTCAAAATTAACTTTAAATTTAAGGTTGAAAATTTAATTTTCGACTTATAAGCATAAATATAAGCCAAAGATGAAGGCCCTTTGGCTTTTTCACTAATAAGCCGTAAATTTGTAGGTAAAACTTTTATATCTGTGTTCTTGGTGACTTAAAAGCCAATGCTGTAAAGAAACTACATTAAAAATATCTCAAAATTTATCTCAAAATTAAGTTTAAAAATTTAATATTTAGTTTTTTCCTTGGCTGATTAGATCATCTAATGGGAGCCTGAAACTGTTAAGCTCTGCAAAACAGGGCCGTGGACTGGGCGAGCACGGTGTTTTCCTGTTGGGCCGAGCCGTCATAGAGTAATGGGCCACGGTTGCGAGGCGACCCAATAGTGTAGCGCTGTTCGGCCCAGTTTTTATTGCCGCCCTCTTCTTTCCCCTCGTCCGGAGGGCGCGGCGGGCGGCGGCTATACGCGAGGACGCGACGGCGGGTTCTTCCCCTCCCGCTTGCAACGGCTTCGCGTGTGGCGGCGCGTTCGAATCCACCACCACCGGCGGCGCCTGCTCCCGGCGCGGCGGTCGCTTGCGACTGCTCCCCCGGCCGCCGACCCTACGCGCCCAGCCGTGGGCGATTCCCTGCCCAGCCTCCATGCAAGGTCTCGTAGCCTCGTCCGCTCTCCTCCGGAGATCTGCCGCCCGTGCCAACCTCTCCGGCGCGGGCTTCTGTAATGGCGCGCCTCCCGTGTCCTCTCCTCTCCGCCGCTTTCCCCTCCAGGTACGCCCTCAAATACTACCCCCTCTTTCCAGCTTGAGATAGATTTAGAAGAGAGGGTATCCAAGTGTGGTGTTGATTGATTTTGCGTTTTAGACCAGATTTGTGGGAATTTGAAACTCAGGAGATTAAAAAGAGCGAGGGTATTAGCGTTTCACTTAGGCGGCTCCAGGTTTTTGCCAGTAAGTACCGATGTGAGTGGGGTGTGAGGAGCAAATGATCTCTGCACAGTGTAGTATGGTGCTGCCTTTTGTGTCCTGTCAAGTGTTCCAACAAACGTTGGATTTCATTTTTTTTCTTCCATTCTGACAAAATGACAATAATACGGAACACAGATATGTTCAGCTCAAGTTGCTAATGAAAAAAAACTTATAATGTATGTGATGTTTGGTTCACAGCTTGCCTCTCTTAAAACATTAAGATATGGAACGCTTTATTTTTCTCGAATTTATGATATATGTGTCAAATATTTGAACTACGAAGTAATGCAGTCCTTCTTTACTTCCCTGTGATTTGCTAGAATTGGATAAACGACAGATTTTGTTGGTTCTTATCAAAAAGTTGTTCGATGTCAACCACAGGTATGCTCAATGTCTGTCCACTTATTATAATACTCACAGTTTCTGCCGTACAAACATTTCATTTCTTTTTTTCCTTCTAATGATATGATTCTTTTCAGTTGATGTGCAATTAGACTATGAGACTGATCCCCCACTCGATGGTGTAAAAGTTCTCGAGAAAGAGTCGACACTAAATGTCGCTGTCTCTCAACTCGCAAGTGATTTTGATAGAGAATCTAATTTATGTTTGGAGCGGTTCTCCCGCACAAGGCGCACACCTGTGATCTCCACTGGTTCTCTTAAGCTTGATATTGCTCTTGGCATTGGTGGATTACCAAAGGTCATGATGTGCTTTCATATTGTCCAGATCTAGAATTCTAGATATTTAGTATTCCAATGATATCATTACTCTTTATCACTATATCATTCCATATGATATTACCTTGGTCCTAAATCATATATTTCTGATATAACACATAAGGATCAAAGTTCAAATAAGTCTTCTGCACGGTGTTATTGTTCAGTTAGTTCACTATTTTGTTGCAATGGGAACTCTAAAAGTCAAATGTGTCATGTGGGGCTTTTCATCTTTTGATGTCTAATTTCCCTTTTGTGTTAATCCAATGAAATCTCCATGACGTGTTGAACTAGTTAAATGAGTGCCAAAAGCCCTCTTCTTTAGTGGTGAAAATACTATTTGTTGATGGCAGTATTTTCCTTCTTGCTGGACAACAGAAAATTGCATTTTGTCTATGGTATTTCTGATTAGGAAATATATTTATAGATAGAACTGATGCCCATATCTTGCTTAGCTTTACTTCTGTCAAATGTGTCCATATCTTCCAACCTTTTTTGTTCTGGATAGCATATATGTTTAGAGTTAAAACTGCAGGCTTACCTTGATTGATATGATCAGTGAGTGTAGTGGCATACTGTTTTGAACACTGCTTTTAGTTGTGCTGTTTGAAAATTATTGTAGATATTTAACAGGGTAGAATGGTTGAATTATTTGGAAAAGAGGCCTCTGGGAAGACAACACTCGCCCTTCATGTTGTCAAGGAAGCGCAAAAGAAAGGAGGTCTGTATTTGTTTATGGTCCTTGCTGTTCTTTTTGGAGTATACCCTTCTTCTATATTTTACATTATATGATTGGAGTTGTGACTGGGACTATTTGCAGGCTGCTGTGCTTATATTGATGCAGAAAATGCTTTTAACCCTTCTGTTGCCGAAGCCATTGGTGTAAACGTTGAAAAGCTCCTGATAGCCCAACCTGACTCTGCTGAAAATTCTTTGAGCATAGTGAACACTCTTGTTGGTGGATCAATTGATGTTGTTGTTGTCGATAGTGTATGTTTCTTCCGCAATGTCAGTTTGGATTAGTTTTTTCTCTTCTATTTGATTCCTTATTGGCTTATTAAAATTTTATGCATTCCCTACTATGACAGGCCTAATACTTGGATAAGTAGTTATTAAATTTGAAAATTGGACTGCTAATTCAATGTTATAATTACACTGCATATAGATGGATAAGTTGTTAATGTGCACCTATGATTTTCATCACTTCTGATGCTCTTTAGCACTGTCATACTGTCAGGACATCCATTTTTCTAATATGTATTTGATATCTTGTGCTTTGCTACATATTTGTTTACCTTGCTTTTTACTGGACTTCTGACAGGTTGCAGCACTTATTCCCAGATGTGAACTTGAAGGTGAAATATATATGAATTCTGAAGATGTGCAGTCCCGCTTGATGACTCGGGCACTTCGAAAAATTCAGCACACACTAAGTCGCTCTGAAACGCTGATTATTTTTGTTAATCAGGTTTGGGGTGATTGCTTTTTTTTTTTTTGCACTAACCAGGATGGCATACTTCAATATCGTTTAGTGTTGATGCTGCCTAACTTATTTAGAGCTTCTGATTGCTAATGTTTGCAGGTTAGAACAAAGTTGAGCTCAAATCAGACTCCTGGAATCTTCAAGGAGGTAGCTTGTGGCGGCAATGCATTAGGATTCTATGCTGCAGTCAGAATGAGGACTTCAAGAAGGGAATTACGCTACAATGAGGCCCAGGTATTGTACATAGCTTTTCATGCTTCTCATTTTCCCTTCTCCGGTTCCCTCCTTAGAATACTAGCACTAGACAAGAGCACGCATTATTTTAGGTAAAGTGTACAGCATTTGTAAATATGCAATTAAGAAAATTCTGCCATTTCAGGCTACTGGCATCGGTATATCAGTGCAGATAATCAAGAACAAATTAGCTCCAGCAACTCTGAAGGAAGCTGGCATTGACATCAGATTTGGGAAGGGGATCTGCTACGAATCAGAGATCCTGGAGCTGGCTTCTTCCCTTGGGGTTATTATGAAGGATGATTCTGGGTATTGGATCAATGGTGAGTTCCTTCCAAACAAGGCAGAAGCTGAGAAATTCCTACGTGAAAATGCTGCTGTGGCGGATGAAATCTGCGGTACCATGAGGAGCCAATTCTTTGAAAGGTGACAAACTGAAGGACTTATTCTGGTTATCTTGTATACTAGCAAGCAGGTGCGAAACTCAGAAGGAAATTACAGTGTACAGTTGGGGCATCATTGAAGAGTCTAAAATTATCATTTATTACTTGAAGTGCAGTTAAGGGATCGACAGCCAATTAGAGAGGCCAATCTTTTGTTAGCCTTGTAATCTCATCCCACCATCAGGCAAATAGCTCACTACTGTTATGACATGAGGTATGGATGACTGCCCCTATGAGCTTTGTTTGTTCAGTAAGATTACAGCTGTTGTATCATATATTTATAGGATATTTTTCTGCAATGCAATTTGTTTCCCTCAGCCTGTTGTAATTTGACAAAAAATAAGCACATCGAGGGCCATTCCCTCAAACAACGATACTTCAGTACAACATCGAGGGTCATTCCCTCAACTTTAAATTTTCATGAGCCTCACTGTACTCTTTGCCGTGACGTGCCGGGTAGTCTTGGAGTTCAAAATTAGCGTGTGTACGTGTGTGGTCAAGAAGGATTCATAGCGGCTTATTTTGACTTGAGCTCTGAAGTCTGCAGAGGTGTCTCTACTCTGCACTCACCCGTGTGCGACGGGGTTGGCTAACCAAAAAAACACGGAGCTTGTTTATGTGGTGACGAATGAACAGTAAATGAACAATATGTCAATCTCATTTGTGGTGAACTTGTCCAGTCTTCGCCTGGAAATTCCGAGCAGCGTGACTATAAAGCAAGCTTGCAGCGTTGCATTTTTAATACATCCAGATTGAGTGCAAGTGCAACATATCAACCTACATAGCAGCAAAAGATGTCTATGCAAGGCGTTGCTCCTGTGCTTGCAGCGGCTTTGGCCATTGCAGCCTTCGCCTCCTTTCCTTCAGGTACACATATTGTTAAGCTTCTCGATGTATGTAGTTCGTAAGTACTAAAATCAGTGGACATCAGTGTCATAGTATCAAGAGTAGTGATCCCTCCTTCCTAAAATATAGCAATCTAGAATCAGATGGACTATGGATTTAGCTATCTGATCATGTGGCAATGTAGCAACCTTGGATCGGATGAATCGATTTAGCCATCTGATCACGTGGCAGCTTACAATGCTTCATATATCCGAGTAACCGTGCCATACTATGCTCGTTGTCACTGAACACGTAGGAGTACGTTTTTACGAGCGTATGCTGAGCTTTGGTGCAGGCGTGCGATCCATCGGCGTGTGCTACGGCGTGAACGGCGACGGCCTCCCGTCGCGGAGCGACGTTGTGCAGCTCTACAAGTCCAACGGCATCGGCGCCATGCGCATCTACTCCGCCGACCACGAGGCCCTCGACGCCCTGCGCGGCTCGGGCATCGACCTCGCCCTCGACGTCGGCGACCGAAACGACGTCGGCCAGCTCGCGGCCAACGCGGACTCCTGGGTCCAGGACAACGTGAAGAACTACTACCCGGACGTCAAGATCAAGTACATCGTCGTCGGCAACGAGCTCACCGGCACCGGCGACGCGGCGAGCATCCTCCCGGCCATGCAGAACGTCCAGGCCGCCCTCGCGTCCGCAGGCCTCGCGGACAGCATCAAGGTGACCACCGCCATCAAGATGGACACGCTCGGCCCAGACTCCTCGCCGCCCTCCCACGGCGTGTTCATCAACCCATCCGTCATGGAGCCCATCGTGAGGTTCCTCTCCGGCAACGGCGCGCCGCTCCTCGCCAACGTGTACCCCTACTTCGCGTACAGGGACAGCCAGGACATCGACCTCAGCTCTTCCAGCCGAGCTCGACCACGGTGAGCGACCCCAACGGCGGCGGGCTGAGCTACACGAACCTCTTCGACGCCATGGTCGACGCCGTCCGCGCCGCGGTGGACAAGGTGAGCGGCGGCGGAAGCAGCGCCGTCGACGTCGTCGTGTCGGAGAGCGGGTGGCCGTCGGGCGGCGGGAAGGGGGCCACCGTGGAGAACGCGCGGGCGTACAACCAGAATCTGATCAACCACGTCGCCCAAGGCACGCCGAAGAAGCCCGGGCAGATGGAGGTGTACGTGTTCGCCATGTTCAACGAGAACCGGAAGGAAGGCGACGCCACGGAGAAGTTTGGGCTGTTCAATCCAGACAAGACACCGGTTTACCCAATCACTTTCTGAGAAAATTAATACGGAGTATATATCATGTGCTTACTAATCAGAATCTGTTAGAATTTGTACGCTCCAGATGTTGAACATGCATGAACAGTTGAACACTCACCCACACACATGGGCACATATGTACTTTTTTATCCAGTTCATGTTTCAATTGTAACATTTGGTTAACGAATATTTTGGTTGGATTTGGAAAGGTAGGAATGCACGGTAACTTTTGAAACAGACTAATTTGCACATGGTCTATATAATATTTCTACGTTATATCTAGACAACACATAAACAATTCTCACAATAGGTTGTCGTTTAGCTGTCTCAAATAAATTCGTATAATCAATAATTTGATTCTATATACTACATGTACGATGGTATAAACGGTATATATTAATGACCGGAGGAGGTATTTCCTTTTCCTCCACATCAATGACATCATTAAACCATTGTTGTACTCTAGTATTTTCGGATAAAATGATAAAAAAATAATATTATCCGACAAAGGCAAAAAGGAATGAAAAAAAACTTAAAACAATTTGATTGGGTCATGCTGCCTTGTGACAACTTGCTTTTTTTTAAGCTGGGGGATTTCATTAAACAACTTGCTTTTCAAAAACTTGAACCATGACATGAGGTCCAATGTACTATAGATTGAAGGTTCTCTCTTGTACAATGCTTTGAATAAGAAAATATGTTCTATGTCGTACATTTATTATGAATTTAGACAAGCTTTTGTCTTTATTCATAGCTAAAATAGCTATATTTTGAGATGAAGAAAGTATGTTGAATGATGTTGTCTAGTGTGACTAGAAAGGTCTACAAGATTTTTTTTTTTTTTGAACTAGGAGAGCATTGCTCTCCCTTTCCATTAATAGAAATGAGATAGTATTACAGGTCTGACCAAAAAAAGGCAAAAGAAAGGAAAAAAAAAAAGGCCTTCAGGCTTGCTCCCCTCACCATGTGCCATCCCACCATGGCTGAGAAAGCAGCAGAGTTTCGATTTCACATTCCAAAACATCATCATAGCAGCATTAACAACTGAAACAGCACAAACTGCTGACAAAATGGAGAAAGAAAGGTCTACAAGATATTCGTCCCAAAGAGGCAACATCTTAATTCTTAAACAAGGAGCCGACGAAGAAATTTCAACGTTGTCGGAGTACTAGAGTAGGGTTTTCACCCCAGAGAACATCACCACAATCTGTTGTTCGAACGACGACCCATTTTACCGACCAAAACGAGGATGACCCACAAACTCTATTTCAAACTTCAAAGTGGCAACTTTCCTGGTGCATGCCACATATAACAAGATTAGTTCGCCAGCCAATTTACATACCACGTAAACAAGGAGATCAAGATAAAATGAAAATAGATTAATTGCACCAGTCAAATAAAGCAATACAGGATTTGCTAATCAAATTCATCATGAACATTGGTTGGATTCCTTGAGAGGTCGGATTCATCATCCTGTATTTATGTCTTGACATTTGGAATTTTTTATTTACTGGCACTGTGGGTTTGCAGCTTATCGGGAACCTATTCACAGTCTCATCTGCATGCTGAGAGTTTGTAACTTATCCGGAACAATTCACATATTCATCTGCGTGCTGAGTACCAGTATAAATCAAGCTGCTCTGCTTTGAACTCTGTAAATTACATCCAGAAACCAAGTGACCTACATCTCTCTAGGTTTGAGGCCACAAGAGATGGCAAATATGCGAGGTTTCTCTCTGGTTTTTGCAGCTGCATTGCTTCTTGGAGTTTTTATCTCCATCCCTGTAGGTACGGGATTTGCCTTTACTGTTGATATATGTGTTGTTTGATATTAATCTATCTGATTGAATTTTTATTTTTCTTTCATAACTATTTAGATGTCATGCAAATAACGAGGGGATATCCCATCGAGAGTTTAGAATAGTTTCCTGTTGTTTGAAACATAGGAAATTTGAAAACAAAAATATAAGGACCGAACTATTTCGGACGAAATTTCTGCAAAAACTTTGTACTTGTCCAAAGAGATATTAGGTCCATTTGGGCAGGCAGAAACAAATTAAAGATCAGAGCTTGTACTGATGCTTTCTGTCTGAACGAAATACATATGTGGTGCAGGCGTGCAATGCGTTGGTGTGTGCTACGGCATGATCGGCAACGATCTCCCGTCGAAGAGCGACGTCGTGCAGCTCTACAAATCCAATGGCATCACAGACATGCGCATCTACCTGCCCGACGTCGAGGCCATGAACGCCCTGCGCGGCACAGGCATCGGCCTCATCGTCGGCGTCGCCAACGACATCCTCATCGACCTCGCCGCCAACCCGGCGTCCGCCGCGTCCTGGGTCGACGCCAACGTCAAGCCGTTCGTCCCGGCGGTGAACATCAAGTACATCGCCGTCGGCAACGAGATCTCCGGCGAGCCCACGCAGAACATCCTCCCGGCCATGCAGAACATCAACGCCGCCCTGGCCGCGGCGAGCATCACCGGCGTCAAGGCGTCCACCGCGGTGAAGCTAGACGTGGTCACCAACACGTTCCCGCCCTCGGCCGGCGTGTTCGCGGCGCCCTACATGACGGCCGTGGCCAAGCTCCTGGCGAGCACCGGCGCGCCGCTGCTCGCCAACATCTACCCCTACTTCGCCTACATCGGCAACAAGAAGGACATCAGCCTCAACTACGCCACGTTCCAGGCCGGCACGACGGTGCCCGACCCAAACACCGGCCTGGTCTACACCAACCTGTTCGACGCCATGGTCGACTCCGTCTACGCCGCGCTGGACAAGGCCGGCGCGGCGGGCGTCAGCATCGTGGTGTCGGAGAGCGGGTGGCCGTCGGCCGGCGGGGACTCGGCCACGATCGACATCGCGCGGACCTACGTGCAGAACCTGATTGGGCATGCGAAGAAGGGGACGCCGAAGCGGCCCGGGGCGATCGAGACGTACGTGTTCGCCATGTTCAACGAGAACCAGAAGCCCGGGGAAGCCACGGAGCAAAACTTTGGAGCCTTCTACCCTAACAAGACAGCAGTCTACCCTATCAATTTCCAGTGAAATCGTTCATCATCAGCGCCAGTTGTCAAATTCACGCGATTGCTTGCGCTGTAATAGCATATTGTATTCGGATGGGAAACTGTATTTATATCTCGAGAGGATGCTCTCTCGTTTGTTTAAAAAATATATAAATAGTTATAAAGAAATTCTAAAAAAAATCAGATATATTCATGTAACATACATGTATCAGCACATAAAATTTTAGACCCAAACTCAATTTATACATTAAGATATAAAAATACAACTTCAGCATATAAATAGTAGTGTGGTGGTGTGTTATTATCCGGGATATTAACTATTTGTCATTATCAGTTGTGGCAACTAACAATTTACCACCTAGACCTATATGTCATATACACATGAGGTCCCATATGTCATTGGCACATCGCACATGTATGCCAAATAGTTAAACAATAAATCTAAGAGTGGCAAATAGTTAAATACTCCGTACTATTCATAGCTGAATTTATCTCTTTTTTTCTCATCGTGAATAAAAAATAAAAAAGTCCGTAAAATGGCATCAAGGTAAGCCGGCTATTGTCCTAACAAAAAAAAAAGGTAAGCCGGCAATCAATCAATTAGGCTATTGAGTTGATGATCAACATGGCATAGCATATATATCATGGGGGAATATTAATTATTGCCATATTCCATAGAGGCTTAATTACCACTGTGTGTCTGTTATATGCTCAGCCATGTGCTCCTATTCAGTGGAATTAAGGCAAGTTCAGTGAAATATTTCTCAGGCTATGAGGTCCCAATATTAAGATAACCACAAGCTCGTCGTGATCCGAATATCCAATCAAAGCTAGCTAAACACGTCGTTGCACCCCATGCCATGAATGCCCAGCCTTTTTTTTTTTTAGATAATGATGAATGCCCAGCCTTGTAAGCTTCATTTTGTCTGACCACCGATTTCTTTGACAAATAAGTTGGGTCACAGATACTGCAGATCAAGTTAACCAGCTCAGATATATATACACAGCAAGCAATAATCTAGCTTGGCATAAAACTTGCATATAAGGAATTATATTGTTTCCACATAAAGATTTGACAAGACATTCCCTTAGACAGTGTTCTAATATGCTCATTTTGACACGCAATTTATATGCATTCATATTTATACGTCAGTTTATCAGAGGGAGAGACCAACCACACCGCAAGCTAGCTGCACTAAAATAATACTCCATCCGTTTCAAAATGTTTGACACCGTTGACTTTTTAGCACATGTTTGACCGTTCGTCTTATTGAAAATAATTTGTGAAATATGTAAAACTATATGAGTACATGAAAGTATATTTAACAATGAATCAAATGATATGAAAAGAATAAATAATTACTTAAATTTTTTAAATAAGACTAATGGTCAAACACGTACTTAAAAGGTTAACGGTGTCAAATATTTTGAAACGGAGAGAGTATTAGTTTCCTCTACTTATTCGTTGATGTCGATGGCTAATATTAATATTGGAAATATATCTAATATTGAATACTCAGAGAAATGCATGCACGGTGTCGCTGTTGGTGATCTTCAGATAGCCACGCGAAGAACTTGTCGCGGGCAAGCAAAACCGAGCATGCCTCTCGTCACTACTCGTCAGTCGTCAGTAGCAAAGAACGCACATGCATGTATATTTGACCTGATCATCGGTATAGGTACGAGTCATGACGGCCAGCTCATCTTATCTTAAAAAAAAAACGAGGCGGCTTGACATTGTGTTTTGAACTTACGTGGCCAGGATGAGGCCACAACACTATCATTCGTCAAGATTAATGATGATAGGAAAACCAACCGTTAGATCAACCTAATGCTGCAAGCCACATGTGTAAGAAATAGTTTAGTTATTATCCAAACAAAATGTTCAGGAAATAGTAGCAGCACTAATGAGCAAGCTTAATCTGAATAGTACTATATAAGGAGGCCCATTGAAGCATACATATTCAGATTCGAGCATCTCTGACAACTGATCCAGCGAGAACCGGAGGAGTTAAACTAGCAATTTGAGCAAATGGGAGGTACATTAATTCAATTTTCATTTTAATTTATTTTCCTCTTCTCTTGCATGCTGCGCTAATCTATTGCTAATCAACTAATTAATTCCTCTCAAGCAATTCAATCTCTCTGTAATTTTTCTACATCGATTAATTTCGATCGTGCAGGTGCCCACGGTGTCTGCTATGGCGTTGTCGGCAACAACCTCCCGTCGCGGAGCGAGGTCGTGCAGCTGTACAAGTCGAAAGGCATCAGCGCGATGCGCATCTACTACCCGGACCAGGAAGCCCTCGCCGCGCTCCGCGGCAGCGGCATCGCCGTCATCGTCGACGTCGGCGACAAGGGCGCGGTGGCCAACCTCGCCAACAACCCCTCCGCCGCCGCCGACTGGGTCCGGAACAACGTCCAGGCGTACTGGCCGAACGTCTTCATCCGGTACATCGCCGTCGGCAACGAGCTCGGCCCCGGCGACATGGGGACCATCCTCCCGGCCATGCAGAACGTGTACAACGCGCTCGTGTCCGCCGGCCTCTCGAACAGCATCAAGGTGTCGACGGCGGTGAAGATGGACGTGATCACCAACTCGTTCCCTCCGTCGCACGGCGTGTTCCGCCCCGACCTTCAGCGGTTCATGGTGCCCATCGCGCAGTTCCTCGCCAACACCATGTCGCCGCTGCTCGTCAACGTGTACCCCTACTTCGCCTACAGGGACAACCCGCGCGACATCCCGCTCAACTACGCCACGTTCCAGCCGGGCACCACGGTGAGGGACAACGACAGCGGCCTCACCTACACCAACCTCTTCAGCGCCATGGTGGACGCCGTGTACGCGGCGCTGGAGAAGGCCGGCGCGCCCGGCGTCCGCGTCGTCGTGTCGGAGAGCGGGTGGCCGTCGGCGGGAGGGTTCGCGGCGAACGTGGAGAACGCGAGGAATCACAACCAGGGCGTGATCGACAACGTCAAGAACGGGACGCCGAAGCGGCCCGGGCAGCTGGAGACGTACGTGTTCGCCATGTTCAACGAGAACCAGAAGCCCGGGGATGAGACCGAGAGGCATTTTGGGCTCTTCAATCCTGACAAGACGCCGGTCTACCCGATTACGTTTCCTCCGAACTAGTGGTGCTGACCATGCCAGTGCGAATAAGGATTTCCAGAGACGAATAATCCATGCTTAAATAATTAATGTTGGTTGAATGTTAATGTACTCTGTATGGCACATTGTGCTTTGAAAATGCTACATGAATAAAATTTCCAAATTGATTTCTTTACAATAAAAATATTCAGGGTCTTTTTATCTGTTGATGACATCCATCTTGTGCCAAATAAATGGCACATAAACGTACTGATGGACACAAACATTTTCAGTTTTTCAGTTCCTGAACAGAGGACACAGAGCATGAACGGAGAAGACTGCTCCACCAGCTCGATTATGACACTCAAGCTGCTCCCGCTTGCTGCACTAGTGGACTGGAATTCACTTTGTTATAGCAACTAAGAATTTGCGCATTTGTTTCTGCAATTAATGGACTGGAATTGGTCAAACATTGTTATTTAGATCAGTTGTGCTATGCTTGTTTTTTTGCTCCATGTTACCGATGAATTAATATAATTCAGATCCATGCGTTCATATATAGTGAATAAAAAGAACTTATTGTTTGACCTGGCAATGGCAATGTGTTACTCCCTCCGTTTCACGATGTAAGACTTTTTAGCATTGTCCACATACATATAGATGTTAATGAATCTAAACATATACACATGTCTAGATTCATTAACAACTAAACTAATATGAACAATGCTAGAAAGTCTTATACTGTGAAACCGAGAAAGTAGTTCACATAACAAATCCTGACTTATACGAATATAATTCACATCTAGTTAGGATATAGTATAGTCCATGTTTGATCCTAGTTCTCCAAATATTCTAATTACAGAGAACATCCGTCTTAAAAAAAACAGAGAACATGAGCTGCGGAAAAAAAAAAGGCTCAGAATTGGAATTCCACCAAACCAGCCAATAGTACCATATGCATATATTCGGTAATATGCCAATCATGTGCGGCAAAAAAGTCAATATCGCTAATACTCCATCTATCCTATTTTAAGTGCACTTGTAGTTTGCTATTGTACTTTCTCTTATTGATGATAAACACAGCTGATAGACACGCAAAATTCCTGACAGAGAGTTTCAGATCATGTAGTTTTCGTTTCGAGTTTTGACTCTAGAAATTAATTTAAGATGAAGTTCACTGACATCACGACATGCATGATTATTTATTTATTTATTTCAGAATAAAATGAAAGCTGTAACTAGAAGCAAAAGGAACACTCAGTTTTGGATTTGGATAATGCATGTCTGCTATCAAAGATTCAAGAAGTGGCTTAGTTAATTGAATTTGCTCCAAGAATTTCGCTGACCACACGCTTGAGCGCTAATTCATCGGAGATGACACCCTTGTGCGTGGTGTTGGGGATCAAAATTGACTTGAAGTAACCCTGATCCGGGTCATCCCCGATCAACCTCTGCAATGCCAACACGGTGTCCAAGTTGATCTGCCCATCGCCGTCGCCGTTCACCACCTGAGGCTTCGCGCTGAAGTTGCCGTCCCAGAACACCAGCTTATCTATCGTCGGCACACCGACGCCGTTGATGGACGTCAGCGGCACGAGCGGCGCCCGGAGACCCAGGGTCACCGGCAGCGCCCTCGTCCGGTAGAGCGCCACCTCGTCGTCGGAGAAACCAGCCGCCGAGAGAAACTCCGGCATGTCGTCGGCGGAGTAGTTCTTGGCTCGCGTGACCACCAGTGGCGTGTCGCCGTACACCGCCGGCGACGGCAGGAGGGAGAACATGCTCGCGAAGCTCCTGTTCCCGTACGTCAGCACGCTGCCCACCAACGACGACGACGAGGATATTTCCGGTGAAAAGTAACATTAGTGATATCCTTCGAGTGGTTCCTGAAATTAAGCAAACGAGTTACAACAGCACAAAATAGAAATATCGGAGTTCAAAAGATCATAGGGCATAATAATGCGATCTCCCAGTCAAAAAAAAAAAAGGTGATCTGAACCATGAAAAAGAGAAGAGTCATAGTTGGATGACAAACAATAATAGCCAATCCTTTGACTAACTGGAAAATCTTTCTGAAAAAATATGGATTATGTAAGGTGTAAATGAGTAAGATGGAACAAGGGAAGACATTCCTGAGCACTAACTAGTAGCTCTCCTCTCAGAGAATCCTTAGAATTATTAAAATCTAGTCAGAGCTATCCCTTTTAATCCAAACCAAAGCATAATTCATTGGAGCAGAACCTTATGCACCATGTTTGGAAATGCATAGGGCATAGGCTATGCTTATTTACGCTAGGTTTAGAATTAAGAGAAGGCACCAATGTTTCATTGCTTTTAACCTTTTACATTTCAAATTTAATAAATACTCAAAATTATGATAAATTTATAATTAGTGTGAAATTTTTTAAGACTGCAGAGAACTTGTTTTCATCCCGGAATATTTTCCTGGAAAGAATGGCACCACACAGCAAAAACATGTGACCCATGCTGTCCATATTCAAGTATTTGATACATAACAACACTTTGAAATACACAACATCAATGTTAAGTTAGCAGAAAAAAAAAACTCAGCAAACAATGATAGGACAATAAGTAATGATAAAAGTAATGGAAACAACATTGAATTTCAGCTTCTTTTTAGTAGGAAATAAATCAGCTTTTGCATGAACCTCAAACAGAATTGACAGCATTCCTTCTCAGCAAAGAGCAAATTCGCTTGGCATGATGCTTACCTTTGTAAGACATCACAGAAAACATTTTTTTAAAAAAAACTATAGATTTCCTAAAAGAAAAGATGTTTAAAGATAAGATAAGAATCATACTTTAATGTCTTGTATGGTCGCGTGGATAGATCAGTATCGAACCAACACAATTTACCATCTTTGCTGCCCACGATAACATTATCACCTAAATGAAAGAATTACAAAAGATCATCACTGCACCAATCAACTCAATAGTAATGCAATAATACTGATATAAACAAGTGATTTATTGCTTAGGACAATGCAATGTGAAGCAACTCTTGCCCCAAATATCTAGCATTAGTTTAATTAACATACAGCTAACATATAACTTACCACCAGGATGTATCGAGATGGAGGAATTCTCACGAACACCTGACTCCAACTTCTTGACTAACTGTGCCTTCTGGAGATCATAAACCTGAACAATTTTCTTAGTGGCCACAAAGAACATCTTTTGACTTAGATGAAACACCGCTGCAATAGGAAGGCCTGGCAATTTACGGAAAGGATGATGCGAATGCGTCTTAGAGAGCTGATGCAACAGTACAGCTCTTGAATCACGTAATCAGGAATTGAGGAATACACTTGAATAAAATCATAATGAAGATGCATGTGTCTATAATTATGCATTATACAGGGACATGCAAAAGAATAGAAAACACATGCCCCTCCCTGAACAAAGAACATCGCTTATTTACATGGGAGCTTTGCTGTAGACTAACTGATAATATTCCATCCAGCCAGCAGATAATCACTATCAAGAATGCATGCAATCAAATCATATTTGTTTTCACCAAAGTTATTATTTTGAATCAGATAACTTTTTTGCAATACTGTAACGAACTACAGTGAATCTTGTGCAGAATGTCTGCTTCTGCAGAATCCGTGACTGAATTTGTGCTTGTGCAGAACTCAAAATATCCAGTGACTGGGTGCCTGCTTGTAAAGAATTAAGAGTATAAAGATTAGAGATATAGTATACAAATTCAGAGTACCGTGAATCTTTACAAATTACAATTATTGACTTACTTTTGCTGTTAGATTGGACACAGCTATTTGGAACTTCTCTCTTGTTCTTGACCCAGCAACATGACCAGCCTTAGCAACCTTGCTGAAGGCACCATTTAGCCAACTTGTTCTAGCAGACACATACGAAATGTTAGACTTGAAATATAAAAATTACAAAAAGAATGGAACTTAAGCAAGCATAATATACCTGTTCTAATCTGTGAGGACCTCTCTATATACAATATTTTTTGTGTATGTTGCAGTCTGTTCAGACAATTCCTTTCTTTTCTTCTCATTGTCCTTCACTCCAGTACGCTTACACCTTTTCTTTTGTTTCTTCTCTTCTACTGGCATCGATAGTATTTTTATATTTGTTCTTGAGGTTGCTCTAGACAACGCAACGTATAGCTGACCATGAGAGAACAACGGCTCCGGGAGGTAGGTGCCTGCATTTGAAATTGTTTGTCCCTGTGCCTTATTGATCGTCAATGCAAAGCTCAGTCTAACTGGAAACTGCTTCATCTTAAAACGAAATGGGAACATCTCATCATCCGAAGGACATAGGGGTATCCGAGGAAGGAAAACTCTCTTACCGACATGCTGCCCTACCACAATCTCTGCGTCTATAGCATTTCTTCCGAACCCACGAACAACCAGCCTAGTCCCATTGCAAAGTCTGTTGGCTGGGTCAATGTTCCTCAATAGTATGACGGGGCAATTTATCTTGAGCTTAAGCATGTGCGGAGGTAGACCGTTGGGAGTTAGAGAGTTCAAGAATTCAGGCGGGTAATAATTGAGGGGGTCATCCTCGGCTCGGTCAAAACTATGGTATGTCACCACCTCCCCATGGAACTGCCCGATCATTTTCATGTTTATTCTATCGACATACTCATTCCGAGTAGATAATATGGCCCTTGATGTTATGTAGTTTGGGTCTGTGAGGTTATCATTTAAGTTGGGGAACACGGTATCGATTAGGCTATCAAGATCCGATTCATCCCCTTTGTATGGCACACAGATATCATGGATTTCCACATCTTGCAAAGATTGCCTCACAACCCTACGACGTGCGTTCATCTCTTGTCTTTGTTCTACTGTCATAGATTGACGTTGTGATCTCCGACGGTCCAAAATAGCTTGCTTATGCTCTGGTGTTAGAGCTGCATAATTGAACCTATCGCGATTACGCCTCCACTCCAACTGTTCTTCTGTTAGACTCTGGGATGCACCCACTCGAGTATTCTCCATAATCATGGGATCGTTATCCATAGCTTCATGAGAACTTTTTGTGGCTACAATTAAAAAATTTAAACAACATTAACAATATCCCTATGGGCATAAATCCTACAAATTTTCTCATATTGTCCATCACATTTTATATTAAAGTGAACACAAGTTCTATGGGCATGTGCAGTTTTGGAACAGAAATCATCACTATCTTGTAGAAATTCTGACATATTTCGAACAGAAATCATCACTATCTTTTAGAAATTCTGACATATGTCGTTGTTCCTATAACTATTATTTCTGACCCTTAGATCCGCAACAATCAATGGATGAGATTCGTCTGACGATCCTCCCACTCGCGCGATCCTCCCACACCTAGGCGTGATCCTTCCCCTTCTCCCCTGCCGCCTGCATCCAGTCACACCATTCCTATGGCCGCCACTGCCGGTCCACCTCCGTTAGCCGCATCTCCGGCACCCTCCGCGACGGCGCTCGCAACACCGCCGGAGACTCCCTCCACCACCGCCCGGGAGCAAAAAACTCACCGCTGGAGTGTTGCTCCACCGCCTTCGCATCAGCTCCACCCGGGAGCCTTGCTCCACCGCCTTCGCATCGGCTCCTCTCGCCGCTTCCGCCGCTGCCATCTTCGCTGACGCCACCGGAGCCTCCCTCCACTACTGCCCGGGAGCAAGAGACAAATCGAGAATCACTGCTACCCCACCGCAAACGCCTCTGGATCTCTCCTCATACCACGTCGAGGCAGGGATCGTGCAGGCCAGCAGCCCATCGACAGCTGCGACCAACGCTCCCGACAGGTACATTGCTTCGTGCCATTGCTCCCGTAGTTCTTGATGAAATGCTTTAGGGTTAATCTCAGTTCAAGAAGAGGCAGTATTGCAATTGAATGAGTTATGATTTACCATTTGAAAAACAAATAGTATTTCTCGATTTAAGACAAAATAAATGTTTCTGATAAATAGCATTGATGAACATGTCAAAGGGTTGCTTACGTCTAATAAGCTACTATACTACATTGGAGTATTTCAGCATTAGCACCTTAATCTGTTATTCCCTCGTACATGCACACTGAAAACAATTATGAGTGGACATATTTTGTAAATATATATGGAGCATTCATCTTGTGGCAACTTTAATTATCCACATGTAGAGAAAGGAGCAAAAGTGATAAAATGCCTTTATTTTTTGGCAAAAAAAATGAGGCAACATTTCAGTTCAGGCATGTAAGTATTGCAGCTGAATGAGTTTTGATTTCATCAGCATGTAATTCACTACAGACATATTAATCACTGTTTTAATTTGGTACCAACTGTAAACGATCATATAAATAAAATGCTTATGCGTGTTAGCCATGAACATTTATTTGTTAAAGAAGCAAAAAGGCATTGTTTGTTACCACTGATTTGAAAAATCAAAATGTAGTGTAACATAAGCTAGGGCGATTTGCTTCGAAAGTTCAGCAGAGTAGGACAAAAGTATGAGTAGGCAAACTTAGTTACTGAATAATCTCCTGACAACTGTTGTTGTAATTCTGACACATGGTGATATCTAAAACTGTGGTTGCAATGCAATTGTGCAGATGACATAACCTGGTCTGGTCTAGCATGAGCAAAACCTGATGTATTTGGTCAGGCACTCGGTAGACATGTTGGTTACGAAGGTACTGCATCAGATGCTTGATGACAAGGTATGCTCTATATTTTAGTAGGGGTGGGCATTCGTTTTCTTTAGTTGTATAGGGTACACTGGGTCTGGTCAGTTTCAATTAAAACAGAGCTATTAGTGTGTTTGGTACATAGTAATAGTGTTTATGATACTGAAAACTGAGAATAGCAACTGACTGGATATTTAGAAAGGACTAACAATTAGAAATGAACATAAAACTGCGTTATTATCAAAGCCAAAATGTACCTGATTTATCGCGCACGAAATCAAGTTTTAGGCTGTCTTGTGATGCTCGTTGAACAATGCAACTCAAAGGGCCCTCATTGTTTTCAATATCATCATAATGAGCTACACCGTTTCTCACTGTAAATGAAAGTCGCCTAGGTGTGATCATGGGTTGGCGAGTTTCAATTCCTGTTGAATCAAAGACACATAAACCCCAAAATAGACGAACTATCAACTTGTAAAAATAAGATAGGACTATTATGTGGATATTGTTAGTCAGACGCAGTCTGAGTTAATTAACAGAATTAGATGGTACCGGATGAGCTGAGTTGGTTTGTAGTTACCTTCCGCAGTAGTAGCAGATTGATTATCTCCTTGGGAATCCTCTTTCTTCTGTTGCCTCTTCTCACGGGCCTTTTTATTCCTCACCTCCTTATCCTCCACACTCAACAACACGTACCTCTCTGTAGCACGCTTCCTTCTTAATTCAGCAGCACTGAGATTAGTAATGTCGGAAAGAACTCCCAGGGGAGGATCACTCGCTGAAACAAGAATGCGAAAAATATATGAATGGAAAGAATAAGCATATAGGGGCAGTGGACAAAGTGGACTAGTTTCTGGACATGATAGAGCCGAAAAAAAATACTCACTTGGTATTGACGATGATGTAGGCGTGGAGACATAAGCATTATTATCCATTGCAAAGCTCGATGAGCAAAATAACTAATTTAACTGAAGATACAAAGAAATGTCTCTTTCACCCGCTGCATTGCAAAAATTAAAGATATATCAATAGATTATACTCTTAACATTTTCTACTTAAGTAGTGCTAGAGAAAACATAAATAGCTGAAAAAAATAGCTTTGCAAGATAACATTTATTGACTGAACCCATATTCTTGTTTACTTAAATTCAAATTCGCTGATTTCCAGTAAAAGAAATTCATATTCTGTGATTATAATCAGCAACAATGCCTGTCACGATCGGAAATAACCCAACGGGCGTTCCTTACGTGCGTGCATTATTCCTTGTCCCAGGAGGCAAGGTACACCAAAAGTTGATACAATTCAGAGTTTAACAAGCGGAAGCGTAAATAGCTAATTATTACATGGGCAGCGACGGCCCAGCACACACAAAGACAACGAAAAACAGCGGAAGACTAAGGCGACGACCACAGGCGCTTGACGGCAGGCACGAGCTAGACACCAAAGCCTTCATCATCCAGGAGCTCCTCTTCTGGGTTTGGGAAAAATTGAGCAAGACGGAGTACAACCACCGTACTCAACAAGACACACCCACAAGTGCAACATAAATGCAAAGGAGTACAATGGAGTTATAGTATAGGGGTTAGGTTTTGCAATAAACAGCATTTAAAAGACGCTTAGTTGCTCAAAGCTAAATTTAAAACACGATCCTAGAACTATTTAATATTATTAAACAAGGCCGTGAACCCACACGAACCTGCCTTAACCCAAGGCCTACGATGATTCAGACCGAACTGGCAACCCGACCCTGGGTCCCAGCTCGTCCCAAGCCAACCCAGGCCAACCATTCCACACTTTAGTTGTTAAGCAGGTTTTAAGAATTTAAAACACTAACTTGGGTACATTGCTAGGCTTGCCCATAACCGAGGGCGCGGCTATTCGAATAGGTTTTACTCTGATCAGAGGTGTACATCTTTACCCACAAGACACGTCTTCCGCACGTGCAACCACGTGCCACATACCACCACGGCAGATGGACGGAAGACATGACATAGTGTCCAACCCATCCTAGCCATAGACAAGAGTACAGACCCAACCCACCTACGGCCGGAACCCCCGGACAGGCAGGCAGAATTGAGCCCCTAGCAACAGGACACCAGCCCTGTGCCATGACATCTCGACTACCGGACCGCAGCTCGTGTAGCCTTCATTTGAACTAGAGATGTCCATCGACCCCCGACTTAGTCCATCTCCATCCGTGTACTTTTGCTTATAACCAGACTGAGCCACAAACTAAACCTTACCCATTAGACATGTGGAAGTACGGTAGTGCTTTGCAACAGAGGCCCGAAGACCGGACCTTATGTGGCCGAGGTGCTACTATCAAAACCATGCACCCCAAGCCCAGCCTAAAACCATTTTGAGAGTTTTGAATAGAGGGGGAGGTGTGCATCCAACTCCACAATAATCCAACCATTCCATAATGTCCAAGCGATATGAATCCCCAAAGTCTAGAATTATAAAATCACCTAAT
>CM020187.1:9480301-9501690 GCA_009805545.1 Oryza longistaminata | reverse complement strand
ATTTTAACTTTGTTTATTTCTTAATAATTATTATTTGTGCTCTGAAAATTCCACTAAAATTTATTTACACATTTTAGGCTTTTAGGAAATATACAAAAATCCTCCAAGCCTTAATTGACTTTTAACTTTGCACCTTTTAATTTTTGAAGGCTTTCACAAGGATTTTAATTATTCTAGGCATAATTTAAAGGGTATATTTTAGGGTCGTTTTAGGACGCGACAATGCCAAAGAAATTCACGCGCACATACAAATGTATATGAGTACAGGCCCTTTAGTTCACACTCAAAGAAAGAGATAAGTGGCGCACTTGAATTGTAGCACATGATCATAAGTATGCTGTTTGTAAGTAACTCTCTTTGTAGGTACCCCTATGGCTGGCTAAGCTGACCTGCCAAAAGTCCATGGGCAGTTACATATGACAATGCAGCAGCATCCTCCAATGCTGTCATAATTGTTGACCCTCATAACTGGTTCCTACAAGTTCAATTTATATTCTTCATAGCAAATGTAATTTCCTTTTTCTTGTCTTCTGAAACATATACCATGGTCTGAATATGAAATAAGACCATTTGTTTGCAGCAAGTATTCATTACAAAAAAAAGCATGCTCTAAATATAGTATAATGTACCATACTACCCAAGCAAGATGATCTTGATTTTAAGTGTTGGATTACGGTAATGTAATAAGAAAAAAAAATTATATTTCTAAAATGAAATTTTTAGAGCATAGATATAAAAGCTTCGAAAAGGCCAATCACATTGGATTCACATTGACTTTGGCTTTTCATTAGGGGAAAATATAAGAGTATATTTTCTAACGAAGTCAATAAACCATTAATCCTGGTTAATGCACAGCGAAACATCTTCCCTGACTGCAGTAGTACAAAAGATATCGCCAAAATAGGATGATTAAGTGCCCTGCAGAAATTTGCAGAAAGTAACAACCTAACCTGCTTGTATATAGTTGAGGCTCTGTTTAGCGATAATGGACAACGTAGTTCTAGCTTGTTTATCATTTCATTAAAGAATCATTTTTTTTGTTAGATATCAAACCATATAAACGAAGCTGGGTAAAATACAACCCAGGGACTAAAAACCGGATAAATGTGAAACAAGAAATGGATAATCATATTCACTTCAATACAGCAGAACTATAAAGAGGCCCTAATCCCATCCAACACATGCATGTAACCAAGAAGTGCGACTCCCAAATTTTTTTCACTTCAATACAGCAGAACTATAAAGAGGCCCTAATCCCAACCAACACCTGCATGTAACCAAGAAGTGCGACTCCCAAATTTTTCGCACGAACTCCACAGCACTCCACAATCTGAACCAACATCCCGATCACCGATACTAACCAAAACGTAAACAACCTATCTGTATTTTGTGATCACAAGTTTTTAATTAGATCTTTGTCCTTGTTTGTTTTGGTGGTATTTGTGATGATCAGTGATATAGATGATTATATTTATATGATCATCAGCATATCCTTTTTCTAAAGGAATAGTATGCGTACGTTCAAGGTCGAATTTTGGAGGAGACTGTCTCAGATGAAGGCCGATCATGAGCCGTCAGCGAGCAACAAGAGACTCCCTGATAACCATAATTACAAAAAGTAATTATTTCAATCAGAATGAGTTATTGTTGCATGAAACTAATTCTCAGAAGCATATCATAAGAGAACATATATGCAAACAATTCCTTCTTGTTATCAGGGAATAAAAGAGAATATATATTCCGCAAATAATTCTCAGAAGCCTGAGTTTGATAAATTCCTTCTCCTCCCTATTAGATTGATCTTTTATTCCACTGATGGGAAGGCTTCATATATGTAACATTCTGAAGATTTGTTCTTCATATATCTAACGTTCTAAGAACAATTACCTCTAATCAAGAGACAGCATAAGCATATGTTGTTCAATTTTAGATTTCAGAAATTAGCAGAAAACGGTATGCTACCTTGACGCCCCAGATGATGAGGCAGAAGATGTTGAACAGGAGGACGAAGCATAGGAATCCGTGTAGGATCTGGCAGCGACGGGAGAGGCCGCTGTCCCAGGCGCGGTCGTTGGCTCTCCACGGACATGCGGGCCCCGTTGCGGAGGGTTCCGGAGAAGCGGCTGACGGAGGAGGACCGGAGTGGCGACAGGATGCGGCCGGAGAGGACGGCGGAGTGGCGGCCTGCGGGAAGGCGCGATGTGGGCCGGGAATGGCGGCCGGCGAGGACGGCGGTGGGGCGGCGTGCAGCGGGGCGTTAATGAAATGGATCCCATTGGACAGTGTCGCTGATTATTGCTTCTGCGAGACCGTTCGGTCTCGCTCTTCCATTCCGCGAGACCGCACGGTCTCGCGCTGTCGCCGCGCGATACCGCCCACGACGTAATCTCCACGTCATTTTCGCGCAACGAAAGTGCGACACCGATAGTATATTTCTGCACAAGTTTTTACATCCCGAATATTTTTGAGAAAAAATTGAATGAACAGTATATTTTCAAATTTAATTCGAGGATAGCGCGGCGTGGGCGGATCGTGCGAGTGGGAGGATCGCTAGAGCAGTGTCATCCGTTGGATCGTACACATCTAAAGGTCAGGAATACAAGTTGCAGGAACAACTACCACCATTACCTTCTTTTTTAGTAGTAGAGAGTAGAGATACAACATTGCAGCAACTCCTGATCAACAACCAAGTCTTTGTTCCTTTCGTCCTTTACTCGGGACCAGCAAAGGTTCAAGCTTAGGGGGTTTTGTTGACGGTCGTTATCGACCAGTTTCGACCGTCAATATTACCAAATTAATGAAGACTAGCTATGCTTGCAATGCATAAGTTCCAAATAAAATATCTACTTCCACTATATACTATGTTACTAACATGTATGCAGGAGAAGCACATATAAATGAAGGAGAATCGACAAAAAATAGATGAACGATCAATCAGACGCTGTTGAGAAGTGGACTTGTGGATAGATGGGCTGATAATACAGAATTAACATGAGTAAACAAACCCATAATTCACACCACTGGGCTGAGGAATAAACGAGGAGTACACCTGCCAAGTCCTGGGCCAAATGGACCAGACCAGGGTTCGGCCGAACCAAAAGCAACCCAGATGGCCCAGAAATTCCACAGGCCGGTAGTTATCGACATCCAATGGCGGTTATGACCGTTTCTACTTGAAGCAACCGCCGTGGACACTTGTCACAAGGAGGGAGAAAGATGCTCTTTGGATGCTTCATCATGCCACATGTCAAGAGGAGAGCAAAGATGCTCCTAGGATGCTTGGAGCATTTCCACACTCCCAAGGCACCTCTCCACCTATAAATACCCCTCATCTCATTCATTCCCTCACACACCTCAAGGAGAAGATCAAGAGCTCTCTCAAGTATTGTTTAGTAGTTCTAGTGCTAGTGGAGTAGGAAATAGAATAGTCTTCATAGTCCTCGAGTCTTTAGGAGAATTCGGGTATGGCTTTAATAGCTTTCATTTCTTCTTTTGTAAGACTTAATGAATTAATAGAATATTCTTCTTTATACAAATTCGGTATATTATTCCATTCATATTACTTGAATGCCGACTTTACTTTGTACTTGAATCAATATAGTGGTGTAACTAGGTTTCCAAATTTATCAGGGGTGGCTTCTCGAAACACCAGGAGGACACTGGTTACGAGGTATTGGTTGCATGACTGTATAATAGCAAGTATAGACTAAAGATGTATGTATACTAGAAGTACAGGAATGATACTTTTCTTATTCTTTCTCCACTTAGCTTAGACTATATTTTAGTGAGAGTAGTTCTTAGTTCTTTCTTCTATGTGTCAACCTACCCTTTGAACTGAACTAACCCCTACGTAGACTTTGATGTATATAAGTAATATATGAATTGTTAGCATAGTACTCTCTTATCATATCTTCCCTTGGGATAAAATAAATACGATACCTTGGAATACTCCCGGGTGAAATGCTACAATGGTATATCTGTGCGCTTGCGGATTACATCTGTGACCATAATATACTAGGACTATTTCTTGTGCTATTGCTGGGAATTATATTTCCAGTAGTATCGCTAAGAAATACCAACAAGGAGGCCCGGCGCCATTTGTGAGTGGTTTGGAGTTCACCACCTTCGGAGTGAAGGAAGAACTACCCTAGTGATCGAGGCTTGGGTAGTCCTCTCCGTGGGTCGGCTCCCACCTTGTCCACCCCTTGACGAAGGGGGCGTGCGGTGGCTTTGTGGTTGAGCGCTGGAGTTGGGCTCGCCTCAACGGGGATTAGGAAACTGGCGAGTTTCCGAACATCGGTGAAAAATTCCTTGTCTCTTATCTCATTTATTTGTTGCATTTACATTTGTGCAATTTATATTTATAGAGACATATTTGAGCCCATATCACCTAGGTTTGCAAAACTTAACTTAGTTGCTGAGTTAACCTTGCACCTCACCTGCCTAGCAACTTAGGTTAGTTTTGTTTAAGTGCCATTAAGTTTTAAAACCGCCTATTCACCCCCCTCTAGTCGGCCTTCTTGATCCTACAGTCCTGCGCCGGCTCGATCACCCTTTCCTGCCCGCCATGTTCGATGACTTCGACGCCGGCCAGAACTACTCCCCCACTCACTCCGCCACCGCATGCCCGGTCGTCGATTCCCAGTCGCGTTCGCCAGGTTCTATGCCGCTGAGGTGCTCCTCGCGCTCGGGTGTCTGCACATGATGGGCATCGAGGCAGAGCCAGTGCACGCACAATCGAGCTCGTTCATTGGCACGCACGAGTATGTGGCGCCGGAGGTGGCACGCAGCGGCGGGCATGACGTAGGCATGGACTGGTGGTCGTACGGCATGGAGTTCCCCTCGGCCGTCGCCGCCTCGCCGCACGACACCGCGATGCGAGACATGATTGCGCGGCGAAGAGCCTGCCACCGCCGGTGTGTTCTAGCTAGCCAACGCGGTGCTGTGCAGGGAGAGAGAGGGTCTTACATGTGGGCCCACGTGGATTCATTTGAGCTAAGGGCAAATTTGTCTTTAATGATTGTTTCTCTCTCCTATTCCTCTAGAAATAATAAAATAATGCAGTGGGTGTCCAGGAGCTAATTACTAGTTTTTTGCGATGCCCTACAGCAAATACACGTTCTTCCGATGTCCTCTAGCTAATTACATGTTTTTTGGATATGCTGTAGCAAATTTTGCCTAGATTAAATATACTAAACGAGAATCAATTCGATGTTAGGATAGCCTAACAGACTGATATAAAGGGCAGATTCAGTATATCAAGTAAACAAATAAGAAACAAGATAGCTAAACCAGGTAAACAAATAAGAAACAAGATAACTAAACCAGGTAAGATCGGCTAAAACCTCGATGCTATCCCTATTAGCAATCATAGAGCAAGCTAGATATTATGGTTCTAGATATTACTTAATAGATCAAACTCAAATAATGCAGCACTAAGCATAAAGAGAAACATAAGATCTAAACGAGGCAACGAGAGCCTTTTCGGGAAGGTGGATATACTATATAATCTAATTCAACGATAGTGTTGGACCCTATCGGCTGTTTTCGATGATAGAGGCTAGACGACGAGATCACATAGTAAAGTCGATCTAGATTATAAAGCATATATGATAACTCGACGATTTACATATACAGGATTAGAGTGTCGTAAAGATGTTAGCACTAATCTCGAGAACGCAAGCCGCCATAACAAGCTTAACCTCTTGTCGATTGCCCTGTAACGACTAGTTTTCTAGCCATTACAAAGTAGTCCAGTCTGACCGGCCACTCTATGGCGGTCTGACAGGCAGAGCATAGAGTTGGGGATTTCGACTCCAACGGCTAGTTTTGGTGGTTGGGGGTATATATACCCACTCCCCAGCAGCAAGGGCAAGGTTTTGGCACTCCATTGCATTATCTTGAACCCTCGCAAGAGCTCTCACACCCTTGGGCACTTAGTTTATCTAGTGAGGTGTTAGAGAGTGAGTTAAGCCAATCCAAGTGCATTGCTTTATTGTTAGAGCAAGTGTGGCACTTGATCATCCTCGGCAAGCATCCTAGACTTGTTACTTTTAGAGGTTGCCGCCTCCTAGACGGCTTGTGGAGGTGTTGCCCGGTGACCTCTCCGAGGAGATTGTGGAGGAGGCCCAGCGCCGATTGTGAGTGGTTTGGAGTTCACCACCTTTGGAGTGAAGGAAGAACTACCCTAGTGATCGAGGCTTGGGTAGTCCTCTCCGTGGGCCAGCTCCCACCTTGGCCACCCCTTGACGAAGGGGGCGTGCGGTGGCTTCGTGGTTGAGCGGTTGAGTTGGGCTCGCCTTAACGGGGATTAGGAAACCGGCGAGTTTCCGAACCTCGGTGAAAAATCCCTTGTCTCTTGTCTCATTTATTTGTTGCATTTACATTTGAGCAAGTTTACATACTAGAGCTTACTAGTAATATGCCCGTGCTAAACGCTACGGTGCAATTCTATTTGTCTTTAATAATTTTTAAAATTTCATGTTAGCAAAAAAATATTTTTATATAATCTGTGCATCTGAACATTAATTCAATTCATATCGTAAATAAAATATATTTCATGTAAAGTGCAGTACTAATATATTGCGTGGGCACAACAAAATTTTAGAAGACTTAATTTTATAAAATCACTTTAGTATACAATATAAAAGGGCAATATCGCTTAAAGATATGTTGAACAAAGTATAGAGTTGTTCCGTTATTTGCTGCGGACACAAAATAAAGCATTTGATACATATATAGAAAATATATCCTGTAGGTAAAGAACTATCCTAATGTTTAGCATTTGTGATACACTTGACAAATTATCGTGCGCCGCTAGGAATGTTGCTTTAATGAGTGTTCATACATCAACAGTTTTTGTGAGTGGCATGCGTATGGTTATATATATCAGCGGCATTATAATACCTGCACGTGGCATTATCCATTTAAGTTGTATGGATGAACTATATAGAAAAAAATAATCCAGAATAATTTTGTAAGCATGTATCCATTAATGTAATACAGAATAATTACAATATCAAATGACAGCCCGGTGGAAACTGATGCATGTAGACAATCAGTTCCACCCAACCTTTGCATATTTTTAGACATCAGAAACAAAAACAGGGTTGATCATTTTGCGTCAAAGAATAATGGGATGAGAGCACATAATCAATACGTATGGATGCACCTTAGCATAACATAGTGAATCAGTACAGTTTGTGCTCAGGTATTTACTGAGAATTCCTAAATATTATCAACAATATACATGTTGTTACAAGCATTTCTCTTAGCAATTCAGTGTAACGAGCAGTGCTACAATCGAATCTAATCGTTCCAAAGTCCATTCTGCAGTCCACATGTTCGACATACTAAAGCGGAACATGCAGCAAATACAACTCACTCAACTAATTAATCGTTTTCAGTCTGAGAGACCATAAGCGACCGTTTATAAAACAAAGTGTCTCACACCCGTTACCTTCTGGATTGGTTTGACTCCTAGCAGAGAAAGCTTCCAATTTGCTGCAAGTATAACTACATCACACATCAGCTTTACACATGCGAAGTATAACTACATCACACATATGTTTTACGAGGGATTTGATAATGATCACAAACATGAGAAAATCTCATGACCCAAACTATGTACAACATGAATACCTAATACTCCTTCCCATTAGGATTATTTGATCCAAAGTACTGAAGTATCCCATGGCAAATAATGACTCATTGGCAACAAATGATACATGCATAAAAGTTCAGGATCTTGTGCATAGAAGAAGCAAATGATACAAACCAATTCCCTTACTATTTACAACACATTGATTGACTAACTTATTGAGCGATATAATCCAAAAAAAGGCACAACAAATGGGTTTATAGCCTACCAAATATTACAACAGTTTCTCGTTCAGAATAAAAATAAGTTGATTATTGTTCACTGGTAATTAATTGTCCTTGTAGAAAGGTCTAACAAAAGTGATTAGCAGTGCTTTGGTAGTGTGGATTTCAAAAGACCCCTGAAACCACCATCACTGCAGAATTATCAATAGTAAATAGCCGGAAAAAGGAGGGCCAGGCACCGATCAGCAAAGAGATCTAACATCCTTGTGCTAAATACTTAAAAACAGCATGTAACGAGCAGTGCTGCAATCGAATCACATCGAATCTAATCGAATTTGGCTAGCATCATTTACTTGCAATTGCATTTCAGACCTGTGCTTTCATCTAAAGTGCAATCCTGAGATTTTTTTTTTTTAAAAAAAGAAAGAAAACAATCAGAGCAGTTTACAAGACTTTTAGAGACTTGCTTTATATGAGTTGATCTGAACCTTGGTCACCAGAATAGCACTGCATATGTACTTCTTTCGCAATCAGGAATCAAGTTAAAGGTGATTGAATATAAAACCAGTTACAAACAAGATCTATCAGGGTTAAAAGAACAGAAAGTACAAAGGCACTCACAATTAGTGTTCAGTTCTTCAGTAATGTATATCCAAGATTCAGTCTCACCGCACCTCTGTATGGCAGCCCGAACACTTTCCAATGCAGAGAAAAGGAAAATATTTTAGTAAATATTTCCATTGTTAGAAGCTTTAATCAGTTGCTATAGGATATGTAGTGGTCATTGATATATGAACAGCTTGAAAATGTGGCTGGATTTATATTGATTGCAAAGTAACAAATTTGTGAACGAAAAAGGAAGTTAACGCAAATTTATAAATTCAGACAAATGACCGAAATGACCTGTTACTGCATTATGTGGGTGTGTTCAGATTAAAATGTCTTAGAAGGCAACTTTAGAACAGGTTAGTCATCAAATGAAAAACAAAACTTCAGAACAGGCAGGCTACTGATGGACAGAGAGAACATATTAGAGATGGGGGAAGAGAGAGAAGGGCCATAGGTATAGATGTGATAAGATGTACAGTGTGCTCATCTCAATAATATTTTCATAAGATAAGATGCGTAGATTAATTATAATTTTCCTGGGTCTGAAACATGCAATTAATTGACCATTCTAAAGCTTACAATTTTATTGGGCCTGAAATCATACAATTTTCTCGGGTTACTAACAGATGAAAGCCCCCTGCATAAATGACCATTGTAAAGAACATAACGTATGCACTCCAACAAGCAGGTATATAGGGTCTTTGATAGACTGCAAACTCATTTTTCTTAAAAAACCTAAGACATTCATTTGTTCACAAGATGTATATTATACCTTCTTGGAACTGGACTCTGTAAACCGAGGAATGGGACGAGGGTATGCTGTGTCGAGGCTTCACTTGATCCCGCAGCAATTTCAACCTTGGCAAATGATCTAAAATTGAACAATGATCTTAAATCTGATATTGGAATTGATTCAGGTTAAAATACTGTATCATCCCAGGCACCAATTCCAGGTTAAATACCACTAACCGCTAAGCAATTCAGCCCAGTAAAAGTAATAGGAGAAATTGTAGTCATGTCATAATTTTCCAGTCCAAATTAAACTGTTTTTAAGTGGAGCATATCATCATGAAATTTATTAGCCAGAACTTCAAAAATATCAACACCATGCAGTTTATTTTACCAAAATTAGCAGCTGAGCTTTATGTCATCATGAGCATGACTTGAACGACACACCAATGATTTCCCACACCGAGAACTACAAGTCACTTCACCGAAACCCCCTAAAATCTCATCTCTAAGTAGGATCGCTTCATATATAAGATTCCTACTATTAAAATTTCATGATGTCATAAAGATTAAATCAGAGACACCGGTAATCAGTGACTTGGCTACTTTTGTTCCAGCATTCTAGACGATTTTCCCCTCATTCTGAATGAGTCAGCACTATGTAGACCACAATTCAATAATTTCAGGAACTGGAAAAATAATCAGCTGTCTCAAATGCAAAAGAGACAGTTCACATATTCCTGAGGCAAATGTCATAATTTTTCATTGGTGTGATTTTATCAAAATCACTTGCTTATACAGAAACAATGAAAAGAGGAGAATCAGGTATTACCTTCGCTGCAAGCACATGAAGAGGGGAAGGAGGGGGGAAGCGGGAGGGAAGGTGCGCGGGAGAGGCGGTGGTCAGCGGCTGAAGCGGCTCCCTTCCTCCTCCGCGGCGGTGCTGTGCGCGTTTGGCGGAGGAAGACGGTCGGCGGTTCCTGTCGATCCAGCGGCGGCGCACGTGGAGGTGCGGCTGTCGGCGGGCGGCCGGGGGGGCCAAAGGGCGGCCTCTTGCGCCATGGCTGTGACAACCTCAGGCTAGGACCGGGAAAGGTTGTTGAACACACGATTGTTCCTTTCCTTCCAAATGGACCAAGCGCCAAGAGTCACAATCATATCGAACCCACGACGACGCTCCCTCGGAACATTGAGCCAGCAAGAGCGGTGCCACTCATGGAAGGAATCAGCGCCAGAAGGGAAACATTGCGGGAGGCCGAGGCTCGAAAGGACAATCCAACATAGCTGGAGGGACTCAGGGCACCCAATCAGAATGTGATCAATTGTCTCTTCCAGTTAGTCACAGAAGATACAGTAGGTTGGGTGTGGCAGCCCACGCTTCTCCAATTGGTTAGCAGTCCAACAACGTCGGTGAGCGGCCAGCCATAGGAAGTAGTGATATAAAATCCAATCGGAGAATCCAGCGAAAGAGAAAAAGAACGGGAAGAAAAATAAAAACATCACCGGGAAGACGCCGCTGACGTCGCCGTTGGATCTGCCGCGGGAAGCCGCCGCCACCGGATCCGCCCGCAGGAAGCCACCATCGCGGTCGACGCTGTCGTCGTCGCCGCTGCTCGCGGTGGGCTAGGGCGTTGTCGCCGACAGAAACAAAGAGGCCGAAAGGGAGGGACAGTCGTCGAGGAGAGGGAGAGGGGGAGGGACGGCCGTCACCGTCGTCTCTGCACCATACCTCGCTATGGCCGCGCCGTGTCGGCGAGACAGAAGGGAGAGGGAGAGGCGCCGCCGGTGGGGAGAAGGGAGGGGAGGGGAGGAGGAGAGGCGTCACCGGTGGGGGGTGGGAATGATCTAAGGTTAGGGTTTTTTTGGGCACTGGGGTTTTGATTGATTCGGAACCGATCTCAGTCGTCCATCAAAACGAATGGCTCAGATTGATCGAGCGTTTGGCCGGCCTCGATCGTCGGATCGCAGCACTGCTGGGCCGTGCGCGGGCCAGCAGTCCAACACAAAACGTGGTTAGATTTTCAGTTACGGCCCACACAACAAGTGAGAGGAGTAGTGGGAGATCAACTAGCCTTTGGTTGCTTCCTGGGCTGAACGCTTGCTTGCGGACTGAGGAAAGCGGGCCGGCTCGGTTGCGGGTTAAAAAATAAAATGGACTAAAAATGGCCCATATAGAAAGGAGGAATTTTATTTAAATAAATGTTGAAATGATGTTTGTATTATCAAAATTAGTAGTTAAGATATAGAAATTCCAGAAAAATTACAAAAAGTGTAATTAATATGGAGAATTTAATAACAATTAAATCCAACCATATTATTTTATTTCTCACACTTACTTTACTTGTAAATTAATTTAATTATATACCTACCTGCACTTAGAAAATACCAAAATATTCCAGAAAATATGTATTTCAATTAATTAGATAATGTAAATCTTTCTCAATATTTCCTCAATTTTCTCGTCTTTTCTTCCCATTGCAACGCACATGCACTTTTTATAGAATATATGTCGTAGTTTCTTGAAGAAAATTTTAACAAAAATTTGGTAAACTTTTTGCTGCAATTTTAGTGCAGCTGATTCATCGGCTGTCCGCCGCTAGCTTGATGCCGGCTGCGAGATAACGATCAATTAAGGAGCTTGCCCGGCGAATGAATTAAGGAGCTTACATATTTTAGCTTTGTTGACGATCGTTAATACCGATTTCGATACTCAATATCATAATAAAAAAATGTGAAAACTTTCGATGGCCTATAACAAAATTCAAAGATCAACTTTCGATGATAAGAAACCGATTTTGCTTGCAAATTAACTATATCAGTGAGGAGATCCTATGGCCCTTAAGTATCTCTCACCGGATCTGCTTGTACGCCGATGATGTGATCGCATTCCTCCGGCCGGTTGCTGAGGAACTAGCTGTAGCACAAGGGATCCTGGCTCTCTTTGGAGAGGCCTATGGTTTTCATACCAACTTCACCAAATGCTCAGCAATCCCGATCAGCTGCTCGGAGGAAGAGGTCACAGTCCTCGGTGACTCCCTCCAGTTGAGGAGTTCCCATGCAAATATTTGGGTTTGCCTCTCTCCATCAAAAAGCTACGCCGTGAGGACCTCCAGCTAGCATATATCTGGTTTGCTATATGTTCAAGTTATGCATTCAAAATCATGAATGGCTAATGCATAGAATAAAGCTATAGAGTATAGGATAATTATGCTCAAAGGAGAGGAATAATAACTTGCCTTGCTCCAACGCAAATAAATCCAAGATAGGCAACCTGATTATCCGATGCTCGAAATACCACAGGTTGCCATCCAGAATAAAATAGACTCTATTAAAGAAGAGGAAGAACCAAATTCAATAAAAGCCATAAAATAGCAAGAAAACGACGAAGAACGAGAAAGGCTAGGTTTGGGGTATAACTATCTCCTTAATGGGTTGTTGAGCTAGTATTTTATGTGAAGGTCTTAGTAGCTTGGAGAGTAGGGGAATATAAATGGTTGGGCGAGTATGTGGCTAATGTGGGTCAAGATTAGGCTTTGGTAGAATAGTGGCTAAGGTTTAGTTGTTCTCGAGTCGATGCTGAAATAGGATAGCATATCGGCTCGTATTTCATGTTTAAGCTATGGGTAGTTGGAGGGTAAATGGTTGGTATGGAGTTTGGATAGTAGGTTGGCTAGGGTTTCATTTGATTAAGCCGATATTTGAGGTAGGATGACTATCGGCTGGGATTTGGGTGTTTGCTAGTCATCATTAGAATTGGGTAGTATGACGACTATGTTTGGTGTCATTTCTAGCCGGTGCCGATAGACAGCATATCGGCTAGAAGAATAGGAGGTGGGTGTAGGTTTAGTGGGGTGGAGATGTTACTCCGACAATCATGAGTAGTGGCAGAGCGGCTAGGATCACACAGAGCCCAAGAGCTAACTGTGCGGCATGCCGTGGAGGTCGAGGGAATAGTGAAGCTCCGACCGCTGTACGCATCAAGGCGTGGGGTGCCAGGAGCAGCACTTCGACCTTAGGTTTGGTTTTGTCAGACTTTACAACCAACGGTTCAACGTCGGGGTCAGTAGACCGTACGAACGTCCCCATGGAAGGCGTAAAGTTCCAATCGGCGGCTTTTTAGTGGCTAGAGGGTATTTTGGAAATAAACAAAATATTCGAGAAGCAAATATAAGTTTAAATTGGAAATTCAAATGTAAGAGTAAATCAAATATTTATTCAAATGGTATTTGAATAAATTAAGGAAATTCAAATAAAATATTAAATATCAAATTTGATACCAAAATGTAGGGTTTGAATTTAGATGAATTTAGGTCCAAGTTTCATTGGAATCGGATCTACGGTTTAGGAGATATGAGCTTCTAAAGATTGGGTTTTGAATTAAATAAGAAAAATATGAAAGGCTACTGTTGATGGGCCGATCTGGGCCGAGAAAGAAGAATGAATTCCGGCCCAAATGAATAGGAAGGCTTTCTAATTTGTGTAGGGAATTGAGGGATGGAGTTTGAATCCAAATTAATATTTGGAAGAAATTTAAGTGGCTAACCTTTGAGATGAATTTATTTTGGAGATAATTTCCAAGGAGAGATTTCCTAATTATTTGAGTGCAATATTTTAGGGGTAGCATATAATGGAATTTATTTGATGCACTCAAATGAAAGGGTGAGGGATATATGAATAAAATTTAATATGTAAATAGGAAGGTGGGAAAAAGATAATTGGAGAAGGATAAATAGGGTTTTAGCCTCAAAATATATGGCATGGGTTTCAAAGAATTGTTTGAGGCTAAAAGGAAATTTCGATGACAAAGATATAATCTATTTTCTTAGCACAAGAACAATTATTCACAATATTTGCAATAATAATATTTCTTGTGCCGAGAAGAAAAATCAAGCCACAAGAATTAAATTGGTGGTTAGATCAAAAAGGAGGATTTTGGATATTTGGATTGAGGATCAAATGATAGGTTTAAGATCAAAGGATAGGTCAACAATTAATTCCAATAAAATTGGAATTGGAAAGAATTTGGTTTGGAAGATTTTCTTGGACCATAATTCGAAAGGATTTTAAATAGAAGAAATTTTAGTCGAAAGAAAGTTTTAGATAAAAACCAAATCAAGGAATATTTCGAGATAAAATTTTAAATGAGAATCACAAAAGACTTTTCAATATCAAAGAGGGATTTTATGCAGGTTAGCTTTAGGAGGTCTCACTAATTATATTTTTCGTAAGTTTAAAGAGGTTATTAAGAACATAAGACCTGGCATGATACAAGATTGGAAAATAGCTAATTTTCGGTATGTTACAAATATAATCTAGTAGAAACCAATCAGCTAACAACAAGATATAATAAGCAATGATCCGAAGGTTAAAGCATACATCGGCTGTAGGTCCGATGTCATAAAATCTACAGGATTAGATAAACAGTAAAATCTATCTTGTGATCGGCTAAATCCAATATGTATGCAATCCTTGTAAGCCGATGCAACGCCTAGATAACTCATCGGCTGAAACCCCGATGAAACCCTTATTGGCAGTCAAAACGCAGGCTAGAGATTATGGTTCTAAGCACGACTTAGTAGATCAAACTTAACTGATGCAGCACTAAGTATGAAAAGAAACACAATATCTAGACAATCAAGCCATTGACTGATTTTCAGGGTGGTAGATGCCTGGGCTAATCTAATCTAGCAAGGCGATTTAGCCGATACCGGCAGAAACCCTAGAACGAGAGACAGCCGATGGAGCTAAATTGAGATGCTAGGACTAGATTAACATACACATATGATAAATAGCCAGGCAAATATATTATCCAAACCAGAGTAATCCAAGAGGTCGAATGTATTGATGCAGCCTTGAACGACGCCGACGTAGACGGTATAATTGCCTGGACCGGCGGAACATTGGACTTATCCCTTCGTTGGAGATCGAAGACGATGCAGCCCCGCGTCGGGTGCCAAGTTCCGCCGGAACGTAAAAACAAAAGTAGAAGTAAAAAGGGTGGCGATGCGCCGAATTGTATTGATCGTAGCAATAAATTACATAGACCCCAGGTGTACATATTTATACCCATGGGTTGATACAAGTCCTTGTCGGACAAGAAAGAAACTTTCCTAAAGATAAAAGGAAAACATAAAGTCCTTATCGGACACTAAACACACTTTCCTAAAGATAAAAGGAAACTAACAAACTATTCCTAATTAATAGATAACTTGCCATGCCGCATCCTCCTTGAACTCGGTCTCTTCTGGATAAGTTTCCTTGAATCGATTAATTTCCTTAACCATAATTTCCTTAACCGAATCCTCCAAGAATCCGACTGCTGGCGACTTAATAATTCTCATCGGCTGGTTCCGATATGCTGAAACTGATAGTGACTCTAAGCCGACGATGACTTCGGGGATTACCAAATTTCGTTGTTAACAGTAATCAAATAGGCCTATTGTTAACAACCAAATTTGGTAATTTCAGTATCAGAGATGGAGATAAGACCGAAGCGGAATCCAAAATGGAAATCATTCCGGAAACAGAGTAAAGGATCGGCTAAAGTCCGAATCGGTTGCGACCTGGATTGGCAGAATCCGAGTTGGACAAGGTTAGCCGATTGAGCCGAGTCCGACAATATGACTCAGTGCACGTCATCGGGTGAGGTTCAAGTGCTTCATATGGATTGCCATGCACGGATTGAGTCCTAAGAAGGAAACTGTATCTATTAGTTAGGATATTTTATGTAATTTCCTTATAGATAAGCTTGGGCAAAAGTCTGCCGCAAAGACTTATGGTATCTTATAGTTTGTTAGAGATAAGAGTCATGTCCAACACGGACATATTTTGTAATCTCGGGTATAAATAGACCCGAACCCCATGTAATCAATACAACACAGGTTCAATACAATCTTGGCGCATCGCCACCCTTTACTTTCATTTACTTTCGTTTACTTTCGACGAGTTCTTGCTTTCGGCTTGAGCTGCATCGGTTTCGATCTTCAACTAGAGGTAAAAGCATGATGTTCCTAGCGGCCAGAACCCGGTACACAACCATCAACCTTCTCCTCCATGAGTGGGCTACCCTAGTTTGAAGCACGTACTTTTGCATTACATGCTGATGTGCTAGATTGATGATTCAATGTGTATTAGATCTTGTGCAAGCATCAAGTGAGCATGTACGCAAGTTTTGTTAATTATCAAGATATTTCAATAAAAAGTGTGGTTTATTGTCATGATTGCATGGATAATGGAATATAGCGTAGGTCGTTTTGATTTATCATTGGCTTCTCGTATCGTCTTCGTTTGAATGTTATGAGTGGCACGCGTTATTATTAATTAGTGAATTCAGCAGTGAACCTACCTAGCTTGGAATGCCAGAAATGAGCAGAACCACCAACTGAAAGACATAATAAGATGAAGCACGCGATCGATTGATCGAAGAGAACCGAACAAGTTAGATATGCGAATAAAAAGGAACATAAATTAAAACAATGAAATTAAGACAAAATTAAACCAACAGATGTGCGGGCCACCAAAATGGAGTATTTGTGCCTCCTAAAAGCTGAATAAAGTTATTGAGTTATTGTTGTAAAAACAACAGAAATGCGATGGCGGATTGGCATGGATAACGAGCAAAACTTTGTCTTCCTATGTGTCCTTCTAGATTTTGCTTTAGGAAGGATAGACTTGCAAATATAAGCATAGACCTGGGAATTCTTTTTTTTTTCCTTGTGAAGAAAATATACCTATAATTATTTTTCACGGAACTAATTAATACCAGTGAATCAGAATATCGTCGAGGAATTGCTTGGGAGAAGCAGGATTTTAAGCATATATGGACACAATAAGATCGATCAAAATTTTAGCTCTTGGATTCAAATTTTGTAAGTGTACAAGAGAAGAGACAAGAGAGGCGGTGAGATATTGAAACATGCAGAAATCAGGGTATATTTGAAATCAGGGTATATTTCTTCGAGTGCATGCATACCATATACGAGCCCAAAATTTATGCCGGTTTTGGGCCAAATACGGGCCTTCCGAACAGACAAATTATGGTCCTTATATATTTGCGGCGGATATTTCTATAGGTAGAAAAGAAATTATGTTCTTCATTAATAAATCTATATACTAATATATGGTTCGCCATTTTTATTAAGATGCCATGTCGAGCACATGTAATCTAATTAACATATAGTACAGTATAAGTTACCATATCCTAGCTGCCAACGAAATATAATCAAGATGTTACCTTTCAAAATTCAAACAGAAAAGAAGGAAAATCGCAGTATACATATAGTAGTACCTCTGGTATCATATAATTAACCGGAATAAAGTACTTACAACACGACACAGATACCTTTACATAACTGGTGCAATTAATACTTTTGCCAAAAATTAAAAAAAGAAGGTTCTGCCTTACAAAAACGCCATTAGAATTCCATAACACGATGGGGATCGATCGATCAACGTCCAACGTCGCACCCGATAATAAACTTACCAATAAAGGAATTAGGTACCAAAATTTTAGTACCCTGAGGTACTACTCCCGTATCTAACATACCAAATTTTACATTTGAAAATATGGTACCTTTGATACCTTCTTAATAACGATGATAAAATTACCCTCCCAATAATTACCACGCACATTCCATACTTACGCCTATAAAAATACAGCTCCATCGCATGCAGCCAAGACGCACTCGCCCATCGTCGTCGTTGCACGAAGCTAGCTAGCTAGCATCTTCACCGCCGCACAAGCAGACACAGCTAGCTAGACGACGTCGTCAACAATGGCCACCGGCGCCGCCGCCGCCAACCACGGCCGCTGCTCCCTCCTCCTCTTCGCCGCCATCGCCATGGTGCTGCTGGTGTTCGTGGCGACGACGACGGCGGCGGCGGCGCGAGATGTTCGTCGTCCCGCCGCCGTGGAGAAGAAGATGGCGGCTGTGATGAGGCAATACGTCCCCAGCAGCGGGCCGAGCCCCGTGCACAACGGCGCGCCGACTCCTCCGGCCGCCGCCGACGATCCCACGGTGGCCGTGACGGAGCGTCTGGTTCCCACCGGATCGAACCCGTTGCACAACATGCCCAGTCCTCTACAAGGCCGCACACCGACCAAGAAGACGGTTAATTAATTGGGATGATTTCATCATGTTCAATTCCAAGCGGTTATTAATTAGGAAATTTATATAGGAACATTTTACAGTTCTTGAGAGATACTAACCATAATTAGTTTTATAAATCTTCGTACCTTACATATAGTACCGGAAGTAAATTTAATATCCTCGATATCTTCTCAAGGACTGTAAAATCACTTTAATATGCATGCATCACAATTCTTAGATGCTTATTATTATTATTAATTATTAATCAGGTACCATGCAATATGTTTTGCGTGATTAATAAATAAATAAAGAGATCTGCCCTAGTTAGTCGTCGTACTGTTTATCATGTGCGTGATTTTATGTTTGGAAATTTTGAATATTGGTATTTGTTGCATGTTGGTTTATATTTCCTTAACCTCTTGTGTTATGCGCCTGGCCGGAGGTTTCCTTGATTGATTATCCCTCTTATATCTGACGATGTTTGCCACGCATTCACCATTAACATTGAGAAATTAATTATTGGTATATACGATATCAAGAGGATTAGATATTGCTTGTTCGATATGTGGAATTTGCTGGTTTACTGTTCGTTTTGATCAAATTTGCTTAAATATTTATTATTATTCTTATGCGCGTGAAGTACTGAAACCTGTTGAAAAATTAAGGCATTAAGCTGTGTAACTTCGACCGGTTTTCTGAACTCTGGACTTCGACTAATTTCATGTTGAAAACTAGCTAGCTGATGCGTTGATATATACTATATTGGAACCTGGAAACTTTTCTTTACCTTTTGAATTTTTCGAATTGCCTGAAACTTGTTTTCGACCCTGGAATTTCAGTTATGAATGAAAAACGACTGAGTTAAGTTTTTATGGACTACTTAATAAGTTTCAATTGCAGACCCTTAAAAGCTCTCACGAACGAGAATCCAAATTTGCACATACTCTCTCCGTCCACCTTCCCCCCCCTCTCTCCACCTCTCTTCCTCTCTCCTCCAGTCCTCTCCTTCTTGGGCACGGGCCACGTGGAGAAGGGCAGGAGAACGGCCGACGACAGGCAGGAAAAACCGGAGGCGCGCGGCGACGTCCTGCACTTGTCAATACCTTCCCCTTTCTTGCCTGTGCTCTTCTTCCTCCTCCCATCTCATGCTCTCTCGAATCCTCTCGCCCCCTCTCATCATCTCCCCGGTAAGAAAGCAAGTCGCCCATATCTTTGTGTCTCTTTCAGCATGAGCTCACATCAACCCCACAAGAAACCCTACCCTTCCTCTTTCCCGGTGGCTCGGCATGAAACATGTTCCACCACTCGCGTCATCCCAAGCTCGGGAAAAATTTGTCCCGGCGACCTTCGCGGGCCTTCGTCGTCTCGTCATATCATCGTTGCCCCTCACCTCTCAACGTCTACTAATAACGCTAGCCACAGCACCGTACCAGCATCGTCTTCCGTCGGAATTAGGGATGAAAACGGATCGAATACGGTCGGAAACTAGCTTTATCATATTCATTTTCATATTTTTTCTCGGAATCGAAATCGGAATCGGAAACCCGGATACGAAAACGGAATCGAATATTATCGAATACAGATACAGAGCGAATACGAATCGAAACGAATACGGTAACGAATATTAATCGGAACGTAAAAGCCCCTCAAACTGACCTTCACAAATCAACGAAGAAATATAACTCGTTATTTTTTCTAATAGAACATATCAACAATTTCAAATTTTAGTGTTAATAATTTTGTTATATCCGATTTTGTGGTCGAGGGAGACGATTCAATCGAGAGTAAGACATTACGAGGCTATTATTGTGTTCTAAAAACATGTTCTATCGAGTTATTATGTTCTTAATGCTATTATTTTGGTCATATTTTCTTGTGACTTTGTTTTAAGTAAAATTTTGAATTTCAAAAAATAGCAACTTCAAATAATATTTTGAAGAAGTAAATAATTTCAACTGAAAAAGTTATGAATATAAAAGTTGTAGAGCTCATTAAGAGCTAAAACTTTTATTTTGGTCATTTCTTCATCCGACCAAGTGACAGTAACATTGTTCATAAAATTTGCATCTCTCTCTTATAACTTCTGAAACCATATATGAGATATGTAAATTTTGTAAACAATGTTACTATCGCTTTGTCGGATGAAAAAATGACTAAAATAAAAGTTATAGATCTTGATAAGTTGTACAACTTTGTTGTTGATGACTTTTTTAGTTGAAATCATTTATTATTTGAAAATGTTGTTTGAAGGTGTCATATTTTGAAATCCAAATTCAAACTATTTAAACAAAGTCATATAGAAAAATGACGCAAACAAAAGATGTTGATCTTGATGAGTTATACAACTTTGTTATTGACAATTTTTGCATTTGAAATATATTTACTACCCGAAAAATTATTTAAATTTCTTATATTTTAAAATTCAAAATTTATATAGTTCAATCAAACTCGGATGAAGAAATGACCAAAATAAAATTGGTAGATCTCAATAAATTCTACAACTTTGTGTTTGATAACTTTTTCACATGAGTTCATTTAGTATCATAAAATTTAATTCGAATTTGAGGGAGGACATATAGACTTAATAGCTAATTCTTAGGCCCGTTGGCCCATTTAGATGGAGGGATATATAATCCTAACCCTAGTTTCTCCAACCTCCCAAACTCCAATCTCCTCCCAGCCGCCAGCCGCCACCCTTCCTCCCGGCTCCCGCGACCGCGTGCGGCGGACGGCGACAGCGACGACGGGGACGGGGCCCGGCGCGTGCGGCGACCGGCAACGACGACGTCGGGGGCGGGGCGGTGCGGCGGACGGCGACGGGGGGGCTGGCGGCGCGAGGAGACGAGTGCGGCGGACGGCGCGCGGCGAGCGGAAACCGGCCGCGCGCCTCGGGGCGGCCGGGTCATGGGACGGCGGGAACTTGGCGCGCGAGGCGAGGCGTGCGGCGGACGGCGACGCCGGTCTCAGGGCCGCGGCCGGGGTCGGCGGCCCCGCAGCCGCGGGACCGACGTCGTGAGGCGACGGCGAGGAGGGGGCTCGGCGGCGCGAGTGGAGACGTGCGGCGGACGGCGACGAGCGATCCGGCGTGCGACGTGCGACGGCGACGGCGGGAACTCGGCGGCGGCGAGGAGATGGCGT
>CM020187.1:9449693-9468206 GCA_009805545.1 Oryza longistaminata | reverse complement strand
ATTGATATCAGCATAAATCATGGCAGGTGGTTATTTAAGTTATCTGAAAAGCCTTACTGCAAGTAAGGTTATATAAAATTTGAATAAGCTGAAGTAAAAGTATAGGGTTCGAAAAAAAAAAAAATATCATGACCTGATTGAGTAATTCCTGGAAGTTCAGCACAATGTTTACAAATATTGTTTAATGTGAGTCCTAATATCACCACACAACTGAGAAGAGCCATGATTCTGGACAAATCTGAAAAAAAAAAAACATTGCATGGTCGAAAAAAAATTTGGAATAAAGTCTGGAGTAATACGTAATAGGGTTTATGCTGACCTATATTAATATTCCCTGAGAAGTCAGCAACAATGTGAATATTGTTTATGTAAGCCTCCTAAGCTTATCACCACAACTCATGAGAGCCCGACAATGAATTATAATAATCCTGAAAAAAAAAGAATTGGTGAGCTTTCATAAGAAGAAAATAAGAATTGAGGGCAGATGCAAAATTTACGAAATTTATCAAAGGTAACGACATTTAAAAATATCTCAACATTTTATCAACACACGGTCCACAATGCTCAAAATTCTCTATTCAGAAATTTTACAGCAGGGAGGAGGGGATCTAGCAGAAAAGTGCCAGTGAAGATATGAATGGCCAAAAAAATTTGGGAACAGTAGGAAATGAATGCAGAAGCCATGATAATTGGACCGACTCACTACCACGGTCAGGGCAACGAAACCTATTCATGCTCTCGAACTTAGAACAACCGATTTTACCAATCAAAGAGAAAATAGAAGTATTTTAGCTAGCTAGAAAATAGTATAAACTTTATTCCTTTTAGTCACCCACATCCAGTTAGGCAAATACGCATGGCATGTCAAATAGCAAGTATCACCACTAATGACGGGTTCAGGAATTGATGTGTGAGCTTTTGGAGTATAATGGTCCATAAATCACATTTTTGTAAGAATCTAAAAAAAGCATCGATAGTATTGATAAACAATCGATTGGGCGGAGTCACGACACAAACTCGATCCGGCTTCGGAACGAACACGCTACTAAGCCCGCAATCACACCACGTCTTCTCTGGTTATCAACCGTGCCAAACCCGTTGACCTCGCCTAAAGGTTTAATCCCTGCATGCGAATCGAAAGAACACAAGGAAGAACAAGATAGATTGCAACACAATTGCATATGAATGATTAGCACTCGAATTTGGGGTTCCACAAACTGATCTAGCAGCGAAACTGTTCTTACAGAATAATCGAAGGAAAACCCGACTCTAAATGAGACGGCTACTGAATAAAAATGATTAGGGACATCCTAGGGTTATCCTAGGGCGCGCCACCCCCTTGGCTAAGCCCCGCACAATAACAAGCCCAAAACATAAATCAGATTCGGACTGGATGAAGATATGTGGCTTGTTTTGCAGATTCCCGATAGCTTCGGTAAGAAATTTTGACGTGGGACCAAAATCTCTGAAAGTAGACTCCATAAGCTTTCCCAATAAGTACTCATGGGCCCCAAAAATCATTCCAGATCAGCGGCTAGGTCCGTTTGAAGTTGATGCTGTCAGGAGCCCGAATCGAATCCAAAACATATAGAACTTTATCTCTTACTCAGGAGTATCTCTCTATGACCGAAAAGTGACGTGATAAGATGGAAGTGGACTTGGAGAAGATCTTGGTTTGGTCCCAATCATTCTTCAATCATCCATGCATTCCTTACGCTCGGTCTCTTTCTTTCGCCCAAGCAAGTACCTCTGCAAACGAAAATACACAAAACTCATTGTGTAGTAACGTTTGTTCAAATATATAACAAGTAAATATATGTAGAACATATGACCCTTTGGATGATTAATACATAAGGTAATCTTGGTATATCCCGAGAATAGTTGCCCTCATCATTTTTCAATGTTAATCCATGTGTTTCATGCGGTTTGCTATGTTTGGATGCGAATTGTATCTAAGTTAAGCTGATTACTGAAAAGGTATTTTTAATGTATACAGAATCTGAGGGAAGAACATGAAGCCAGGGGTTGATGATCAGAAGTGGGGAGGTGGATACTACCTGGTGAGGATATGGATATGTGGTGGGTACGGTGGAGGATATGGTCGTCCTGGGTACGCGGTGGGTATGGTGGAGGTATGGCTATCCAGGTACGGTGTGGCTATGGCGGTGGATAGGACGTGGGTATGGCGGTGGTTGAAGGTTACGGTGGAGGGTATGGTGCGGTATGGAGGTACATATGGCGGTGGATACAGTGTGAGGAGGTTACGCGGAGCATATGGTGGTGGTGGTGGTTGGCACTAAAAGTAGTTGAATCGTACATAATATACATGTTTGGTGTTAAATAATCAAGTATGACAATTTGCTTGAATAATGTAATTGCTTCAAATGCCAGTATAACAGTGGAAGTTTGAGACCTACCCTTTTTAATGTTCATGTATTCTGATTTTAGTATTGTATCATGGGATGTTTGAAATAATTATCTTATCGAGAAAATAATGGTTCTTCCTTAAGCATGTGTTTGGTTGGAGGATTTCGAGGGTTGGTTGAGTTGAACCCATTTTCATAGGCATTTGGTTGTGGGGCTAGATGGAATGGGTTGACTCGAAAGGGAATATCCCATCATATTCTGGTTCGGCTCATCCAGAAAAAACTGGAAGCCGAGTCGACCCACCTCTCTCCGTGAGGAGCACACGCCCCGGGGGACATAGCCATCACATCACATTGCACTGATTCATCCATCCTCGTCTCACTGTTTTCCCCATCTCTCCACCAGATCTATGCCCAAGAGGCAGCGGCGACCGGGCGTGCGCTCCCAAGCTGACGGTTAGCTAGAAATATGAGAAGGGGCCAACTAGTGCTCAACTTTGGGTTAATCTTGTAGGTAATGTCACTAAGCTCTATGTGAGGACGTATCTATATCCAGTTATCCACCTCCATGCGTCCATCCAAACAATGTGATTGGATCATTCCATCTTCTTATTCCCCTCAAATAAAATATCATTATCCCTTCAACCAAACAGAAAATAGAAGAGTCATCATACCCCAAAAATTAGGGGTGGATCTAACCCATCCTACCTCGTCCCAAACTAAAGACATGCTAAGTGTCTTCCAAAGAGGGTTCTCTACTCCTGTGTTTGTTTGCTTGAGTTCCATATTTAATGGTTTTTTCCGAGAATGAAGTGTGGAAAGGAATAAGCATGGCCATAGTTTTTGGAAGTAAACTATGTACAACTGAATTTTTTTTCTTGTGTTGCATTTCATTGTGGAAGTTTAGGTGATGATCATCACCTGCTTGGATATTTCCTTCTTGCCATCTACAATGAGTCAATGATGGATATGACAAATAAAAGCTAACAACAAAAAATGAAAAAAAAGGCCCACCTCAGTGATATTGCTCATCTGTGGGTAGCAGTGGCCAAAGCGCAAGACGCTAGATCGCTTGCTCTAATACCTTTGAAGGGGAAAGATGTACTAGTGCATGTGGTTCAATTCTCGGTCTCTCAAGGCTGGTATATAAATAGAGTACAACGCGTACAGATAACCAAGGAATGGAAATGAAAGAAGACTACTACAATCAATCTATCATAATATTCTTCTCATGAACATATATATAGTCTACCAAGTTGGATGAAGCATATAATGGATCGAATGCAATCTGAGGTCAAGTACAAAGCAAGCTAAAAAGAGTACTGTCATTCAGTCAGTGTTGTTGGCACATTGGGCATTGATTGGAATGCTAATCTCCAACTTCACCCAAATGATTGGTACTTGACTAGAGTTCATTTTGGGCAGAAGGGTTTCTTGGAAAATTCTCTTATTACTTGCTGGCATATTTGGAAGCACAGAAATATGCTTATATTTTACAATTACAACCAACTTTGAACCTGGAGAATCCAATTCAAGAAAGAGATTCTTCTGCATATGTGTAGAATGAAGATCCTTTAAAATAAATAAATAGTGTTTGATTGGTTACAACTTTTGTAATTTTCTTGTGTTGCTTTTATTTGTAAATAACTTTTTTGATTTAATATAAACTGCTCGGCAAATGTCTGGCAGTCATTCACTAAAAAAACTAATAAGAGCAATTGCCATATCGTGAGAAGCAATGGTACTCGAATAGAATAATATGATGAATTTGGTGGATGTGGTTAACTATAAAAGTAAAAAGACAGAGGCCTCATATAACAATATACCGTTAGATACCCTTGGATTGTGCTTCCCCTCGAGTAGGTTATTAATAACATTTTGGCAATTTTTATGGTGGTGCCTATTCGTAGTAGAATCAATTTAGGTATTTTTATCTTACTCATGCAATAAATTCATATCTATGTATACTATCACCACAAACAACTAAATATTAAAATACCTTTTTAACTATATAGCTATAACTTAAAATAAATATGGCATAGGTTTGTGTTTATCCCTCATGGTTCGTAACTGATTGTCCTGGATGGAAAACGAGATAACTCATTGCGTATGAATAGTTTTTTTAGCTTAAAAAACATTAAAAAAAACATAAGCAACTCTTATAGATTTTCTTAAAAAAAAAACACCGTTTAATAGTTTGATAAGCATGCACCTAGAAAACAGCTGGTAAAAGCTGGTAAAAGGAGGGAAAGAAGAGAACATGCTTAGCTTAGACTACTTCTGAAGGTGATAGTACTAGAAGTAGAATACAATCAGTAAAATCACCATAAATGTTTATTAACTAAATTTTTCTCTTCTTTAATATGGCCATTTCACTGGCCTATATTCTGCCGTCCATTAATTTCATACGTGTGTACTTAGTCAAGCGCAGCATGATTTTGTTTTGACAATGGAAATCGATCCAGCCCTTTCAAGCACGTATAGAATGCAAACATTCACAATCCGACGGACATTTAATTATCCAACGACAACGCAAGAGGGCAATATGTCACGAACAGCTACCTAGAAACTTTATGTGCTTAAACCTGTATGGAATTGAGAGATATATTTGACTCAAATTGTCCAACTATTATTCTCTTGACAAATGTACGTGTGCTACGGTACTACAAGTCCACGGATAGGAGAGACAGTTGCGCGTGGAAAGATATATGCACAAGATAATCATTGAGTATAGTAGCTAGCATTGATGGTGTTTACTTTGGTAATTGACTTTACGTAACAATTCTTCCGTGATCTCAACCACAAAATAATATAATCAGTGATCGACGAAGGTCATGCATTAATTATTTTTTTCTTTCCTTTTTTTTCTTTTTCTGGCTATAGGAATAATTAAGGCAATCTGAGATGAGATAAAAAAACAAATTAAAACGGAGGTTTGGGTGGTTATCATCAGATTAGTTAGAGAACATATTAGAGGCTTTTAGTCAGAGACTCTCTTACTTCTCTAGATACAATGGGGCTCAAGTCTCAACCTTCATTTTGAGAGGTGACACCAGCCGTTTTCATTTGTTAAATATGTAGTGATGTAAGGACTCATACTACATGATTAATTTTAAACCTTCAAAAAGTTGTGTAAAAAGGAATTCCGCACTGAACTCTAACATGAGATGTTGTGCACCGCATGGTTAAAATATTTTTTCTGTAATAATAGAAAATGTTTATATATATCTTCGCTTTCGCTGTTAGGTACACAAATTAAAGCGATCAAAACAGTATTGTTGGTGAATAAGCACTCGATCTATCAGATGCCGAGCTATTGACAATTAATTAAACACTTTGACAAATTGACGTGTGACTAAGTACGTATAGCTAGTCTACTATCATAGTACTGCATCTATTCCATTTTTGCCGACCATTTAATTTCTAGGAGGTATCCTCCATTTCGAAATATTTGACACCGTTGACTTTTTAGCACAGGTTTGGACCGTTCGTCTTAATTCAAAAAATTTTAATGATATATGTAAATTATATGCCTACATAAAAATATATTAACAATAAATCAAATTATAGGAAAATAATTAATAATTACTTAATTTTTTGAATAAGACGAACGGTCAAAACATGTGATAAAAAGTCAACGCGTCAAATTTTCGAAACGAGGAGTAGCATGTATAACTCAGCCTTTTATTTCAGAGCATGCATCGTCGACGGGAAGTAATAGAGAAGTACACGTACTCAGTCAAGCGCAGCACGCGGCATGCCGCGTTGAAACTTGATTTGCGCACATTCGTGCATGGAATTTATCGATTTTCATGATGCAGTGGTTTGATGAATGCAGTTGGAAGTCTTGGCTTGACAATGTAACGTAGCACTAGTTTAGTGAAAAATATATACTAGCTACTAGTCATTGATTATATATATAAGACGTTTTACAGTGCCCCCACAGCTGTGAGTAGTAGCGTAGCAGATTATTATCTGAGCGTTGTTTTTCATAGGTATTTTAATACTCCCTCCGTATTTTAATATATTACGCCGTTGACTTTTCGATCGACATTTGACCATTTGTTTTTATTCAATTTTTTTTTGCAAATATGAAAATATTTATGTCATGCTTAAGAACATTTGATGATGAATCAAATCAATAAAATAAATGATAATTACATAAATTTTTTGAATAAGACGAATGGTCAAATGTTGGATAAAAAGTTAACGGCGTCATACATTAAAATAATATAGATATAGTACTTTCTCAATTTTGGTGGAAGGTTATTTCATAATTTCGTATGTTTTCATAGGTTTGCTGCAAGGCCATATTGCCGTCGCCATCCCATCGACACGCCGCCGCCGTCGCTCTCCCTGTTCATCGCGCAAGTGGTGACCACGTGCGCCGCAGCGCCGCCCCTCCATATATAAACCTAACGCCGGAAAACCGTCGCCGTGTGTGTTTCGACGATTCTAAATTGAAAAGGAACTAATCCAATCTCCATAGAGCACATCGTTAAAATCACACTATAAATATTGTCAGAAATGCATGAGATTGCTTTGATAGGTCTGTAATGGAGTTTTCGCAAACTTCCCAATCCCCTTATTGATGAACCCACATACGCCCAACCGTGCGGCATTTATGCAGTCCCACTGCCTTCTTCGCTCGCCGCTGCAGTAAACCAGGAGCTATGGCTTTGATAGCAACTGTGCTGGTGCCTTCCGGCAACCTCGCCGTTTTGATTGCTGCTCATCTCTTTGATACGTCGAGGAAAGAGTAATAATTAACAAGTTTAGGTCAACAAAGTATACGAATCTACACGCTGCCATATAGTTCATTTCTACTCTACCCCTCCCCAATTTCTACCGCACACTACTATCACTACAATCAGATGTAGTATAGACTGATCTAGTCCATTGGATCCAATGGAATGGATGGCTCACATCTATTTCAGGGTACCGTAAAAAACATCTAGTGGGGGAAGTAAATTGGTGATGTTTACTTTGATAATTGACTTTAATTACAAAACAGTTTAATTGCCTCCCATCACAATCAAAATATAAATCGAGTTATGGTCAATGCCCTCAACACTCATCTTCTCTTGTTTTTTTTTTTTCCTCTTCCTGATGATGATTTCCTCAAGTACTAAATATAATTGTCCACAGGAACTATCAGTTGATGATGTGATATCCACCAAAGAGGCCAATTCGATCTTAATCCTAACGCCCAACTGTATTACGAATTATTATTGGAGGTAGAAATTAGCTTCTATCCATTAACCCTTTGAAAGGAACAAGAGTAATATCAATATGCAATACGGTGTACGCATGCATTGAAGCGCCTATAAATTAGAGCACAATGGCAGAGCATTCTTCTTATCACAGTCTAGCTAGCTCAACTGATCGTCAGAGATGGCTCTCAAGAATCTCCTTCTGCTTGTCTTCCTGACTGCTCTGCTTTTCTTCTTCCTGGATGTAGCTCACGCTAGAGAACTCTCTGAAGCCAGTGGTTTGTAACGATGACCCCTGTCTCCCTCTCTCTCCTTCAATGGCTTAAATTAATATTCAAGCAAGCTATCTATTTGAATATGATATAAAACATGAATAAAATTGTAAGTTCGCACCAGTAATGCATGTGTTCTATTGTTTTATATTTAGGCAAGAGTCATTTATATGTAAAATATGACTATTAAACGACAAGTCTAGAATCTTGTGTATGCAGAATCTGAGGGGAAGAATGTGAAGCCTTCAGGACGCCAGGGTCGACGATCAAAAGTGGGAGGTGGATATTCATCACGGTGGAGGATACGGATACGGTGGTGGTATGGTGGAGGATATGGACGTCCTGGTATGGTGGTGGGTATGGTGGAGGATATGGCCACCTGGGTATGGTGGGTAATGGAGGTGGATTCGTAGTGGATTATGGCTGGCGGATAGGTCATGCTGGCCACGGTGGAGGAATGGGGGTGGGTAGCGGAGGTGGTACGGTGGAGGATACGGTGTTGGCGGTGGTATTGGTGGTGGTGGAGCTACGGAGGAGGACAAGGTGGTGGTTGGCCTTGATAAGTAGCCGAAAAGAGACATATATACTCTATTAAATAAGTCAATTATGACAAACTGCTTGAGTATGCATGTATCTTCCAACATGTATTCTAGCTTTGAGCATAATAATATGGTGTATTTAAAAAGATTTATATCTCTCTTTTCTTTTTTCTTTCGAAAACTATAGCGAAATTGCGCTTTATTTTATTAAGGAGAGAGCAAAATACATGTGCAAGAAAAAAGAAAATAACAAAACCACTCAAAAAGGAACTGATTGTGATGCATGGATGTCCTGCTAAACACCACAAACTACTAGTCTCTCCGGACATGGCTGCAAAGACCACTGTAACATATTGGGTTAGCTCCATCAAGCACACGTTATTGCGATGCTTCCAATTTTTTTAAGCAACCGAAAATGACCAAAAGTGTTCAGCCCATTCCTCATCTCTTTAGGGCTCTTTTGATCATTCTCACACCAATCCTGCGAAGTTGACTCTGAAGGTTGAGGTGCAATAGCACCTAGGTTCAGTCTCCCAAGGATCAAGGCCCGTATTTGCCACGACAAACACAAAGAAACAAGAATATGCTGCATTATCTCTTACTCTTGATCACAAAGGGGGCACACGGCCAAATGAGGTAATTAAATTACATTGGGCTAAACGATTACCTGTCCAACTACTGATCTTACTAGCCAACCAAATGTAAAATTTGCAACGGAGGGGTTGGGAGTTGCAACTCTTCAAATTCTCCTCTAGGGTGCTAACATGATAGACCTGAGAAAATAAGCTTCATAGACCGACATACTGTGTGAAGAGCCAGCCCCTTGTCAGTTTCCATTTGTGCTCATCCAGGACCCCTTGTTGCAAGACCAATCCATCAAGTAAACCCCAAATACCTAGGTACTCAAAAATAGTAACATCTCCTCTAATATCCATAATATCCACCACCCAAATCCTATTGCTCAAGGCTTGTGCTACTGTGCACTGTTTGCTTAGACTTCCTTTTTTTTGCGAACGCGCTTGCACGTCAATATATTAGAAAGAAAACAGTTTTGTTACACAATGCAATCAGCCAGACTGGCATATGCCAAGGAAAGGAAAAAAAACAAAACAAAAACCGAAGCTAGGGCAGAGCCATGCCACACTCCCAAGAAATCCAAAACAAAGTATCCTTAGACTTCCTGGAAATCAACTTGATAAGATGAGCCAATTCGGTGACAATTCTGTCATTTAATCACCGCAAGTCCATAACAAAGTATTATGGCCATACCGCTGAAGTGCTGAACATATCATAAGGCCATGTACAATGGTGTGTACTAACAGTCTCTCTTCGTTTCCATGTAAGTAAAATTGATGATGTGGGAGAGAGAGGGGAGGAAAGAGAAAGATGGTTGCGCTACGCATGACAACAGCTTAGAATCGACTTTTAATTATTAAAGGAGAGAAGGATAGTAAAACAATATTTTGGTGCATTAATGGTTAAGACTTCTTGTTGTTTCAATTATTATAGGAGTATAGTCTCTAAGTGGTACGTATTAACTAAGAGACCTTACATCAGGTTTTACCTTTGTACATACCCTAAGCATCGCATGCATGGCACTTGAATAGGCAACCTTTCCAATGTCGAGTACGGTCAGTTATTATTATTATTATTATTATTTGCAACCAAAGCCACCTAATACACAAAGCCCATCCAAGCCTTTCCAAGTTATGAATACCCAGGAAACAAGGCAGTACCACCATTCTCATTCTATTGCCCTTTTGATAGGAAACCCATGTGTCCCTTGTCATTAGCTTTGACAACCTATTTGGGTAGATCCATTGACATCATCTATCTATCTATCTATCTATCTATCTATCTATACCTATACTAATTAGGTACTTTCTATGAGCTTCCACGTTAACCAGAGGGATCTAGCCATTGATTCAGTTAATCACAAAATTAGAGCCATAGATCATGTTTAATATCATGGGCTTGAGTTGGAGGCCCACATCAATCTGTTATTAAGGCCTGAACGTATTGTGCATTTAGGATATTGTCAGTTTCGAGTTGTCTTGTTGGTTTTGGATGTTTCCTTCAGGGATTTGACTTCTAGATGGTTTCTATTTATATAGATACTATTGTTATGCTAATGTGAGTCAAGTTGGGACGAACTTGTGCTCAGAATATGGTTTCTTGGTTGTTGCATGTGTAGGTGTTGCTTGAGGCCTCGGTAGAGTATTGCCCATGATAGATCAGAGTCGGCTTGGGAGAAATAAATATCCAGAGATCAAGAGATCATGTGAGATACTAAAAGGCTAGAGAACAATGCACGTGGTGATGAAGAATCCAATGGTTTACAAGAGGGATTATGTACATATGAAAATAGTAGTCGAATTTGAAAGGGAGTCTGAATTCAGGAAGATTGATAGAGATAAGGAAAGGGATAAGTTGTATACTTGCAAGAGAGGGTTTCTCGCGTGGTTGGCAGTCCTAAGTTGTGTTAGATTCGTGGGCTTTGCACAGCCTATCTTCTGTATAAATAAAGAGGTAGGGTGTGGCCTCCCGATATCGGTTTTAGAGATACTTGAGTTGAGAGAATGTTAGAGTTTCGAGTTTAGTTCGAGATTGCTGTTAGCGCACTTTGTAAACATTAGTTGATGCAATAAAGTCAAGATTCAATCTACATATTCGAGTTTGTCATCTACCAGTGTTTTCTGGATCCCGACGGGAGTGCGGCGGTCTAACTGCAGGTGCGCACGCGGTCTAAACGGCCAGACAACAGCGGTCTGGCCGGTGGGTAGTGGGCGGTGTGACCGGCGGTGACAGGATTTCGTCAACTACTCCGTTTGAGGTAAATCTTTTATTCTGTAAAAGATTTTGGGTTTTTGGCTTTCCCTACCATTTACCTCCTTTGGTAAGTTTGTATATAGAAAAAAAACAAACAAGAACATATTTTTTTCTCCTCTCTTATTTTGTTAAATAAGTCAATTATGACAAACTTGTTTGAGTATGCATGTTGCTAGTAGGAACATTGTATAGTAGCAAGAAACTAGAAGAGCATCATGTTTGGTCTCTTCTTATATATGTATATTCCTTCCAACATGTATTCTGGCTTTAAGCATAATAATATGGTATATCTGAAAATATTTATATCTCTCATTTCAAAAAATACAAACGGAAGAGCTCTATATTTCTAGGCTATTGACCCTTTCGCTTATAATATAGTCTACTGGTAGCATAACTAATCTAGATGGTTCATTTTTTTAATCTAATGGGCCGTATCTCTTTATATTACCGTATCAACTACTGGTAGTAGAATATTTTTTTTCAACTGATAGTAGAACTTATAAATAATTAGTTGAGATTACTTCTACTATGATAATTAATACTGGTAGTAAAATAGTATCATTAGAGAGTATTGTAAAATTAGTCCTTTAGTTTTTGGATGAGCTTCAACATACTTAGATGTTCTTCAAAATATCCATCACCTCTTTCCAACCCAATCATTAATATTGTAGGACCTGTACATGGGTGTTCTCAGACAATGTATAGCAACCCCCACCCATCCTTCGATGGCAAAACATGAAACTGAAGCTGATTTGTTCCTCTCATGCCTAACCAAGGGTAGCCCACATTGCTAAAATCATTCGCCTTCCCCCATCTACCTCCTCTCACTATGCGATGCTTGGATGCCGCCGATACCCCATCAACCGGATGCAAGGGGGCAAGGATAATCAACAGCACTACAAGAAGTTTGAATTAGGTCCAACCAAGAACAGCAGGCCCTCTCCATGCAAGCATCTCTGCCCTGGGTGTGGGTACTTGGCGCATGTGCGCTAGGAATGAAAAGTAATGCACACCCATATCTCTTTATTCATCCACGCAAGTATGCGGCACATATAGTACCTCGTCCAGCCTCATGGAGCCTAGCTTCCCAACTCATTCCGAGATAAAGGCGTACTCCGATTCTAAAATCCGCTCCAACCCCATGCATGATTTAGAACTCGCATCTAGTGCCTCAAACTTTCATCTCAAAAATCACAAACTTCCACCTCAAAGATATGAAACTTTCACATAAAATCACAAGAACATTCAGTCGAAGTCAAAACTTTCATCTCAAAATCACAAAACTTCCAATTTGAAAATTTTGAAACTTTCATCTCGGTCACAAAAACTTTCAATTCAAATATAAAACTTTCTCTAATTAAAAATCTCAAAACTTTCAATTCAAATATTTTCAGGGTTTTTGTTGGAATTATTTGAGTAGTAGAAGTACTTTTAATAAATGAAAGATCATTTCAGCATTTATTGAAATTAAAAATCTAGTTATAATCCTCCTCAGTTTGGGCCGATTCCGGCCTATCTTTCCGCTCGACTCATCCCTCCTTCGTGAAGTCCAGTTTGCTTCCCCATTTCCCTCCTCTCTCTTATCTTGCTCACTGATGAGGCTGGCTGCCTGTTTCATATTTAAGGACGCATGCTATATGCCAAAAACAAAAACAGTATAAGCTACTCTCTCCGTTTCAAAATGTTTGACACTGTTGACTTTTTAGTACGTGTTTGACCATTTGTGTTATTCAAAAAATTTAAGTAATTATTTATTTTTTTTCATATCATTTGATTTATTGTTAAGTATACTTTCATGTACACATATAGTTTTATATATTTCATAAATTTTTTTTAATAAGACGAACGATCAAACATATGCTAAAAAGTCAACGGTGTTAAATATTTTAAAACGGAGGGAGTATTATTAACGGATGCACATGATACCACCACTAGCACAGAACCCACCATCCATCACGGGTGCTAACCCTCATCTGTGATGGATAAAAGCGTGGTCAAGGATGTGTGGTCGCTGATGTAAAAAACCCATGCGTAACGTGTGAAGATCAGACACATTTGAGTTTGACCTCTAACGGTTTACATGTTAACACCCGTCATCGATGTACTCTAAATGTGAAAAAAATAACCAAAAATGTTAATCCTTGGTCTTTGATGTCGCATTAAACACAATCACAAAACCATTAGTTAGGTACATTTAATTGTTCGGATCTCATATTACAATGTAACAAAATCTCTTGCTAAAAAGAAAAAACCATCTCCCTCAGCTGATTCACATTAATCACAAAAAGCAACCCTCAAATCATCTCCCCCTGTTCCCCACAATCATCAAGTAAGCAGATTCACATGTACAAAGGCAATACAAATCAAAAAAATGTGGACAATAGACACAGAATTGCAAATGTTTAGGAAAGTGACGAAAATATTTCTCACTTCAGCTGCAGCTACCTGCAGGTGCTTCAAATTAATCTGTAGCGAAACATGGGTACTACTTGCAAACGAATCAAGAAGATGGTCTGGTGGGATGAGGTGGCGGCGGCAGTGTACTGTCTCGGTGAGATGGATCTGGCGATCCTAACCCTAGCGGCGTCGGATCCAAGCAGCGTGCCGATCATGTCTTTTTGGAAGCCACTTACGGCTTTTGTGAGAGTTGAGTTTACAAAGAAGTTTGAGTTTCGAGATTAGTCAAATTTTTTGAGAGGAGTGCTTTTATTGTACTTTGCAAAAATGAATAGAAGTAATAAACTTCAATCAACTTTTGAGAGTTCTTCGATTTGTATTTGCTCATTTGCATCGATCACACCGGCGAGTGGATGGTGGTCAGACTGGCAGTTTCACGTTGGTCAGACCAATGGTGGTTCGGCGGTTAGACCGGCAGCAGCGGTGGTGACAAGTTTTGGTCGTTCAGTGTGCACGGTCAGACCCACCCACAAGGCTTCACCAATGTTGGTATTTGTCGCGTACACAAATAAATCTGTAAGCGCACTGATACCGCCATAACACTTCCCCTTAGAGTATTACAAATGTATTGTACACAAGGAACGTATGTGTATATCTACGAACTAGATACAAGCATTCGATGAACAATTACTTTATAAAATAAGCATTCGATGAGGTACAAGCAAGAAGAAGACTAATAGCTCCGGCGCTTCTCCAGAACTCCGGTGGAAGAATTCCGACAAACCCGACACTTCTCTGAAAGTTCTCGGTGAGAACTATGATACTTTGGGGTACTCCTTCTAGAACTTCCCCTCACTCTCTCACTAACACCACATACTAAAGCAAAGCCTAACACTTGAGTTGATGTTGTGTGTTTTCCATGTGAGTGAAGACCTCCTTTTATAGTGTGTTATGACTGTTGGAATGGCGATTACTCCTACGCAACCGCAATTGGGAGAGCATCAGGAACCTACATGTGGAAGGCCAGGATGGGCGGCCAGTATGGTTGTTCGGCACTTTGGCCAAACTGTGGGCCCCACTTGCTGGCTGCTCCTTCGGCTAGGAGGCTAGCAGTGGGCCCCTATGGTGGTTAAGGATGGTGTGTTCCCACTTTAGGTTAGTTTTGACTATCATGTGGGCCCTCCAATTCTTGTACTTGCGTGTGATTGGTCAGAGATTCATTTTGTTGCATGTTGGGTCTATTTTCATCCATAATTGACATGTATACATATATATACCAAAGCTAGTGGAAATGGTTATTAGTAAACCCCTACTACTAAGTTTCGATATAAAACTTTATTTTGTGTATACATGAGTTAACGACTAAAGTTTGCACTGAGTGACCGTCAACAACCAGTAAGGTTGAAGGTGTCTGTGTGGTCAGACCGACTTGTCAACTCCGGTTAGACCGATCTTCATAGTTTTTTGACGGTAACTTTTATTTTTGCTAAAAGTTTTTGATTTTTGGTGTTCCTACCATTCACACCTCACTAGTAGGTCTAGTTCTCGGTATTCAATCCTACATGCACGTGTATGGAATCATATATAGTGTGCTGAGAATTGAACTTACAGAAGTTAGATTCAGATAAGCATAGCAACATAATACACTGAAAGGAGATGATTTTGCAATATATTGGGGATATTGGTTACAGAGAAGAAGGAAACAACAGAAGAAAAATAGGATGTTTATCCTTTTGAAGCAAAGAAGAACGTACAAATGTTAGGGAACCGGACTTTTTCTATGCTACTTACTGTCGTCACCTGTTCCCATGGTTCACAGTATACATATGCGAAGTACACATAACACCATGGACAAAACATGCACTGCACATGCATCTATTCATCACTTCCTGCCTTAACAGATCTAGTATCCCACTTAAGGTTTGTATCTATTGATGATTCCCTCATCCATTTCTATCTCAGGTGCGAGTGTCTGACAGAGTGACAGCCTCAAAAACGGTTTCTCTGATCACTACGCTGATTTCAATTGGGTCTGTCAAATGGAGTGATCAGTCGGCGTGATGTGCTTAATTTCTTGATGGATCAGAAGACTCGGCAGGAGCCAACATGGAGCTGTTCCAACACTACCTGCCTTTCTATGCAGCCAGTGCACTGTGATATGCCGGTAGGCACACAGTGCAGGTAAAATCATGTTTAGAGTAAGCTCCGACCGATATCCTGATACCTTGCATTCCGAACAGTCATCCTGCTTGTTTTTTTTCGATCTGATTGTTCATGGCCATCTTTTCTTGCTACTTCCTCCGTTTCACAATATAAGACTTTCTAGCATTGCCCACATTTATTTATATGTTAATAAATCTAGACATATGTATGTGTTTAAATTCATTAATATCTATATGTATATAGGCAATGCTACAAAGTCTTACATTATGAAACGGAGGGGGTATGTTATACTGGCTGATGAGTGATGAGGTTGGCTGGCTGCTACATATTTAACGACAGATGCTATATTCCCAAAAAGAAAAACACAACTTACCATTAACTCAGCGGATTTTTCGTACGAATGTTAAATGAGAGTCGACACCGCTCTTTCGCCTTTCTCATTTAGCAAAGGAAAGTGATGGGCTCTATTTTTATTTTACTGCCTCCTCTTTTATTTTTTTATCGGATGGTTAATGTCCATTCGCCCATTGTTTGCTTGTGAATCCATTGACTCAACATATGATGTGGCTCATCTTTGTGACATCTTGGAATTTACTTTTCACTAATACAAATTACTCCCTCCGTTTCATAATGTAAGTCATTCTAGCATTGTCCACATTCATATAAATGTTAATGAATCTAAGCATATCTCTATGTCTAGATTCATTAACCTCTATATGTATGTGGACAATACTAAAATGACTTACATTATTAAACGGAGGAAGTAGTTACCACCCTACAAACATCTATCAATCTCAGCAACCCCATCAATTTCAATTAAGGGTGACCTTCTCCCATTCTTAGCTCTGATAGAGGGCTCACCAACCATGTCAGTAACCAGAGCAAAGACTCAAAAATAAAGAGCTGCATGGGATTGAGTGATCATGTCCATCCCCTCACCAAAGGAAACAGGACACACATGCGCGCATTGATACATTTGTTCTGTGTTGGGTTGCCCTGCATAATTTTTCATGCTTTGATCCGTTCTTTCTTCTCACCAAAGGCACAGCAATCTGCCTTTGCTCTGCTTCGGTTCCCCAGTTCTAGTTCCTGAGCCGGTTTTCACTTTTTTTTGTATCCTGCCATGGACATTGTGCTCATTTCCTCTACCATATGTGGAAGATATAGAAAAATTTCGACAACAAAAATCATGTGGACTATGCTATTCTGCAGAAAACAAACCATGGAAACTAATTAAGATGAGGATTAAGTCATCCCTGATCAGTACAATTATCTCATTCTTCACGCACGCAAGTAAAAAGGTCGACCTGCAAATACCATCCTGGCATCCTACCATCTGTCAACTATAAACCTCCAAACATGTCCAGGGACTTAATCATGGTGACAGAATGTCCCAGCCCTCGTACTATCTACTACTACGTATGCAAGCCATTTTGAAGCATACAATGATCAGCGCGCCTCCACTCATTGTCTTGCTGGTCTAGAGCACTCAATACCGAGATGTTATGCAGTGACTGAATGGAGGATGTGTTATTGCCTTCCTTACCTGCACGATGGAATGTTCAGGGAGGTGGCCATGTACGTAAAACTGGGCCTAGAATAACCTTCCGATTCTCCTGGCTGGTGTTGCTATCCTGGTGACTTCCATTCCAATGGCTACCATCATATTTTCTAGGCAACTCAGTCAAAATTAGCTACCAGCCTATAAACATCTATCAATCTCAGCAACCCCATCAATTTCAATTTTCAATGGTGACCTTCTCCCATTCTTAGCTCTGATAGAGGGCCCACCAACCATGTCAATAACCAGAGCAAAGACTCAAAAATAAAGAGCTGCATGGATTGAGTGATCATGTCCATCCCCTCACCAAAGGAAACAGGACACACATGCGCGCATTGATGCATTTGTTCTGTGTTGGGTTGCCCAGCACAATTTTTCATGCTTTAATCCGTTCTTTCTTCTCACCAAAGGCACGGCGATCTGCCTTTGCTCTGCTTCGGTTGTCCAGTTCTAATACCTGAGCCGGTTTTCACTTATTTTTTATCCTGGCGTGGACGCTACGTACAATTACAGCTCAAATTACTTCGGATCTTTCCAGAGGCATTTGGGATTTCCTCTACCATATGTGGAAGATATAGAAAAATTTCGAGAACAAAAAACATGTGGACTATGCTATTTTGCAGCAAACAAATCATGCACTCCTAAAAAACGATTTTCCTGGATGAACCCCTCGTCAGATTCCAGACGGTCCATAACTGACCGCGTCTGAAAAAATCATCCTCTCATTTTTGTGTGTGGATCCTTAAGATGCACGCACGTGAAAATGATTTTCGCGGGCAGTTCCTTAAGAGGTCCACACGCAAAAATAAGCCTATTTTTACGTGCGGACCCTTGAAAGGCCCGCACGCGACTATCATCTTAAGAGCACCGCGAGCGAAAATCCCCTCCCTCCTCAGGCATTTTCCCCTCTCAACCACTTCAAAAATTCTATCTTATCGTCTCCACCTACTCGTTGTTATCCTATTTCTTTTATCTCTCTCTGGTCTCTTCTCCCCACAGGCGTGGGGCGTGGTGATGGGCGCGAGGCGGCCGGCGGTGGCCGGGAACGAAGGCGAGCGATAGGCGCACGGCGGCCTGCGATGGCCGACGGCGGCTAGGAGCAGCGGCGGGCAGCGGACTCGTGCGGACTCCCCTGTGGAGGTGCCCCTCGCCCGCCCGGCCGAATCTGGAGGG
>CM020187.1:9425761-9444124 GCA_009805545.1 Oryza longistaminata | reverse complement strand
GACTACGGTCGAAGAGTGTTGTGCTTGCCAATGCCTTCTTGGTCTATGCATCCGGATGTTGAGCAAGGCAAACTGGGCAAGTAAAAACAGGTCTAGAATAAAGAAGTTATCGGCTTCATATCCTGATGCCTTGCATTCCGATCAGCTATCGTCACCTATCTAGGAAGCTCAACAAATTTCTCTGGTTGCTCTTGGTTCCCAGTTTCGTCTAATTCTCATCTTTGCACAGCGTATTGGTTTTTATGCTGCATGATATATAGCACCGGTATGTATAGGGCAGCCATTGGTCGGTCAGGTTTTTTACTGAATTAGCTGGAGAATTTGCAGCCATTGAAAAGCTGAACGAGCCAATCCCAGCTAGCCCTAAACAGCTAAACCTGCACGGCATCATATTGTGTTATGAACTGAGGTTACGGAAGTTAGCGCACTAGCGTAGCAACATAACACACGTACGATAGCTTACATAATTTGGCAAAAGATTGGGGATTGATTATAGAGCAGGAAGGAAACAACGAAAGAACAACACAATGATTTCCTTTTTGCACTACACTAGCCAAAGTCACCTGTGACGGGCCCAAACCCTCACCTTTAACGGCTTTGCGTTGGTCAGTGATCAGTGGTCACTGGTAAGTCCAGTCACCTTTGATGGGTGGCCGGCCGTCAGTGGTGACATTCACCTCTGACGGGCAAGTTAATAGAAGGTCGTCAGAGGTGTTGGTCTCAGTTAGGACCCGTCGGAGGTTATGGAGCGCATTCACGCGATAATTTTTAGTTTCTAAAAGGAATATATATATGCAAATTACACGAAAAAGCAGAGACAAAGCACTGCTCATGCATTGATCTCTTCCTGCCTTAACTGATCTTAATTAGTATCTCACTTAAGGTTTGCATTAATTTGTGCTTCTTACATTCTTTTTCTTTCTCGGGTATGAGTGTGCGACATAGTGACAGTCCCAAAGATGGGGTCCTCTCACTACGCCGATGGACTACCTATGAAATTAGACATTTGGACCGGAAGAAACAAGTGATCGGTCTGCGTAAAGCTTAATTATTCCTTGCTTGATGGTTCCGGAGACTTCGAAGGAACCAACATGGACCTAGCTGTTCCAACCCCGGATGCATTTCGGTGCACCCAGTGCACTGTGATACGCCGCTAGGTCCGTACGGGTAAAAACGTGTTTAGAGTAATGCACTTGTTGGCTCCGACCAGCATCCTGATGACTTGCATTCCTAATTAACAGCTATCACACTTGTTCCTCTGGTTGCTCGTGTGGCCATCTTTTCTAGCCTATCTTGTTAGCTGATGAGGCTGGCTCCTACTTGTTACATATATGGCAAATGTACGTAGGATACTAAAGAGAATTTCTCACCCCAAAAGCTATCCAATAAGGTAAGAGGCTCTCACATTTATATATTAGGCCATTTACCTTTCACTATAAAAAAACCCTTATAGGGACCAGTCTTATAGGTGGCGATTCATTTAAAACCGACACCTATAGCCCTTTTACCACATCTACACCATGAAAAAAATAGAACCGGCACCTTTAAACATTATAGGTGTCGGTTCTATCAAAAAACCGGCACCTATAGTATAGGTGCCGGTTTTCTAAATAGAACCGTGTCAATAAATATAGGTGTCGGTTCTATTTGAAAAACCGGCACCTATTAAAAAAACCGGCCTTATCCATCCACCCACCACCCGTGCCAACCTTATCCATCCAATCCACCCACCACCCAACACAGCCACACAGGTCAGCGCCATCCATCTCTCTCTCGCCTATACACTACAACAAAACAACCCAAAGGAGACATCTTATTTGTAAGATAGAGACGTTTTATTTCGTCTCCCACAGATAACTGAGACGCTTTTATAAAGCGTCGAAGGATCGTCTCTGTTTGCACCGTCTCAAAATTATGGAGACACTTTTTAAAGCGTACCTATATTATTTAAGACGTTGCTAGAGACGTGTAAATTGCATCTCTACAAAATATAGAGACGCTTTTATATAGGCACGCACATCTTAATATATTTGATATTAATGCTTTCATCTGGGCTCGAACACAGCATCTGCAGGTTGCAAAGTTCATGCACTAACCAAGTCATTAACGTGACAATCTTGAAGGTAAATAGATAGTTTTTTTTATATTGCAACTCTTGATGAGGACATCACTTCGTCGGATACGCTCATAACTTCACACGCTCCAATGATAATTCCAAGTCCTAAGTCCAGTTCGGCCTCCGGAGACAGCACTGACTTCAAACGGACCTAGCACCTTCATGCCAACTCCGATTTGGGTGATCTTGGACTTCGTGGAAAGCTTATCTCGCTACCTTTCAAACGTATCTGGTCTCATGTCCAAATTCATCTCGAGTCAACGGAAATCGCCAAAACAAGACAGTGCTGTTGCTGAAACCGAATTTGGGCCTTGGGCCTTGTAATAGACTAGGCCCATCTCGGAAGTGTCTTCCTCCACCTCCACGAATTAGCACTTAACCCTAGCTTTATTTTCTTCTATAAATAGCTTTGTACATCCTCAAAAACAAGTGGTTTTGTTTAGTTGAATTTTGCCAAGTGCCATTCACCTTGTCTCTAGTCCTCGCTCGATTAGTCGGCGACTATTGATTCAGAGCCCCCAATAGTTGGTGTGTTGATTTGCCGGGTCGATTAGATCTACCACTTCAATCGCAACTATTTCTTTGTGCTTAATCACCTATTCGCAATATTTAGATTGCATCTTATCTTGTTCTTGCAGTGTTCTCTCGTTTGCATTGCAGGGATCATCAACCGCGCGTCACGGTTGGTACGACATCGTTTGTGGTGTAGCGATTGCACGGCGTCCTGGACTTTTTCTGGTTGGTAGCCACGTCGCAAGCGTCGCACTCGATCAAAGCGAGAGTTATCCCCTCACCAGAAGATCGGGCCACGAGAGAGAGCGTCATCATGATGACTAGTTTTCATCATGTACTTTAAAACATAGGAAGAGAGTCAAGCCTAACAGTATAAATTAGTGAAACTAGTCGCGTACCCGTAGGTAGCAAACACTTACTTGAACAGATAAGCAAGCCTGCAGCCACACAATGGCACAATGCATTTGTGCAATTTAGCTTCAACTAGAGGATATCGCTTCAGTCAAGATGGACAGATGAGTGTAGCTGTTGGAATGGAAGGCATCAGGATGCTGGTGACATCTGATTCCAAGCTTTGTCGTGCACGGTGTGACTCCTTCAACTCTCCTTTGCTTTGCTTGGTTTGTAGGCCATGCAGTAGTAGATGCGCAGCATCACACTAATCTTAACTATTAAAAAGTGAATCTCATAAGGGAACAAGAATGGGCATGCAAAAAGAGAATACTAGCTGTCGGATTAACAAATAGAGAAAACAGACGGATAAAGGAGGATGTTATCTGGAGCTTTCAAACAACTACCTCACACGAGAAAAGAGTCAGAGAGCAAAGAAAAGACACAGAAGTAAAGAAAGGAAATAGATGGCACCATTCAAACAAAAGATAGAAACAAAAAACCATCGAATGAAGCTCTATTATTCTATGTCAAAAATTAAACCTATGGGAATGAATAGCACTAAGTATAAATCACTTAATCTCATGCTGCCGGCTTGCCAACGATTTGATTGAATCACATGTCATATTTAAGTTTTGAGATAAATGCATGATTTTACTATTGGTAAAAAAAAGAAAAAGAAACACAGAGGCTAAAACGAGAATTTTCTCGCTTCTTGGCCCAAACGGGCTCTCAACTTTCTACTACACACGCATCGAGAGTGAAAAACCAATATCTGGTCCTTTCCTGCTCATTGATATGCCCATATAGGGAGAACTGTACGTGGAGTCAAGTTCTTGCTCGCTCCCATGCTTTCTCTCGCATTGGGTTTAGAAACAAAAATGAAAAAAATGATCAGGACTTTTTATTCTTCCAAACTACTACCTCTGTTTCAAGTTATAAGATGTTTTGACTTTCGTCAAAATCAAACTGCTTTAAATTTAACTAAGTTTGTAGAAAAAATAATAACATTTTCAACCCAAGACAAATTTATTATGAAAATATATTCAATTATTGATTTAATGAACTAATTTGATATTATAAACATTATTATATTTGTCTATAAACTTAGTCAAACTTAAAGTAGTTTGACTTAGACCAAAGTCAAAACATCTTATAACCTGAAACGGAGGGAGTACAATTAATGGATCTTTCTATCTATGATATCTTATTATAATGTATTAATTGCAATTTTGTATTCTTGAGAATAATACCATATGAAATACCAATACATATATACTATATCTACTACCAACACACCGGGAACTAGCAACCAAACATAGACGATGTTTTCTTTCTAGACATGTGTACGGGCTAATTTAATTTGTAGGCACGCTTTATTAGCTAGAGCTGCATGCATGGCATGCCGTTGAACATCACGTACCCATGCAGTGCTTCTCAAGTGCTCCTCCCACACGGCCATATATATCCAGTCAGGCCCACCCATCATATGTTACTCGATCGATCGCTCGGGCTGTGTTTGTAGTACGATGTTGTGGTAAAGATAAATGCGGTAGTTACCGGAAAGGAAAAAGGTAAAGAAATAATCATACTAGACTGAGGAGGATCAGGTACATGACCACAACATCTGTACGACCAAGGGACGAACTAGCCCAGACAAACTGCTATTGACACTTAAAGAAATGAGAAAAATAAACTGTTTTGACCAATTATATTACCAATTATAATGAGTAATATAATTGGTCAAAACAGTTTATTTTTCTCATTTCTTTAAGTGTCAATAGCAGTTTGTCTGGGCTAGTTCGTCCCTTGGTCGTACAGATGTTGTGGTCATGTACCTGATCCTCCTCAGTCTAGTATGATTATTTCTTTACCTTTTTCCTTTCCGGTAACTACCGCATTTATCTTTACCACAACATCGTACTACAAACACAGCCCGAGCGATCGATCGAGTAACATATGATGGGTGGGCCTGACTGGATATATATATATATATGGCCGTGTGGGAGGAGCACTTGAGAAGCACTGCATGGGTACGTGATGTTCAACGGCATGCCATGCATGCAGCTCTAGCTAATAAAGCGTGCCTACAAATTAAATTAGCCCGTACACATGTCTAGAAAGAAAACATCGTCTATGTTTGGTTGCTAGTTCCCGGTGTGTTGGTAGTAGATATAGTATATATGTATTGGTATTTCATATGGTATTATTCTCAAGAATACAAAATTGCAATTAATACATTATAATAAGATATCATAGATAGAAAGATCCATTAATTGTACTCTCTCCGTTTCAGTTTATAAGATGTTTTGACTTTGGTCAAAGTCAAACTACTTTCAGTTTGACTAAGCTTATAGACAAATATAATAACGTTTATAATATCAAATTAGTTTCATTAAATCAATAATTGAATATATTTTCATAATAAATTTGTCTTGGGTTGAAAATGTTATTATTTTTTCTACAAACTTAGTTAAATTTAAAGCAGTTTGATTTTGACGAAAGTCAAAACATCTTATAACTTGAAACAGAGGTAGTAGTTTGGAAGAATAAAAAGTCCTGATCATTTTTTTTCATTTTTGCTTCTAAACCCTATGCGAGAGAAAGCATGGGAGCGCGCAAGAACTTGACTCCATAGTTCTCCCTGTCGACGTTTGATGTCGCGATTCCGATATTTACATAGTATGGGGATCGTTGGTACCAGGATATATGCGAGACTTAGGTAAAAGAGACAGAGACAAGGATTTTTATATAGGTTCGGGCCCCTGAATTGTCTGGTAATAACCCTACTCCTGTTGGCCGAAGCCGGTTGTTGCTCTTATTCACCATAATCACACCAGTACAATATTTGGGGTAGCTTATCTAACTGTTGTCGACTTGGCGGTCTGAAGTGCTGACTCGTAGTCGACAACAGGGTAGGTCTTGTCTTGGCATATGTCGGCTTGTATGTTAATCTTGTGTCTTGATCTATTGTTCCGTGTCCCCTCTCCTCCTAGGGGGCCTTGTATTTATACCCGTAGGTATCCTCTTGTCCAAGTAGAACTAGGAAAACTAGTATGGATACAATCCGAGTAGTCCTTGTCGTTTTCATGTAGAACCCTATTCATCCTTCCTTATGCGGTAACTCGATCCTCCTATATCCGAAGATTGTTTCCGTATAAGACATGGTATGTGATGAGTCCTGCCAAGATTTAGTCAACTACTATTAGGTATGTGGTATACATAACCCTGACACTCCCTATTTGGGCATATCAACGAGCAGGAAAGGAGCAGATATTGGTTTTTCACTCTCGGTGCGTGTGTAGATAGAAAGTTGAGAGCCCGTTTGGGCCAAGAAGCGAGAAAATTCTCGTTTTAGCCTCTGAGTTTCTTTTTCTTTTTTTTTACCAATAGTAAAATCATGCATTTATCTCAACACTTAAATATGACATGTGATTCAATCAAATCGTTGGCAAGCCGGCAGCATGAGATTAAGTGATTTATACTTAGTGCTATTCATTCCCATAGGTTTAATTTTTGACATAGAATAATAGAGCTTCATTCGATGGTTTTTTTTTTCTATCTTTTGTTTGAATGGTGCCATCTATTTCCTTTCTTTACTTCTGTGTCTTTTCTTTGCTCTCTGACTCTTTTCTCGTGTGAGGTAGTTGTTTGAAAGCTCCAGATAACATCCTCCTTTATCCGTCTGTTTTCTCTATTTGTTAATCCGACAGCTAGTATTCTCTTTTTGCATGCCCATTCTTGTTCCCTTATGAGATTCACTTTTTAATAGTTAAGATTAGTGTGATGCTGCGCATCTACTACTGCATGGCCTACAAACCAAGCAAAGCAAAGGAGTGTTGAAGGAGTCACACAGTGCACGACAAAGCTTGGAATCAGATGTCACCAGCATCCTGATGCCTTCCATTCCAACAGCTACACTCATCTGTCCATCTTGACTGAAGCGATATCCTCTAGTTGAAGCTAAATTGCACAAATGCATTGTGCCATTGTGTGGCTGCAGGCTTGCTTATCTGTTCAAGTAAGTGTTTGCTACCTACGGGTACGCGACTAGTTTCACTAATTTATACTGTTAGGCTTGACTCTCTTCCTATGTTTTAAAGTACATGATGAAAACTAGTCATCATGATGACGCTCTCTCTCGTGGCCCGATCTTCTGGTGAGGGGATAACTCTCGCTTTGATCGAGTGCGACGCTTGCGACGTGGCTACCAACCAGAAAAAGTCCAGGACGCCGTGCAATCGCTACACCACAAACGATGTCGTACCAACCGTGACGCGCGGTTGATGATTCCTGCAATGCAAACGAGAGAACACTGCAAGAACAAGATAAGATGCTATCTAAATATTGCGAATATGTGATTAAGCACAAAGGAATAGTTGCGATTGAAATGGTAGATCTAATCGACCCGGCAAATCAACACATCAACTATTGGGGGCTCTGAATAAATAGTCGCCGACTAATCGAGCGAGGACTAGAGACAAGGTGAATAACACTTGGCAAAATTCAACTAAACAAAACCCGATTGTTTTTCAGGATGTACAAAGCTATTTATAGAGGAAAATAAAGCTAGGGTTAAGTGCTAATTCGTGGAGGTGGAGGGAGACACTTCCGAGATGGGCCTAGTCTATTACAAGGCCCAAGGCCCAAGTTCGGTTTCAACAATAGCACCGTCTTGTTTTGGCGATTCCCGTTGACTCGAGATGAATTTGGACATGAGACCAGATGCATTTGAAAGGTAGCGAGATAAGCTTTCCACGAAGTCTAAGATCACCCAAATCTGGTTTGGCATGAAGACGCTAGGTCCGTTTGAAGTCAGTGCTGTCTCCGGTGGCCGAACTGGATTCTAAAACTCATTGGACTTTAATATCTTGTAGATCCTCTGTTCACTCGATGTATTCTTTGGCATGTTTTATATTTCTCATGCTTGGATGTATTCATATACTTGATGGTCACATCACATCAAGGTTTGATTTGGCTAAAAAAACAGTAAATTGCATGTGGACACATTAATCTCGCTGCCGTGCATCAAACATCGAGAACGCGAGACCACAGGACCGGAGAGAGTTGAACAATGCATGTCAACATTGACATCAAGAACTTACACTGAAAACATGTCATCCAAGGAAAAACATGTATAGACCAGTATCCCATTAGCACGATGCCTTCCATTCTAATTAGCTACCAGCCTACAAACATCTATCTATCTCTCAGCAACCCCATTACAATTTCAATGGTGACCTTCCATAATCAGCGCCTCCTCTTGATACCGAGATGTTATGCTCTGGCTGAATGGAGGATGCCACGTGGCCATCCTTGCCTGCGCGATGGAATGTCCAGGGAGGTGCCATTTACATTACGATTTAAATGGCTACATATATCCGGTTGGATATATAAGCCGGGTAAAAATACCCTTCTCTAGAAAAAAGGTAGCCATGTACGAACGAACTCTCCTGGTTGGTGTTAGTATCCTGCAGGTGACTTCCATTCTAATGGGCTACCATCATCTTTTCTAGGCAATTCAGCCAATTTCCATCATTACACTTTTCTTAAAAAAATGTAGCCATGTACATACGAACTCTCCTGGCTGGTGTTAGTATCCTACAGGTGAATTCCATTCCACTGTGCAACCATCATCTTTTCTAGGCAATTCAGCCGATTTCCCACATTGCTGGTGGCTGGCTCAGGTTGGTGTCTTCTACTCATTTAACCTCAGCTGCTCTGGGGAAAATGGTACACCTGTCAATTTTGTGTATTCCCCCAATCTAAGGGTGACGGATGAGGTGAGAAGTCCCAAATGCTCATAGGGTAGTAGGTCCCACATGTCATCTCCATCCATTATCTTTCTTTACCTGGAACAGGATGCACCAAAACTGCCCATTATCTAAAAGGATTTTCAGTAGGAATGTTGCATCAAATGGACAACCATTTTCTTTTGTCACTCAGCAAAGTATTCACACATGATACCAGTAGTGAAAAATTACTACTTCACCAGGAATATTTGGCTTTTAGGACAAGATTTGATAAAAATATTTTATTACAATCCATTTCTTTTATTCTTAAACTAGGAATTTAAGAAGTCATTAATGGTCAACTTTTTTTGAAAAATAATAACCGAATATTGTCCTAGATATCAAAGATTTAAAACTCACAAAGTAGTATTGCACTGATGGCACATATTTTGCGTCTTTCCATCAACCTTACCTTATGTCTGCAATGCTGAGAAATAAATGAAGTTGGGGTATGGAAGAAGAAGAGAAAGAACAAGTTGAGAACCAAGCGATCAGTAGTACAACTATCTTCAGCCAAACCAGTAAATGGCTGAACCATCCTATGGCAGCCATAAACTGCTATATATATAACCTGTACTCATTTCCTGTTGGAACCTGAAGTCATGGGTTTATGTAAAAAAAAAAATAGTGACAAAAATACATTGGTAATACGTTAATAACTTTGATTATTTGAGAACAGATTGGTGGTTTGGGACAAGAGCAGAAGGAAACAAAGTAAGAAGAATGGAAGGTAGCGGAACAGGCTAATACATTTTTCCATTTATTAATTGGATGATTTTAATCCCCTGCAGTATAGTGTCACCTGGTTCCAATGGTTCATGGAACATGTAACAAAGCACACAACACGCAACAAACTAAACAAACACACACTGTTGATCTCTTCCTCTCTTCATTGTTCTCACTAGGGGAGCATTGAGATGTAAAGCTCTTGGAGCATGGCTGGTGATTATCAAAGAAAATCTTAAAAATTGAACTCATTTAAACCGATTGTCCTATACTTTCTACTTTATAACCAATAGATTAGATTGATCTAAACAAATAAATCAGATCATACGTGATCAAGTCCGACCTCTGCTCCTCCTTTACAAACTGACTCTGAATATTGTTCGATATGGCTACTAGCGAAAGGATCTATTGATGTGCTGGATGGTGGGAAATGCTAAGCTGGACTTTGATCCCATGAGAATAGTCCATCAACGGAAAGATGTCATTTTTCTGCATATGTGCTCTGCCTTAAAAAAATATAAATATGCTTTATGTTGACTGATTACATGTGAATATACCTCCACTCATTGTTTAACCCGTCATATCTCTCTATACATGAATAATCGCCTCACTCTAATTAGAAATAAATAGATTGCTATGTCTAATATATTACATGAAACTCCTCAAAATTTATTACTGTCCTAAAATACGTAAAGACATCTATGGTATACAAGAAAAAGTTTTATTTGAAGTTTGAAAACTCAAAAAAAATATGCTAAATATTTTTTAAAAAATAAACACATGGTAGAAAATAGATAGGAATCAACTTCTTTATTGTAACATACTACCTCCGTCCCAAAATATAACAACTTTTAGCTATGAATCTGGACATATAGTTAGCTATATTCATAGTTAAAAATACTTATATTTTAGGACGGATGGAGTAGTATTTTTTAGTTTAAAATTTTATATGTTGTAAGGGTAATTAGCAGAAAATCGTAGCCAATGACCAAACAAATACATATTAAAAAAGGAGTCAAAGAATATTTGAAAAAACATCACCTACAAATAAACCATCGTAATAAAAATACAAGCAATATTAAATAAGGTGCCCGCGCATATGCGCGGGCTACTTTCCTAGTTATTTTAATAACTCTCATTGTGTACTCCAATTTTATTTTGGTAGATAGTGTGCACATCTATATCCAATTTTTTAATCATAAACTTGCCAATTATATAACATTGCAAATTCATGTCTAGCACCTCTGTTTTTTATCCACCATATTAGCCGAAATTGATAATTACGTAGTGACAATATAAAGCAAATGATTGTGATTGTTTTTTTAGTACGTGATTTTGCATACGGAAAGAAATGAATGTTTGTTTTCTGATTTTGTGTATAAATAATAAATTATTGTTTTTATTTGTTCAGGTCTCTGGATTGCAAACACAGATTTTGCTTTCACTGGGGGACCTTTCCAGCCAATTTTGTGAAACGCAAAAGATGTTGATAAAGATGGCCCATGATAACAATGAATTTCAGGAAAATATGAATGATAGAATGACAAACGTTGAACACATTCAACAGCTACAATTACAGCAAGTCACGGTACATTTTCTAAAGACTTATGTTGTTTTTTCCACATGGCAAAATGCTTTGACACAGATCTTTTGTGCAGGATATAACGCATGGAGAACAACATTTTCCAAGGAAAAGATACATCGAGGTCGATTATCCTAGCACTATAGGAAAGAGGGTTCGAGGAGTCAATGGTAGGGCCATTGTAAGTAACAAGAAGTTTGATTGTTACAAAAGATGCTTAGTAGACGGTAAGGATGACTTCGATTTTGTTTGCACTACGGAGGAAGAACGCATTGCGTTGCGTATATTGTGTGCAAAGCCTACTGAGACAATCATCCATATTGATGACGTCGTTTTGACCAAGGCCGATTTGGTATGTCTTGTACAGACTTATCCATATGACCATTTCGAAAAAAACATTAGCACAAAGGTACGCCTATGCACTATTTATGCAAAAAGTATAGCATATTCGTCTCTAAGTAATTCTTCATGACTTGTATTGCTGATGCAGATCATTAATGCGTTTGTCAAGCATTTTGGACACACAAGATCAATTAAACGACATAAACATATTTACCATGCCTAGTTAGAGACCCCGTCAGTTGTGTCAATGCTTATCAACTATGGCTATTATGATGGTGTTGAGCTAGGAAACACTGATGAAAATATGTACAAATCCACTGGAGTCAGCTATGTGAATAATGATATGGTAAAACCATACCTTACAAATTTTAATTCATCATATTGTTTAAATATTTTGTAATTTCTATTGATTTGACATACAGATTTTCCTACCAATAAGAACTTCAATAGACCATTGGTACGTAGTGGTTCTGGACTGTACCAGAAAGGAGGTGTGTGTCCTTGACTCAATGGACACGACTGAAGATGACTTGATCGACCTAGCCGCCCCCTTCTCTGAAGTCTGAACATGCCCTTGGCAACCGATTTAACCCAGTGTAAGCGATACTCTATTAGGTAGTAGGAGTACTACTAACTGGGTCATATTAATCACAGTTCACCAATTCTATTGTCTTGAATTGCAGTTTTTTTTGGTTAATTTTCAATTTTTTCCCTCTTCAGTGTTCAGATACTATGCGAGGAATCGAGAGGAGACAGCCGAGCTTCAGGTACATTCTGAATCCTCCAATCTTACCATACTTTTCTTACCAATATTCAGTTATACGGTATCAGAAAGACAGCGAAGAGAAGTTGGTAAAGAGTATCATCTTCTAATGCGAGATTACTCATTTACTCTGTTGCTTCAGCCTTCATTATAGTGCTCACCTAAGCAGCATCTTAATATACCAACCATTACTGTTGTGATTTTTCAGATAAAGGTTGTTTGTTCTTGAATCCATTGTATTGTATATTGATTATTTGATTGAATGGTTGTTTGATCCACCAGATGAATGGACTGTTTGAGGACTGCATGTTGGCTGCAGCCGTTGCATGCTGTTTGATATGGCTTCGGTATTGCTTCCATGCATTCTGACCTATCTCACATTCTGCATATGTGCTTGAAAGCTAATGCTTGGTTCTGTTTTATTTAGTGCCTCGGATTGATTTAGTACAATAAATTAAGCGCTCAATTGTTAAATAGTCTTTCAAAATGATTATGCAGTCCCTTTTCTTTTCCAGACGTGCATGAATCTATGGTTGGCTTAAAAATTATAGTTGAATGGGCACAACATTAATGTTCACTGTGTACAAAAAACTGTGGTTGTATTTTGAATTTTGTACATGATCCACGACAGGTAATCTGCATTGGTTATTTGGTATATTTGTGGAGCATATTATAGATCAAGATATATGTGAACTAATAGCATTTTAAAATTAAAATTTGTCCAGATCACCATATTTGCATGAATATTTTTCCTTCAAAGTTGGTCCATTTTGTTCAGACAGGACAACATTGCACTTCATTTTTTTTTTTCATATTATGGTTCAAGTGCAGATATTGTGGATTGCCATAACACTATCACCTTCCAAGTGCAAATTAGCACTGAGATTTCTGGGTTGATCAGTCGTTGTGAGTATGGTATTTTGATTCTATGTTCTTCTATGATTACCAGGCTCTGGAAGGATGTAATCTATGATATATACAGGTGGTGATCATAGCATGATAGCAATCAAATTCCACAGTGTTGGTAGGAATGAAATTTCAAAGGTTGTTTGTTCTTGAATCCATTGTATTGTATATTGATTATTTGATTGAATGGTTGGGAGCAGGGTCAGTTTGCAAGACGGTGGCATGCGCGAAGGGTGGCATGCGCGAAAGGGATCCGCATGCCGGCGAAGGGGTTATCGGTGTCCAGGTGCGACATTGTAGCAGACACACGTCGGTGACGTCGACAGCTGACTGCGCTGAGTCACCACGAAGCGTAAGGATTCATATACCGCTCCTTCTTAAATGGATTGAAATATGAACTATGAATATTATCTCAAAAAGGCATCAATGTTTGGGATCCGTCAAATACCCAAGTAGTATGTAAATGATTTAATAAGGGGAAGAGAGCATAGTAAGGTAATTGTGGTAAATGTTCGACAGATAATCCAGTTATGTCGTGGTTGGTAGCAGTGGAAGATCTTTAATGTTGTTCAGTTCGGAGTTGATCAAAATTCCGGCTAAGTCCTGTCGAAATGTTTTCACTTCCTTCTGCATAATGTAAAGGGAGTGCATTTTAAATGGTTTTTCGTATTGGGAAGCACTAGTGCAAAAAATGAATAGAGGTTGTTGTAGTTGCCTGTAGTTGAATTTCTGGGAGATAAGATTCGCTCCAATGCTGCATGAACTTAAGGGTGTACAGGCCACACGAGACGCTACAAGAATTTAGTCGTTAGGCTAACACGTTTCCGTAATTGAATAATGTGAATATCATGTGGAAGAGTTTGAGTCACCCACCCGTCTCCTTGCTTTGGCAATTTTTGGACTTTGTTGTACTCCCATTCGGTAATATTGAAATCAGGCCAATCGTGTTTTAACTGTGGGTGTTGTTTCTCTGTCCCGTGTAATCCCCTCTCGATAGCTAGCAGCTGGGAAGTTTTGTGCAACGTTGGTACGGTTAAAACATAGCAAAACCGATTTGAATTATACAAGTGGAAGTGTATCGCTTACCACACGCCTTAGATCGGGTCGATCTTTACTGATTGGCTTTGCGAGCGAATCTAGTATTTGCACCTCACGTCGCTTGGCGTTAAGAACGGCTAGGTACCAGTGTGTATCTTTAATATTAATTGGGAGGAAAATCTGCAGATGGTCAACAGTAAGATTGAGTCATAAATTGAAATCCCCATTACATAGATAGCTTAAATAAGTATTACCATGTCAAATGCTAGATAGTCGCGTGCCATATCTCTAATCCATCGTTTATCTCGAGGTTCGCTTGCTTCGACATGCGCTCCCTCTACATTTAGTAGACCTGTTTTAATGGCCATCTCTAGGAAGGCCTTGCCATCTCCCCTGATTCCTTTCTCTTTATAGCGGAGGCATTGGATGTATGCATCCATGACCTGAATTTGAGTTTAGTTGAGTTACATAACAAATATAGTTATAAAAGAATAGTAGGCTTGTTAAATAGGCGAACTTACATCATCATTCAAGAAAGCTGGTTGTGTTAGTACTTTCATTCTTATCCGTTTAACCTCCACTTCTTCAATATGCACCATCACTTTGTTATCCTCCGTGTTATTAATGTAGGTAATGAATGGGTCTTCTTTTTCAGTCAACTCTACGAAGGTAGGACAAATTAGTAATAGATCTATAGAAATGTTAAATGGTTAGGCATTACCTTCTGAAATTTTTAACGGTGTCTGGCCATTCGTTTTTTTTCTTCTTTTGACCTCTTAAGGCGTTCTTTGGTGGGCCTTTGTCAATGATTTGTTGGGTAAGATCTTCCTTCTCGATGTACACTAGAAAAGGGTAAGTCAAATCAGTAACACACAAACATAGAATATAAGTAAAAAATTATGGATGATGTAGAGAGTTCATACATTCAGATATTTCATACGGTGTTTGGTTGTTTTGTTTTCTCTTCTTTTCACCCCGTAATTTGTCTGTGTCTGGCATGTTAGCTTCTTTATCCGTTTGCGCTTGAAAAGGAGGAAAGTTAGTACCATTGACATGAGCATATGTAACTATTAAATAGCATAGTACCTATTGTTTTCTTTGACTGTGCTTGGGTTCTGATTATGTCCTTCTTTTTACCCCTAGTTTCGTAGATGAAGTCAGTCCGATGAGTTGGTTTGTATGTTCTTCCTGTAGGACCTGTAAGCCTCTTCCTGCTTTGATTGCTCTGGTTACTGTTGTCCTGTTAGGTAACAAAGTGCACGTTAGTATTATGATAAGTTGTAGAAACGTTAGCGAGAGAATTAAAATTCAGTTTACCTTCGTTTCACAAGTCATGTTTTCATTTTGATTTATATAGGACTCTTCGTTATGATTTGATACATGCTCCCTGGGATCAATTTGTTCTCGTTCAACATCCTGCAATAGCGTCAACCTTTTTTTAGCGGTGTTACGTGAGTAATAATGATTAACAGTCTAGCTTATCATCTTTACCTCAAACACATGCGTAGTATCTTTTCGTTCAGGGCATTTTGAATCATTTTCCATGCAATCTAGTATCAATGATCGCATACGTGGCCAAAAAACCTTTGTGAAATCATTGAAATTATCTTGTAAAGTTTGGATGCTTTCTTGTATCCTTTCTTGTAAAGTGATATCGGCTAATTGTTCAGTGGATGTTATAGAGTGTACCTGAATACCACACGTGAGAAAAGGATGTCAAACATATTTTGTTAAATAGAGTTCGTATAAAAACCCCATAATATATACCTCTTCAGAAGTGCATACAAAATCTTCATTGGTACGTGTTTCTGAGTCATTGTTGTGCGCTTTTTCATTGGGGATTTCTTTGCAATCTATAGTTCCCCTAATGTCGTCGACAACATATGTTTTAGTCAAAAAGGTGTATTAGAGATTTTACAGACAATTGATATAATTAGTGCATAGTATTAAAAATGAGATAGTTACCTTCCCCTTTCCAAAAAGGTAAGAAAGTCGCTTTTTTCTTTTATTTTGTCCCAGTACTGAATTAGTGGCCTTTCACGGCCAGAATGATATATTGTTGTCACGTCCTAATAAATTCATACCGAAATAAAAATCATTTTCTAAAAGGAATAATAGAATTAATTAAAATTCGAAAAGAAATTGGAAAACCTTAAAAAGCATACAAGAAAAATTCGAATGTGGCCCGGAGAATTTTTGTTAAATTCTCCTTGGTCAAAAAGGAGCCCTCAAATTTTACTTGAATATTCAGAACACCGAAAATAACTATTAAGCAACAACAACCGTTAACAAAGTTTATTAAAAAGAAAAACTAAAAATTAATCCTCCTTTTCCGTTTGGGCCAAGTCTGGCCCAAAGTTTTCCTCTCTCCCTCAGCCCGCAGCCAAAGTTCCTCTCTCCTCCCTCTCTTTTTCCTTTCCTCTGTCTCTCTTGGGCTGCCCCTCCCTCCTTCCCCTCAGCCCAGCTCCCTCCTCCTCCCTCTCTCCCCCGGGCCGCCTCTCCCTCCTCTCCTCCTGGGCCGGCCGCCCGGCCCAAGCCGCGCCCCCCCTGCCCGAGGGAATTTTTTCGTTTTTAGATTTTTTTTAATATTTACAGAAATAATCTATCGGCCAAAAAAATTACAAAAATAGACCCTGCCGCCCACCTCTAGGGCGGCAAGCTGACGTGGCAAACGAGGGAGGAATGGGCGGTGACGGAGGGAGGGTTTTTTGCAGGGGCCCGAATGCAAAAAAGCCGCAAGGGGCCGGCCATTTTGCAGGCGGCCCCTTGCCGCCCTCTGGCCGGGCGGCAGGCCTCGCTGCCTATAAAAGGTTAAAAATCAACTATGGCTATTATGATGGTGTCGAGTTAGGAAACACTGATGAAAATATGTACAAATCCGCTGGAGTCAGCTATGTGAATAATGATATGGTAACCATACCTTACAAATTTTAATTCATCATATTATTTAAATATTTTGTAATTTCTATTGATTTGACATACAGATTTCCTACCAATAAGAACTTCAATAGACCATTGGTAGGTAGTGGTTCTGGACTGTACCAGAAAGGAGGTGTGTGTCTTGACTCAATGGACACGACCGAAGATGACTTGAAAGAACTTAAGTTTCTGGTACTTTTTCTCATAAAGTGTATAGCATTATCAGTGCAACCAAGTTTGTAGATATTGATTATGACATTTATTTCATGTAGATGAAAGGCATCCGCAAATGTGTCCGACTTGTCCTCGATGATAAATAGTAGAGAACCCTAGGTGGGACGATTACAATGTTCAAGCTTGGAAAATCAGGATTAGATATAACTTGCCTAACAAAAAAGACAGGTTTGATATTTACAACCCTGTGAGTTGACTTAATCAAAAATATTTATTTCAGAATAATTTTACATCTACTCGTACAGGCATCCAGTGGGCTGTACTCAATCAAGTTCATGGAGTTATGGACAGGAGATTCGCTAAGCAAACAATTTTATCAGGTTATATGTTGTACAATTAGCACGGAAGCATTCCTCTTTTTTCAATTAAAACTAATCATATTATTGTCAATTACACAGGAAGACATAGACAACTACAGGAGAAAAACTTGCAGCAATCTTGTACATGTCTCCGTCGAACAAGCTTCGAAACAATATAGGTTCTACCCCAAACGGAAATGGTACTGATGGAGAAACTACGGCGGCAGGCGTATGATTGAATAAGAGTTTTTTTACGGTTTTCATAATTTCAGCTCAATGAAGAACTATCGACCATGTCAGAATTTCATGATGACTATTAATAACTGAGCCATTGTGTGTCAATTAATTTTGTGATCTACAGCTACAATGTTTTTCTGAAATTAATTGCATTGTTTTGCCTTGGTGCTGTTCAAGAGAACTGTATTTACTGTTCCGATGCCTTTTGATTATTCACGTGTCAGATGCCTTGTTTCAGACCGCAAATACGGCAAAAAAAAAAGGTTGCCTTTCATCTACACCAAAAAATGTCAGCTCGCCGACGCCCACCAGCACGTACTGCGGCGCCTGCCACAGGATGCTCGTCCACACACGGCCACAGGGGCAGCATCCTGACTAGAATCTTGAGCTCCTACCGCGTCACCACGCAAAGCCTCCATGGATTGCACGGCGCTCCTCGTCTGACGCCGTCACGACGGCGGCCTTGTCAAAAATCTTTTCCTGGCTCACAAAGGAATTCAGCAGAT
>CM020187.1:9414606-9425736 GCA_009805545.1 Oryza longistaminata | reverse complement strand
CAACAGGCCTTGTCCGTCCCCAGGCCCCAACCTCATTCCCCCCCCTCCAATCCAGTGAAAAAAAAAGAAAAAGGGAAGGGAGAAGAAAGAAAAGGGCGAAGGCCCTGCTCGGCATTATCCAGGCGCCGATTTCAGCCGTAATATCTCATAGATCCCACATTTGACTATGAAGTTAACAATAGTGCGTCACTCTTTTTAAAAAGTTTGCGTGATTGTGAATAGAATGACTATCTATTATCTGTTAATCGTTTGTATGTCTGTAGACTAATCCTAGAAGTGCATTGTAAGATATCGAAACTACAGTCGAGTATCTGCTCCAGTTCTGAAATCCAACTACATACCCGTGTTGGCAATTGGCTCTACACAAGAAGAATAATTACGTTGTAGTATGTTTATCATGAAAGACGTAATATGAATCTAAGTTAATCTGATTTTGACAGGATATGTCGAAACAAAATCCAATACATTATTTCCAAGTTTACCACATGAACCAGGAAAACGATTCCGTTAACCGGGCCCAACTGGGTAAGACTTAAGCTCAGATCTTTATACTTGTAATCACAAACGGGGAATTGATAGACGGCTGAAGAGGAGGTGTACCTTCTCATAAAAGATGGTTTAAAACTGATCGGGCTTTGAGAAGATGATCTCACCAGACAACCGTGACGATATCCACAACTCAAACTTCCCATATTCCAGAAAGTCCGGCAACTGGACCAATGGACGTTTTTTCATTTGAAACTCAATGCCAGTTCAAAATAACTCATCGAGGTGGACGATCGTCTATTGTGAAAAAATGCATTGCACACCACTGGGTGCGCCTCTAGCCTTGTGTCCGTGGATTCACCCGAAGGGATCAGGACTGGCAGTATGAACATGGATGATCGGCGGACGGACAAAGTGTTCTGCACACGAAAAATGAGACTTCTTGTGGAGGGAGGTCCAAAAAACGCCACCGGACGAGGACCGGCTAGGCCGTAGTAGGCTCTAGTGGCATTTCAAACCAGTGGGAGTGCCCGACGAGGGAGCAGATTCGTGTGCCCATTGTGGATGAAATGCAGCAGAGGCGAGTATTCTGCGCAACGCACGTTAGAGGACGAGGTATCGTTCAAGATGAATGAGGACAATAAAAAAATACATCCAGGCCAGAATGGCTAGTGAAGATTTGCTGGCTGAATCGTCCGGACAGAGCGATAGTGTGACAGACATCTGGCGCAGTACAAAGAAAACTCGAGGTATTCAGGCGAAGCATTTATCAGTAAGAGCCAGAAGATAAATGAAGGATGGTAAAACATTTTGCAGTCTTGTCACTTCATAGAGAGTTTTGGTGCCAGCATCGTCCACCAACCGATTCGTCTAACATATCAGGAAGTTCGTGTTGTGAGGCGTGTGTTACAGAACCAACCTGACTGCTCGTTGTCCCTGCGAGCAGTAGCCACCGCGCATAATAACAGAGGTGCATAACTAGAGAAAGGACTTTATGGACTTACGTTTCTAGCATCGTCGTATACTCACTCTAACGGCCACATGTTTTCTACCTCGGTGTCTCAGGAAAATACTCCTTCAGCGTAGTGAACTAGTACCAATGTTGCATACTTGTGTTTCACATTCTGAGTAATGTTCTCATTGCAGTAATGTCGTCCGGATTAATCTCACAGCAGGTAACCCCAAGTCTTCAATGCCGTACCAATTCTGGACATCAGCCACCAGAAGGAGACATCCTGTCACGTCCTATAAATTTTCAATCCGCAAAATCACTAAGAAACCTCAGCTTCGCTCGAAAAGCACTGAGAACTTTTAATAGTCATTATTATAACTAATCTTTCGAAAACAATTGGCAAAGAATCAACTAAAAATAACGTACAAGAATAAATTCAAAATTGTAGCCCGAGAGCATTTTTGTTAAATTCTCCTTGTTCTAAAAGGAGCCCTCAACAATTTTACTTGAATTCAAGAGCAACCGGAAATAATTTATATAAGCACACAAAAAACACACTTAATTCAAGAGCTATTTTAAAAAGGAAAAAACCTAAAAATAAAACCCTTCTATCCTCCCTTGACCCAAAGCTGGCCAAGTTCCCGCCCGCTCTCCCTTCATCGGGGCTCGCGCGGCCGAAGTCCCTCTCTCTCTGCCCTCTCTTTCATCTTCCTGCTCCTTCTTCTCCCTCCTTCTCTTGGCGCCACCTCATTCCCCTCCCGGCCCACTCCCTCCTCCTCCCTTCTCCTCCACTCCAAGTTGCGCTGCTCTCTCCTACCCCTCCCGCTGGGGCCGCGTCCAGTATTGACCCGTCTCCCATCAGCCGCTAGGCGCCCAACCCAGCACGCCCTGCCCGAAGGCCATCCGCCTGGAGTTGCGCACCTGTTGGGCGAACGCAGCGCCGCACGCGCTAGCTGACCCGCGGCCGCGCGTGCGCGTTGGAGGGTCCCGAATGCGGCCAAAGGCGCTTTTGCGCTCCTTTTCGCTTCCGCACCTGCCCACTTCCTCTCTTCTCTCTCCTGGCGGCGTAACCCCTAGCCATGTCCTCCCTCGCAAATAATCGCCACTGTTCAAGCATAGGGGAATTTCCCAAAATTGATGGAGAGGGAATCAATTTCCTCTTTCCTTCCTACCTTCCAAATTATCCCACACCAATTTTCCCTCAGAGAATTAACGTGCCCCCAAATCCCGCCACTTATCTTAAGGAGAAATCGGGACGCAGAGTCTGTCATGCCAGGCGCACTCTATCCACATAATGGCCGACCGGCCCATATACCATCGGCCGATTCCCGCCCTCCCATCCCTCTGGCGCACTCGTCGCCCCTCGCTTATAAAACTGGAACTCCGTCGCTCCTCTTCTCTCTTTGTATTCTAAGTCGCCTTTCCCTGCACATCCCCGCCAGGCAGACCGCACCACCGTTCTCCCCGCCATCCAATCCCTCCTATCCTCTTTCCGACAGCGCCGCACCAATTCCAACGCTCTGCCCACTGTACGCGCCGCTCGCTTGTCCTGTCCGCGCCTGTCTCTCACCCCGGCCTCCGCACCGCCTACCTCTCCCAGATCTTAGGTCAAGCCACATCCGTTATCGCGGGGGATAAAACCACGGGTGCTAGATCCAGCGCCCTCTGCCGGAAGCACACAAGATACCAGTCGGCGTATTCGCCGCCCAATCACTATTACCGCACTATCAGTCGCCCAGCCGCGCGGCGCGCGCGACCCCAGAGCGGCGGCCCGACGTCGCCGGATACCTGCGCCTCGCCGCAGTCGCCGACCGTCGCCCGTCCCAGAGCACCCGGCTTGCCCTCGGTTTTAACCCAACTGCACGAAACGCCGCCTCGACCGCGCGCGGCCTTCTCACTCCGGCCTACCGGACATTTCGCTGACCGGTCGGACCCTTCCTCTCCACCCCGTGTCGCTGTCCAGACCCCTATGATGACGCTACCTACCACTCCGCCTAGGTCGCGACGCATCGACCAAGATTCGTTACCTGACGGGCCTCCGGCACTCACCCCTCCAATCAGAACCCCTCTCGCGCCATAATTTAGCGATCTCCCCTTCCAATTGTCCATCGATCCGTATTACTCCGATTCTAGCACTTATTTCTCGTCCTGTCCGACGTGCCGCTCGGAGCTCGCACCTCTCAGTCTCAATTCTCGCGAGACGCCGCGCTACCGTCCACTCGTGCATCCGCGCCGCGAGCTTCCCACCTCCGTCCATCGCAATCCGTTCGGCACGCGCCAGCTGGCCGGTCATGCCCTCGTCGGCATCCCTTCGCCAACGGGGCCCCCGTTTTCATGTCTCGTCGCTCTCCGGCATCCTTCTCAGCCTCGTTTCCCGGTCGTGGCGGGCGTTCGTCCCCTTCCGTCGACCCATGTTCCGTCCTCGCCGCCCGCGTTTCAGTTCAAGTGCTAGCAAGCCACGCCCCCGTACGTCAATTCTCGTCCGATCAGGCCGCGCGTCGTGCAAAGCCTTTGTGCCAAGGCCGCGTCTCGAGCCCTTGTCGTCCCAAAAGCGAATCGGCCGCCGAAGTAATTCGTTCCCCTCCGTGTTCGTTTCCTCCGCTTGCGCGCGCCTGTTCGTCGGATTGGTGCGTTCCCACGGGAGCCTCCGTGCGTGAGGTCGGTAGTTTAGAGGTGGGGTAAGAACACGTGCTCTCTCGCGTGCCCCGATCCTTTGTCCTTTCGTGTTGTCTGCCCCGGTAACCGGTTGGTGAGCGGTTGATCGACCCCCGACGTACTCGTGGGTTCTTACCGCTAGTGTCCGAGTGTATAAGTGTCGTTCATCGTAATTGATCGGAGAGGTGAGGTCCTGATCCAGATGATAGTGGTTCCGTGCGTTACGAATGGCCTCAGCTTGGTAGCAACACAGTGGTTTCCCACTCAGTGCAGCTCGCAGTGGAAGTGGATCTGAGGGAGTCCGTCAGTAGTCTTCGGCCACTCGGCCCCTCGGTTGACACACATATGCCGTTCTGCTTCCGTGTCGTACCCAAAGTGGACCGCCTCTGTGTTAACTCGAATTCTCTTAACCTGTGGTTTCCATATGGTTGCACATGCTGGACGTCCGCAGCCATGGTCTAACAGCGCACGCCTTATTCCTGTCAACTTTTCCAGGTCTAGCTCCTCTCCAAACAATGTTTAATATTAAGTCCTGCAACAAGAGTCCTTATAATATCAATAAATCCGATAGAATCTCCTACGTTGAAACAGGCACTATAAACTGTCGGATAGATTCATATCCTTGGTCCATTACTATCACTTTGAATCGAAAACCGTTCCTCAAAGTCCAATTCACTAGATGTTTGATATTATAACCTAAAAAGAGAAACCACGTGTGCCTTTCTTTTGTATTATAAGTATAAATTTGCTCTTCTTAATAGTCTTGATAGCTTGTGCTTATGGCTATACGCGTTGAAGCTTCGTGTCGATTCCGTGGAGGCTTTCCAAACCGTGTTTGCCGGCCGTAACGCCGAGTTTACAAACGGCGGCCGTTTCTCTCTGAGGCAATGCACAGTACAATATCTCGATCCCTTGAGCCATTAATTGAGATTCCATGAGTTACTAAAAGATTATTCCGGTTTGATTTAATTAATCATTAGATCGCCTTTATTTAAACTTTCTCGCGGTATACACCTTTTTATTATTAAGCCATGCACTATTTAGCTTTTGTTCCATCACCATTATGTAATCTATCTGCATATCGTTAATTAAGTTGACTTGTCTAACACCATATGAATTAAGAGCAAAAACCCCCAGCTAGGCGATTACTACTAATCATCAGTTCCACTAAGTAATGAATTGTTAAGGTTAATGCTTCCTGATTAAATATGCCTTACTCGGCAACCACACTGAGTATGGGATGTTAATACACTTACTAAGACTTTGGGAATTACATCATTTATCACCTGACATATTGTAAATTGCTTGGGTCATTATTGGGAGAATTTAAGATATTGCCACAGCCATCACCCCTCTATATCAAACACTACTCCAAATAATATGGTTTTAGGCTGAGGCTTGTGTGACAATGGGTAGTGGATAGTCCAAGCACCCTCGAGCATCGCACATAGCTAACAGGAATCCGTCTTTCGGAACCTCTGTTCTGCAAAGCGACTACCGTACTCCACATCGTTCTGATGACGGGTAAGGCTTGAAGTTTTGTGCGCTCAGTCTGTTTCATTCAACAAGAGCAAGAAATCTGAACCACGAATGGACGCATCGGAACGACAGGTCGGTGGGGGTCAGATGGAGCATTCTCTATGACCAACATGTAAGGCTATCACGGGCTGCGCCCGTCAGAAGTCTATAATCGTTCAGCTTCAGCACCAAGCTCGCGTGCCTGTCTCTAATGGAGACTCAATTTCTCTCATGCCTTGGCCTGCTCCGGCGGGTTTCGCCGTAAGTAGCTTGAGTTGGGTACGCTGCTCTATTGCTCTTAGTATGGTTGGAAACTACTTTGTACCATGTCTTTCGTCCAGGTATGCGTAAGTGGATATGTGCAACTGTTGCACGTGCAGGAAAACGTTTATCTTAGTGGGGTAAAAGATGTACAACCTGCTATCAAGAGTAAAACCTATTCGATAAATACACTTGCCGCCTATCTCGTAGATTTTGAGACTAACAAATGTGGCCTGCAAGTCACTCTGCATCGTGAGTGTGTCTGCTCCCAATGCTATGTTTCACCAGCAAAAGACAGCTTCAAATTAGAAAAAAAAAATATAAGATAACAGAGACAAATTGACAGTGTTGAGTCCGAGAAATCATTCAGCTTATATAGAAAGTGTCATTTACATGTACAGCAAACAAAATTAAACTCGTAAACATGTAAAATTCTAAATAGGTGGTCACCAAGATTTGAACCCCTGATAGATAGTGTTATGCATCCACCACGAATCTGAGTTATGTCTAGACTGTCTAGTGTCTTGCCATGAGTAGGTGAACTATAATTTTTGGAGCAACTGTAAATACCTATATGTAGTCAACACAATAATAAACAAAAATGTGTGAGCCTCCATGGATTGCGCGGCGCCTCCTCGTCCGACGCCGTCACGATGGTTAGCCTTGTCGAAGAATCTGATCGAGCAGTAATGCCGTAGTAGGCCAGGCAGTAGCAGGCCAGGTTGAACGTGATGCCGTAGTAGGCCAGGCAGTAGCAGAACTCTGTGCCTATCCACAATCACAAAGCAAGCAGAATAAGCATCTCTCCTCAGCGATGGGCGCCATTGACGATGCCGGGAATGTGTCGCCGAGCTGCTCCGTTGGCCGTCTATATCATGTTGCGCAAACCTGGATAGGATGGGCAGCAGAAGAGAAATCAGATTTCAGAACATGGCACTTTGTCAAAATTTAATATAGTTTAGGAGACTTTGGAATCAAATCAAATTAAAGATAAACCTAAAAAAAGAAGAAGCTTGATGTGCCTAAATAAACTCGAGCCTTTGCAATTATAAAGAAGAAGCTTGATGTGCTTATCCATTAGTAGCTGTTGCTTGAGACAGAGCATAAGTAATGAGATCATCAACAGGTAACTCGGTCTATTCAATTATGAAGGCTAAGGTGTTCAATACTGGAATGTCAAGCTAATGAAATTATATCTTGCCAACTTACATGCTATTCATCCCTTTCTTCTCCCAACAAGACATTTGATGTTTATTATGATCACCCATAAACTGTTTCAAGAATTGTTGGTGATTTTTTTAAAATTTAATTCGTCTCGAGCAAAATCAGTCACCAGTCACAACTAACAACTAGGTTCGATCTAATCAGCAAAGCCTAAGGACAAATCAAGAGTACACCTTCTTCAAGAACTATTTCTGGGATTTAGTGGAGCACTTCACTTTTCTGAGGCCTTCATAGTTCATACAATATGTGCACACTCTGATCATGTAACCTTGGATATTTAGGAACATGACAGTACTACAACTTCAATCAGAAAAGAAAATGGATTCAGAGGAGGGTGTAACTAGAAGAAGATCCCCCCCCATCCCAAAATTTTTTTTTTCAGTATTAAAGGCACAAGTAATCTTGAGTTCTTGACATGAACTATCTCCTGATTACAAGTCTCTTGTCTGAACCTGAATTATTACCCTAGTGGTAAACTGGTAATAGCTCTATTCGATTTTTCCATTTGACTAGCCTGTAACCTAGTAAGTTGCTGTCGTCATAACATTAGAAAGGATTAAACTAATCCAAAAGCATGCACCAGGGGAAACACTTAATATGCACATCTTGATAAAATATTAAACTAATCCAAAACATAAACAATGCCAATAATACAAAAGATACAAAGTTTGTTATCCACAATTACCTTATTGGTTATTTGTGTGCAATGTCTCACGGAATGGCCTTCGTCTCTTCGATGGAGCTCCTTTTGCCCTAATCTCTTCAGGATCAAGTACTCTCTTCTCTAATGGCTGGTTACTAGACGAAAAGTGAGTTGGCATAGGACCAAAATATGTGTCCGACTTGTCCTCGATGATAAAATAGTAGAGAACCCTAGGTGGGACGATTACAATGTTCAAGCTTGGAAAATCAGGATTAGATATAACTTGCCTAACAAAAAAGACAGGTTTGATATTTACAACCCTGTGAGTTGACTTTATCAAAAATATTTATTTCAGAATAATTTTACATCTACTCGTACAGGACATCCAGTGGGCTGTACTCAATCAAGTTCATGGAGTTATGGACAGGAGATTCGCTAAGCAAACAATTTTATCAGGTATATATGTTGTACAATTAGCACGGAAGCATTCCTCTTTATTTCATTTAAAACTAATCATATTATTGTCAATTACACAGGAAGACATAGACAACTACAGGAGAAAACTTGCAGCAATCTTGTACATGTCTCCGTCGAACAAGCTTCGAAACAATATCGGTTCTACCTCAAACGGAAATTGGAACTGATGGAGAAACTACGGCGGCAGGCGTATGATTGAATAAGAGTTTTTTTACGGTTTTCATAATTTCAGCTCAATGAAGACATATCGACCATGTCAGAAATTCATGTTGACTATTAATAACTGAGCCATTGTGTTCGATTAATTATTGTGATCTACAGCTACAATGTTTTTCTGAAATTAATTGCACTGTTTTGCCTTGGTGCTGTTCAAGAAGAACTGTATTTACTGTACCGATGCCTTTTGATTATTCACGTGTCAGATGCCTTTTGTTCAGACCGCAAATACGGCACAAAAAAAGGTTGCCTTTCATCTACACCAAAAAATGTCAGCTCGCCGACGCTCACCAGCACGTACTGCGGCGCCTGCCACAGGATGCTCGTCCACACACGGCCACAGGGGCAGCATCCTGACTAGAATCTTGAGCTCCTCCACCTGCGTCACCACGCAAAGCCTCCATGGATTGCGCAGCGCCTCCTCGTTCGACGCCGTCACGACGGCGGCCTTGTCAAAAATCTTTTCCTGGCTCACAAAGGAATTCGGTAGATTTTGAGACTAACAAATGTGGCCTGCAAGTCACTCTGCATCGTGAGTGTGTCTGCTCCCAATGCTATGTTTCACCAGCAAAAGACAGCTTCAAATTAGAAAAAAAAAATATAAGATAACAGAGACAAATTGACAGTGTTGAGTCCGAGAAATCATTCAGCTTATATAGAAAGTGTCATTTACATGTACAGCAAACAAAATTAAACTCGTAAACAAGTAAAATTCTAAATAGGTGGTCACCAAGATTTGAACCCCTGATAGATAGTGTTACGCATCCACCACGAATCTGAGTTATGTCTAGACTGTCTAGTGTCTTGCCATGAGTAGGTGAACTATAATTTTTGGAGCAACTGTAAATACCTATATGTAGTCAACACAATAATAAACAAAAATGTGTGAGCCTCCATGGATTGCGCGGCGCCTCCTCGTCCGACGCCGTCACGATGGTAGCCTTGTCGAAGAATCTGATCGAGCAGTAATGCCGTAGTAGGCCAGGCCTATTCGAATAGCCGCGCCCTCGGATATGGGCAAGCCTAGCAATGTACCCAAGTTAGTGGTTTACTTCTTAAAACTTGCTCAACAACTAAAATATGGAATGGTTGGCCTGGGTTGGCTTGGGACGAGCTGGGACCCAGGTCAGGTTGCCAGTTCGGTCTGAATCATCGTAGGCCTTGGGTTAAGGCAGGTTCGTGCGGGTTCACGGCCTTGATTAATAATATTGTGTAGCTCTAGGATTGTGTTTGCAAAATAGTTTTGGGCAACTAAGTGACTTTTAAATGCTGTTTACTGCAAAACCTAACCCCTATTATTAGCCCCTTGTACCCCCTTGCATTAATCATGCATCTCCCGGTGTTGCTTGCTGAGTACTGTGGTTGTACTCATTCTTGCTCTATCTGCCCTCCCCTTCAGTAAGAGAAGCTTTGGAGAAGAAGTCTTAGGTGGAGTTCTGGCTTATACCCCAGTTGAGCGCCTGTGAAGATGGAGCCGTAGGCCCGCTAGTCCGCTGCTGTTTATTTTTGTTTGTCAGGCCTGAAGTGCCTTTCTAATAATGTAAATATCATCGATATAATAAAGATGTGTCTTTTGTATCATGTTTGTGTGGTGTACCCCGGCTTTTCCTGGGACGGGGATTAATACACTAGCGTTCTAGAAAAGGGCAATTTTTCCGGGCGCGACAATTGTCGCAGCCAATTTATCTATTCGCACTTTTTCCCAATACCAAATCTGCAAGCATTTGAACATAAGATAATGAGTACTGCTATGAAAATATGTTAATGTCAATTTTGTAAACATACTCAATTTGTGCATTGTTTTGAAATGAACCTGTAAGAGGCATACGTTCCCCTCAATGTTTGTTTCCTTCTCTCTAAATTTTAATATGCCTTTCAGTAACTGATTCAGGAAATAATTGTTTTCTAAAAAATCGATCGTCTCGGACGTAATAGTTATTTTGTCCGAAATAATCCGTTCCGCTATATTCTATGCGCGTTCGACCGGAAATAATTGTTTTCTAAAAAATCGACCGTCCCGGACGTAATAGTTATTTTGTCTGAAATAATCCGTTCCGCTATATTCTATGCACGCTCGACCGGAAATAATTGTTTTCTAAAAAATCGACTGTCCCGGACGTAATAGTTGTCGACGGGGGATACCCGTAGACCGGATATAGAGGGTATTGGGGTACGCTGGTACAAGGATCTACGTAATACGACATCAAGCAAGCAGAAAACAAAGATTATACTGGTTCAGGCCCCTTGGTAGGTAATAGCCCTAATCCAGTTAATATGGGATTATATGATGGAAACCACAGATTACAAAGGGAATAGTGGAACTCGACGATACCGACGAGATCGTAGTCGAGTTGATTCGACTAGGTCACCCGGTGATTTGGCTCATGTAAGCTCCGGCTTCGAAGGCTGTGGTGGATGTGTTGGCTCTGAGATTCGATGCCTTAGGTCCTCCCGGGGAGTCCCTTTTATACCGCAGGTCTGCTGGTATCCAAGTAGGACTCGGAGACATCGGACTCGGTACGATACAATGACGACCCAGTTCTATCCGAGTAGGACTCTTTCCATCTGTAGACTCCATGATGGACTTCCTTAACTTATGCTGAGAACGTCCGTATGCGAGCAAACGTACCATATCGATATGTGACGTATATCGAAGGGTAGAGGGTATACCTTACCCGTAACCCTGACAGTAGCCCCC